>JARQOD010000003.1:194815704-194848505 GCA_033576555.1 Oophaga sylvatica
CACACCCTTCTGCAGAAGGGAGTCGACCTCTCGCAGCAGAGCGGTAATTAACTCGGGCTCTGACAGTGTGCGAGACTGGCAAAACCTGTCCGGAGGTCGAGACGAAAACTCTATGAAATAGCCTGCCGACACTACCCGCGTTACCCAGGTGTCCGGAACGCGGGAAACCCAAGTCACTTTGAATTGGAGCAGGCGACCCCCCACTCGAGAGCCCTCGAATGGAAACCTGGCGTCAGTCCGCCTTGGCGGGCTTCTTGTCAGTCTCCCGCTTGTCTTGATTTCCAGGGAGTACGGGATTTCTGAGTGAACTTTTTTCCCGAAAAAGAGGGACGACCCGATCCCCAAGAGGACTGACCGAATCGTCCCTTGGAACGAAAGGATCGCCGGCCACCACCGGCACCAGTGCTGCCAGGCGCAGAAGCCGTAGCCCTTCGCTGTGGTAAGGCTGCTTCTTTCGTCTTTGCCTTGGCAATCAGCTCTGAGAGATCAGATCCAAAAAGCTGACTACCCTTGTAGGCTAGAGACAGCAAACCTTGTTTTGACACTACGTCCCCAGTCCACTGTCTAAGCCACAGTGCTCTTCTGACTGTGACTGCCGAAACTTGCGCCCTGGACAACAGAGATGCAGTATCCAGACCTGCATCATAGCTATAAGAA
The DNA here is from genome assembly GCA_033576555.1 of Oophaga sylvatica. Taxonomy (NCBI): domain Eukaryota; kingdom Metazoa; phylum Chordata; class Amphibia; order Anura; family Dendrobatidae; genus Oophaga; species Oophaga sylvatica. The sequence continues at coordinate 194,816,362 of JARQOD010000003.1, forward strand.
ACTGCAGTCTCCAATAAACCGAGAAGTCCATCTATCTCGGATAACGGAGATCCATTTTGCAACGCCGTTCGTATACGGTCCAACCAGCACAGGGAAGCCCTACAAGCACACATGGATCTTAGCACCGCTTTGAATCCATGACCCGAGGCCTCGTATTTGGATTTCGCTGCCATCTCCGTTTTTCTGTCTAACGGTTCCTGCAGACTTGCCTTCCCTTTAACAGGGAGCAATGAGGATTTACTAAGCTGAGATAAAGGAACATCAACTTCAGGAGAAAAAATCCAATTATCCGTCAACTCCGTAGAACACGGATATAGTGCGTCAAAAAAAACGTGTTCCTTGAAAATGTTTATCTGGACACAGGCGTTCCTTCTCCACTACTTCATTAAGCTCATCTAGAGCTGGCAATGTCGCTCGTGACTTACGGTACTCTTGGTACATTCGAGGTGACTTACCAGGACGTGTAGTTACCTCCTCCGGCAACTGTAACGCCTCCCTCATGGCTTCAATAAAAGCCTCTGTCGGTCTAAAGAGACAGAATGTCCCTGCCGATCCTTATCTGAACCGGATAACTCCCCATCTGAATTTGAAGGGGAACCCTGACCGCATTCCATATCAGAGAGGTCTGATTCGCTACGTGGAAATGATGAAACCGGCCTGTCGCTTCCTTCCATGAGAGGATCTAGCTGACACCCAATGACCTAAAAGGTCAGAAAGGCCATCAATAGAGCGAGTGATGGCATCCAATTTGGCATCGCTGTGACCTCCAATTGCTGCGCTTGACGTCGAGGCCTGCGTATCAGACTCGCGTGACTGATTCTGAAGCAGATTTGGCACACGGTCCGCACCTACTGGACCCTGTTCCGACATGCCCTTACACAGTATAAGGCAGGTCAAAGCCTGTCAGCAATTATGAAAAAAGTGTGGCTTCTCAAGCGAACGCAGCAAGCACGCTGAAGGGTTAAAGCCCTTAGTGAGAGAGCTACCCCAGCTGTATCAGCTGAATATTCAGCAATATAATTAACTCTTACAAGTTCTGACCCCAAACTGGGATAGAACCTGTGCGGCTGTTTAAAAGGTTAACCCTTTAAAAGGGGTTAATATCGCCGACTCCCCACTACTCCCTTATTAATAGAAGGGGTGTGCGAGTCCCATGGCAAAATAAGGTCTCTATATAAGACCGCAGCTGCAAGATAACGCTATCTGTTTTTTCTCTACAGATAGGTTTCTGCGCTGTGGGGGTGAGAGCGTTATCACTCACCCAGCTGGTCGCGGTGATGTAAATGTGATACGGGAGGAGCGGAGCAGGAAGGAGCCCGTGGAGCCTTTTTGTAATGGCCGCCGCGCTGAGAGGAATCTGAAGAGAAGCGCCTAATCGAGCGCTTCTGTGACAGAAAAGCCCGGGAGCGTGAAGCCACGCCCCCCGCCGGCTCAAAAAAAGAGCGCGAACTCCTTCGCTCTCTGCTCCCCCCTGTCCTGCAGGCGTCTGCCTGCGGACAGAATACAGTCACCAAACATGTATTTCACAAGTAACAGCGGCTGCCGCAACAGCCGCTGAAAGCACTCACACACACTTTAATAAAAATGTGAGGTACTCACCAGCCGACGCGCCACAGGGACCCCCAGGGGTTTCTGGCGCTATGCCCATGCTTCCCACCAGGGCGGGGGACGCAGTGACCCCTGTGCGCGGTTTGCGCCCCCCCAGGGAAGCCATCCTCATCCCCCGGGCCGGCAGGGTTCTGCAGGGACCACCATTAAGGTAATACAGATCCGTCAAGGGAGAGGTTGGGGTCCAGCAGCGCTGAGACCTCTAGACCACTCTGGTGATCCAAGTCTCTTGTCCGTATAAAAAATAATAAAATCTTCTGAGGAGCTGCTTCCAGCAGCGACCGTCCTCTGAGACCTCAAATTTTTAGACTGGAGAGCTGAGTAGGAGGAGCCCGAGCTGGAGGGGCCGGTCAACACGCTTTCTAATCTGAGGTATTGATCCTATCTGGGGCTCCGCCTACCCACTAGTTATGGTGTGTCTCCCTTCCTTCATCTGCAGCTGAAACACTGTTTTATAACAAAATTTTTGGCTACTGATATGGTTTCCTAGTTGTCCTGTGATGTTAAATAAATGATAAAATTACAAGTGTGCTCAAGCAAACAGATCCAATACATATAGCTTACCTTATAGTGACCATGAGACGCTCCGCCCGAGATATCGAGAACCGACAGTAGGTGTCCGATTTTTTAATTTGGTCTCCAACACGCTCCAGCAAATCGTCAAAGTTTTCTTTGTTCATCTGCAGATAGCCAAAAAACTTCTCTGGATTTTGTCGCAGCTCTATGTTCAGTGTTGAATAGACACCACGAGTTAATCTCTGTGCCGTGATGGGGTGGATCCACATACGGCGTCGTCTTCGCTGGCGCTGACGCATAATGCGCTGCTCCTCAATCTTTCGCTCCTTCTCCAGAACTATAAACCTCAAGCGATTCATCTCCGCAGTAAAATCAACAAGATTCCTGAAGATTATTGCCGATAATGACATCCATGTTCGCCAATCACTTGCTACTTGCTCTTCTCTCCAACCTGCACTTGCTCCTCTACAACCTGTCAAAGATGGGATGTAGGAGCAGTGTATATATAGGATTACAGTAACCAATCATGTTTGGAACCCCAAAAAGGGGCGTTCTTAAAATCGGATCCGGCGCATTCCGGCGTCAACGGATGCCAAACCGGATACACCGGATGAAACGGATCCGGTTTTTGTACGGAGCACAGAACCGGATCCGGCGAAAAACCGGATGCGGCGTTTTTCATACTAGTTGCCGGATGCGGCGCTGCGGCAAAATGCCGGGGGCGCCGTCAGGCGCAAAACGGATGTGTGAAAGAGGCCTTACACAGTCCTAGCAGTGACGGAATTTCTATGCTATTCTATAGTTTTTTCAGGCTGTCAAGAACAACACATTATTCAAATGGAAATTGTTTTTTCTATGCGTCATTTTCTAAAGTTTTTTTTTCCTGAGGTGTTTTTTGTCAGCGTTTTGTGAACTTTTTTAAGCGGGTGAATTTCTTGAGTTCCATTAAAGTACTAAATAAAATGCTAGTATTTATGAGGCAAAAACACTCCAAACAAATCCTTACGTCTTTGTGCTGTTTTTGTAGCTTTCCCATTGACTTATTTTATAAAGTAAGCAAACAAGGTACACTAGATATGGATAGCAGAGGAAAAAAGCCGGGCTGGTGGCAAAGGAGTACAAAATACAATGCCAGGCAGTGAAATATAATAACAAATCTTTATTAATCAATTATGCACAGAAATAAATAAAATAAAAGTACCATAGAAAGGAGGAATACAACCACAAAAGAAGATAGCCCAGTAATGTACGGCTCAATATAAATAACCAGGTAACACAGATAAAAAAGAGATCATTGAAAATAGAACTATGCCACAAAAGTTATACAAATGTTCGCATTATGCCACATGTGAAAGACTAAAATGCGACCAATAAACAAATATTAACCATATAATAATAAAGTGATGGATGTGCAAAAAATTGTATAAAATAATAGAAATACAAAAATTATATACACAGTGCAAGCCAATGCAATATACAGTCATGGCCAAAAGTTTTGAGAATGACACAAATATTATATTTTCACATGATCTGCTGCCCTCTGGTTTTTATGTGTGTTTGACAGATGTTTTTATCACAGACAGAAATATAATTGCAAACATATGAGTAACAAAAGCTTATATTGACAGTTAAGGGTATGCCACACTAAACAACATCGCTAACGGGATCGCTAAAAATGTCACTATTTAGCGATCCCGTTAGCGATGTTGTTGTGTGCGGCATCTACCAGCGACGTGGCCCCTGCTGTGATCTCGTTCATCACAACGATCGTTCCGGACCCTATTTTTATCGTCGGCGTCCCGCTGGTATCGCTATATCGCTGAGTGTGGCACCTTTTTTAGCGATTTAGCGGTACTTTTGTACCGCTAAAGTCGTTAAGGAGATCGCTAACCGCGATAGCGTCCTTAACGATATCGCTAAATGTGGCCGACGCTAGCGATATAGAAACAATCCCGCTAGCGATCTCATTAGTATGCGACGCTAACGAGATCGCTAGCGGGATTGTGTAGTGTGGCAGTACCTTTAGAATGAGTTAATGCAGCAAGTCAATATTTGCAGTGTTGACCCTTCTTCTTCAGGACCTCTGCAATTCTCCCTGGCATGCTCTCAATCAACTTCTGGACCAAATCCTGACTGATAGCAGTCCATTCTTGCACAATCAATGCTTTCATTTTGTCAGAATTTTTAGGTTTTTGTTTGTCCCCCGTCTCTTGATGATTGACCACAAGTTCTCAATGGGATTAAGATCTGGGGAGTTTCCAGGCCATGGACCCAAAATCTCTATGTTTTGTTCCCTGAGCCATTTAGTTATCACCTTTGCTTTATGGCAAGGTGCTCCATCATGCTGGAAAAGGCATTGTTGATCGCCAAACTGCTCTTGGAGGGTTGGGAGAAGTTGCTCTTGGAGGACATTCTGGTACCATTCTTTATTCATGGCTGTGTTTTTAGGCAAGACTGTGAGAAAGCCGATTCCCTTGGCTGAGAAGCAACCCCACACATGAATGGTTTCAGGATGCTTAACAGTTGGCATGAGACAAGACTGGTGGTAGCGCTCACCTTGTCTTCTCCGAATGAGGCGTTTTCCTGATGTCCCAAACAATCGAAAAGGGGATTCATCAGAGAAAATAACTTTACCCCAGTCCTCAGCAGTCCACTGCCTGTACCTTTTGCAGAATATCAGTCTGTCCATGATGTTTTTTCTGGAGAGAAGTGGCTTCTTTGCTGCCCTCCTTGAGACCAGGCCTTGATCCAAGAGTCTCCGCCTCACAGTGCGTGCAGATGCACTCACACCTGCCTGCTGCCATTCCTGAGCAAGCTCTGCACTGCTGGTAGCCCGATCCCGCAGCTGAAACACTTTTAAGAGACGGTCCTGGCGCTTGCTGGTCTTTCTTGGGCGCCCTGCAACAATGGAACCTCTCTCCTTGAAGTTCTTGATGATGCGATAGATTGTTGACTGAGGTGCAATCTTTCTAGCTGCGATACTCTTCCCTGTTAGGCCACTTTTGTGCATTGTAATGATGACTGCACATATTTCTTTAGAGATAACCATGGTTAACAGAAGAGAAACAATGTTGCCAAGCACCAGACTCCTTTTAAAGTGTCCAGTGGTGTCATTCTTACTTAATCATGACAGATTGATCTCCAGCCATGTCCTCATCAACACCCACACCTGTGTTAATGGAGCAATCACTGAAAAGAGGTTAGCTGGTCCTTTTAAGGCAGGGCTGCAATGATGTTGAAATGTGTTTTGAGGGATAAAGTTCATTTTCTAGCCAAATATTGACTTTGCAAGTAATTGCTGTTAAGCTGATCACTCTTTATAACATTCTGGAGTATATGCAAATTGCCATTAGAAAAAAGTGAAGCAATAGACTTTGTAAAAATTAATATTTGTGTCATTCTCAAAACTTTTGGCCATGACTGTAGATCACACAAATGACTACTGCCTAAGGGCTCATACTCACTGGCGACGAAAACGGATGATATTCAGCCGATAAAAAATCGGATTCAAATCTGACCAATGTTATTCAATAGGTGACATCTCATTTGCGATTTTTTTCTCAGCCGAAATCGCATCATGCTGCAAATTGATGCGATTTTGTCATGATAATCGCCAATGCAAGTCAATGGGTGCGAGAATTCATCGCACAGCACTCGCACCATGCGAGTGCTGTCCGATTTATAGGCACCAGTCTCCTTTGAAAAGCCGGCAAATCATCCCCGGCTACTGTAAAATCACACTGACAGCTCACAAAACACTAGATACATACACATAGAATACATATATATATAAGTATAACCTCTTATTAACCCATTCGCCACCCCTACAGGGCAATGGGAATAGATGGGCAAAGTGCCAGAAAGGGCAAATCTAATTACAGATTTGCCTTTTCTGGGGTGTCTGGGGGCAGATGTTAGTAGCCGGGGGGGGCACAAAATAAATTCACCCTCCCTGGGCTATTATTAATTGCCCCCACTCGCTTGCTTTGTCTGTCTGGTGGAGAAAATACAGCAGGAGCCCACCCATTTTTTTCAACGAATTTACACCTTTAATTAACCCCTACATGTCTGCAATTTTGCACACATACACTCATGTAATTGTAAGTTAAAACCATTGTGAGACAGTGAAGGAATATGTGTCGAATGGGGTGTACATTTCACCTAGGTACTGTGCTGTATGGTATAAGGGAAATGTGTGGCTTTGTAAACCTAGTGGTAGAGAAAGGTCACTACACCTTACATTCAGTACACACTTGCAGCTCAGGCCTGAAACCATTCAGCTGTTAATTAGGAGACCAGAAGTAGGTGTCTGCAAACACAGTCAGAGAGCTCACTTAGTCTGGACACAGGAGGAGTCCAGGCACAGAAGGTGTCTCCAGGAGTTTGAGCTATCTCAGTCTGGGTGCTCGATGTACCCCGGACACAGGAGTAGTCTCAGTGAGAATCCATGCGGATAGCTGCTGAATAGGAGGGGAGCTCTCTCAAGTCTGGACGTTGAAGGTGCCTTCAGACACAAGGAGGAGACTCTGTGAACCTCCATGCTGGTAAATGCTGGTAAATGTTGGTAAATGCTGAACATATGTGTTGTTTTGGCCCCGGCTGGTAGAGTCGGGACCCGGATAGACAGGGAAATCTATCTAAGTGTAGTAAGTGGCTAGACAAGCCCAGGTCTTCTGTTTATGATTTGTTTTATGTCTTGTTTGCTTGTGACTTTAAATAAAACTGGTTGCGGCCAGTTGCACCAGTACTGCTGTGAATGAACTGTTTCCGTGTCTACCCAGACAGCGATCCCAGAGCTATATCCCCTGAAAAGCTTACACCATATATCAAAATACATGAAATGACATGGTTAACTGTATGTAAACAATGTATCATTTCATGTCGGCTTCCGTGATTTCACAAAGCCGGCAATTGAATTAGCGGCTATTACAGTATGTAGAAGTGCATGAACTATAAATATATATATATGTATGTGTCACAATGACATTTATATATATATATATATATATATATATATATGTGTATTCTGTGTGTGTATATGTATTGTTTCTATTCTTTATTAAAGCTGTCAGTGTGATTTTACAGTATAGCCGGGGATGAATTAGCGGCTATTATACTATGTAGAAGTGTATGACCTATATACAGTTAGGTTCATAAATATTTGGACAGAGACAACATTTATCTAATTTTGGTTCTAGACATTACCACAATGAATTTGAAACAAAACAAATCAGATGCAGTTGAAGTTCAGACTTTCAGCTTTCATTTGAGGGTATCCACATTAAAATTGGATGAAGGGTTTAGGAGTTTCAGCTCCTTAACATGTGCCACCCTGTTTTTAAAGGGACCAAAAGTAATTGGACAAATGACTCCAAGGCTATTTCATGGACAGGTGTGGGCAATCCCTTTGTTATGTCATTCTCAATTAAGCAGATGAAAGGGCCGGAGTTGATTTGAGGTGTGGTGTTTGCATTTGGAAGGTTTTGCTGTGAAGGAAACATGTGGTCACAGGAGCTCTCCATGCAGGTGAAACAAGCCATCCTTAAGCTGCAAGAACAGAAAAAAACCCATCCAAGAAATTGCTACAACATTAGAAGTGGCAAAATCTACAATTTGGTACATCCTGAGAAAGAAAGAAAGCACTGGTGAACTCATCAATCCAAAAAGACCTGGGAGCCCACGGAAGACAACAGTGGTGGATGATCGCCGCATACTTTCTTTGGTGAAGAAGAACCCGTTCACAACATCAACTGAAGTCCAGAACACTCTCAGTGAAGTAGGTGTATCTGTCTCTAAGTCAACAGTAAAGAGAAGACTCCATGAAAGTAAATACAAAGGGTTCACATCTAGATGCAAACCATTCATCAATTCCAAAAATAGACAGGCCAGAGTTAAATTTGCTGAAAAACACCTCCAGAAGCCAGCTCAGTTCTGGAAAAGTATTCTATGGACAGATGAGACAAAGATCAACCTGTACCAGAATGATGGGAAGCCAAAAGTTTGGAGAAGAAAGGGAACGGCACATGATCCAAGGCACACCACATCCTCTGTAAAACATGGTGGAGGCAACGTGATGGCATGGCACTGGGTCACTTGTGTTTATTGATGACATAACAGCAGACAAGAGTAGCCGGATGAATTCTGAAGTGTACCGGGATATACTTTCAGCCCAGATTCAGCCAAATGCTGCAAACTTGATTGGACGGCGCTTCATAGTACAGATGGATAATAACCCCAAGCATACAGCCAAAGCTACACAGGAGTTCATGAGTGCAAAAAAGTGGAACATTCTTCAATGGCCAAGTCAATCACCAGATCTTAACCCAATTGAGCATGCATTTCACTTGCTCAAATCCAGACTTAAAAGGGAAAGACCCACAAACAAGCAAGACCTGAAGGCTGCGGCTGTAAAGGCCTGGCAAAGTATTAAGAAGGAGGAAACCCAGCGTTTGGTGATGTCCATGGGTTCCAGACTTAAGGCAGTGATTGCCTCCAAAGGATTCGCCACAAAATTTTGAAAATAAAAATATTTTGTTTGGGTTATGTTTATTTGTCCAATTACTTTTGACCTCCTAAAATGTGGAGTGTTTGTAAAGAAATGTGTACAATTCCTACATTTTCTAACACATATTTTTGTTCAACCCTTCAAATTAAACGTTACAATCTGCACTTGAATTCTGTTGTAGAGGTTTCATTTCAAATCCAATGTGGTGGCATGCAGAGCCCAACTCGCGAAAATTGTGTCACTGTCCAAATATTTCTGGCCCTGACTGTATATATTATATATATATATTATATACATATATATTATATATATATATATATATATTTTTTTTTTTTTTTTTTTTGTGTAAATTTTTTTTTTACAATGTGATTTTTACATGACTTTTTTACATAGAGATAACTGCTCTATGTAAAACGTCATGTTAAAATCGCATTGCATACAGATGGAAAACGCATGGAAAACGCATGGTGCAATTTAAAATCGCATGCCAATTGCATGACATTTTACTAGAATCGTACCGTTTTTTCCCTCCAGAAAACGGACCGATTTTTTTTCCACTAATGGGTATGAGCCCTAATAATGAGAAATGCAGAAAGTGTGCAACCTAAACAACTGTGCTAAAGTGAATGTGGCCAATAAAAGAGCGAACTACCTGGGAACCAGTGGGCGATGTGGACAACCTCCTAGAACACGCCTCGATGCAATACAACAGATCCCGAAATATGGATGGCAGACCATCCGGATAAAATAAACAAACAAGGTACACTAGATATGGATAGCGGAGGAAAAAAGCCGGGCTGGTGGCAAAGGAGTACAAAACGTTTTGCTGGAGCCCTGAGCAAGCAGGTGGGGCCAACTCGTGGGCGATGGCACTGGCACAGGGCCCCTCATAGTACGCTGGTGTGTCTGACGGCGAGTGGGCCCTCCCACCGTCAGAGACACTTTTTTGTACTATGAGGGGCCCTGTGCCAGGGCCGTCGCCCACGAGTCAGCCGGCCCTGGGGGGGGGAATTTGTAGGTTTTGCAGACCGTCCACGCTTGCAAGTGCATGTTCAGTAAATGTCTAAGCATGCAACTGGTATTCAAATTTCTGAGATTTTTCCCTTGGCTAACTGTCCTTCGGCACTTCTTAGAGATAACCTTTGCCTCATCAATAGGATTTTGGTCAAAAAAGTGCCATACTGGACTCTTCCTACAATGGTATAAATTTTCAGGGAACGCACGCTGTGCTAATTTGACCGTCTGGCCAAGCTGTCCTGCAACTCTTTTTGTTTTTTTAACACCTTTTTGGACTGCTATGGGCCTGCCAGATAAAGACTGCTGCGATGTTGATGCCTGCTGCGGATCCTTCTCCTCTTCTGAGCTGTTGCCAGCGCACCCTCCTTCTCCCAATGGATGCCAATCCGGGTCAACAACTGGGTCATCCATCACCTCCTCTTCAATTTCATCTGCACCTTCCTCTGTGTCACCGTGTAAGGTGGTATAGTATGTGGGAACGGGCACCTGAGTTTCATCAGGGTCAGATTCTGGCTCAGTAGACTGTGAGGGAAATGTAGTGCTCTGGGTGAATGTGCCAGCACAATCATCTAGCAGTGGCTGTGCATCAGTGCACTCCATCTCTGATTCATGTTGGACTGGGGAATTCTGGATTTGACTTGATAACCCAGGCATGGTATGTGAAAAGAGCTCCATGGAGTAATCTGAAGTGTGGCCTGCTGCATCCTTCACTTTTGGTGGGGTGAAGGACACAAGGAAAGGTGTTGTTCCTGACCAGGAGCTTGCACTGACGACTCAGTGCTTGCATTTTTTGAAACTTCAGAAGAGGAGGCGATAGAGCTGGAGGCTGTTTCGGCAATGTAAGCCAAAACCAGTTCCTGATGCTCCGGCTTTAAAAGCAGTTTACCTACTCCCAGTAAAGGCCAGGCCTTCTTGAGCCAGACGATGACGCCAGCTCAACACCTCCTGTCTTAGGTGCTATTTTGCTTTTGGCACTTCCAGCAGATGCACCACCACCACCATCAGTACCAACTGGCCCCCCACGCCCACATCCGGGCCTCTTCCACCTACTTCCTCATTTTTGTGAAAATGTACCCAAAATACCAGCAGATATATGTTACTGTATCAGAAGCGTACAGCTGTATACAGTCTAGGGATAATTGTAAATCTCTGTATATATTTCAGGAAGCAGACACAGACGCTCTCAGGCTCAGTATGGATTACACCAGAATATAAAAAGTAGAAAACGGTAATGTATTAGAAGCGTACAGCTGGGGCGTGGTTTGCAGGAGAAGGGAGCAGACGTGCTTTGCAGAGGCTCCTGCTACTTCTCCTATTTTGGGCTACTTCAGCTTACTAATCTTGGATTATAAGGACTAAAAACATTTGTGAGCATGCCTGGATCAAGATTGAAGACAATAAAAGCGAAACTGTTGGATAAGGAATCTTTAACCCCTTCACCCCTAAGGGTGGTTTGCACGTTAATGACGGGCCAATTTTTACAATTCTGACCACTGTCTCTTTATGAGGTTATAACTCTGGAATGCTTCAACGGATCTTCGCGATTCTGAGATTGTTTTCTCGTGACATATTGTACTTCACGTTAGTGGTAAAATTTCTTCGATATAACTTGCGTTTATTTTTGAAAAAAACGCAAATATGGCGAAAATTTTTAAAATTTTGCAATTTTCAAACTTTGAATTTTTATTCCCTTAAAACAGAGAAATATGTCACACAAAATAGTTAATAAATAACATTTCACACATGTCTACTTTACATCAGCACAATTTTGGAACCAAAATTTTTTTTGTTACGAAATTATAAGGGTTAAAAGTTGACCAGCGATTTCTCATTTTTACAACAAAATTTACAAAGCCATTTTTTTTAGGGACCACCTCACATTTGAAGTCACTTTGAAGGATCTATATGGCAGAAAATACCCAAAAGTGACAACATTCTAAAAACTGCACCCCTCAAGGTACTCAAAACCACATTCAAGAAGTTTATTAACCCTTCAGGTGCTTCACAGGAGCTGAAGCAACGTGGAAGGAAAAAATTAACATTTAACTTTTTAGTCACAAAAATTATCTTTTACAAACTTTTTTTTATTTTTACAAGGGTAAAAGGAGAAAATGGACAGATAAAGTTGTTGTGTAATTTCTCCTGAGTACGTCAATACCCCACATGTGGGGGAAAACCACTGTTTGGGCACACGGCAGAGCTCGTAAGGGAAGGAGCGCCGTTTGACTTTTTCAAACCAAAATTGGCTGGAATTGAGATTGGACGCCATGTCACGTTTGGAGAGCCCCTGATGCGCCTAAACAGTGAAAAACCCCACAAGTGACACCATTTTGGAAACTAGACCCCCTATGGAACTTATCTAGATCTGTTGTGAGCACTTTGAACCCTCAAGTGTTTCACAAAAGTTTATAATGCCTCGGTGTGAAAAAAAAAAAACAATTTTCCACAAAAATGATTTTTTAGTCCCAAATTTTTGATTTTTCCCAAGGAAATTGGACCCCAAAGTTGTTGTCCAATTTGTCCTGAGTTCGATGATACCCCATATGTGGGGGGGGGAAACTGTTTGGGCGCACGTCAGGGTTTGGAAAGGAAGTAATAACGTTTTGGAATGCAGACGTTGATGGAGGTCATGTTCCGTTTGCAGTGCCCCAGATGTGCCTAAACAGTGGAAACCCCCCACAAGTGACCCCATTTTGGAAACTAGACCCCCTAAGGAACTTATCTAGATCTGTGGTGAGCACTTTGAACCCCAAAGTGTTTCACACAAGTTTATAATGCCCGGGCATGAAAATAAAAAATCCTATCCTTTTCCCACAAAAATTATATTTTAGTCACCAATTTTTTATTTTCCCAAGGGTAAGGGGAAAAATTGGACCACAAAAGTTATTGTCCAATTTGTCCTGAGTACGCTGATACCCCATATGTGGGGAGGAACCACTGTTTGGGCGCACGGCAGAGCTCGGAATGGAAGGAGCACCATTTGACTTTTTTCCAATCAAAATTGGCTGGAATTGAGATTGGACGCCATGTTGCATTTGGATAGCCCCTGATGTGCCTAAACAGTGGAAACCCCCCACAAGTGACACCATTTGGGAAACTATACCCCCTAAGGAACTTATCTAGATCTGTGGTGAGCAATTTGAACCCCCAAGTGCTTCACACAAGTTTATAACGTAGAGCCGTAATATTAAAAAATCATATTTTTTCCACAAAAATGATCTTTCACCCCAATTTTTATTTTCCCAAGGGTAACAAGACCCCAAAAGTTGTTGTGCAATTTGTCCTGAGTACGCTGATACCCCATATGTAGGGGTAAACCACTGTTTGGGTGCATGGCAGAGCTCGGAAGGGAAGGAGCGCCGTTTGACTTGTTCAACGCAGAATTGGCTGGACGCCATGTCGTGTTTAGAGAGCTCCTGATCTGCCTAAACAGTGGAAACCCCCAACAAATGACACCATTTTGGAAACTAGACCCCTCAAGGAACTTATCTAGATGTGTGGTGAGCACTTTGAACCCCCAAGTGCTTCACAGAAGTTTATAATGTACAGCCGTAAAATAAAAAATCTTTTTTTTTTTTTTTTTATACAAAAATGATTTTTTCGTCCCCAATATTTTATTTTCACAAGGGTAACAGGAGAAATTGGACCCCAAAAGTTGTTGTCCAATTTGTCCTGAGTACGCTGATACCCAATATGTGGGAGAAAACTACTGTATGGGTACACGTTGGGGCTCGGAAGGGAAGTAGTGACGTTTTGGATTGCAGACTTTGATGGAATGGTCTGGGGGCGTCATGTCGCATTTGGAGAGCCCCTGATGCACCTAAACAGTGGAAACCCCCACAAGTGACCCCATTTTGGAAAATAGACCCCACAAGGAACTTATCTAGATGTGTGGTGAGCACTTTGAACCCCGAAGTGCTTCACAGAAGTTTATAACGTACAGCCGTATAAATAAAAAATATTTTTTTTTTACAAAAATTATTTTTTTCGCCCCCAATATTTTATTTTCACAAGGGTAACAGGAGAAATTGGACCCCAAAAGTTGTTGTCCAATTTGTCCTGAGTACACTGATACCCAATATGTGGGAGAAAACTACAGTATGGGTACACGTTGGGGCTCGGAAGGGAAGTAGTGACGTTTTGGATTGCAGACTTTAATGGAATGGTCTGGGGGCGTCATGTCGCATTTGGAGAGCCCCTGATGCACCTAAACAGTGGAAACCCCCCACAAGTGACCCCATTTTGGAAAATAGACCCCACACGGAACTTATCTAGATGTGTGGTGAGCACTTTGAACCCCGAAGTGCTTCACAGAAGTTTATAACGTACAGCCGTAAAAATAAAAAAATATTTTTTTTTTTACAAAAATTATTTTTTTCGCCCCCAATATTTTATTTTCCCAAGGGTAACAGGAGAAATTGGACCCCAAAAGTTGTTGTCCAATTTGTCCTGAGTACGCGGATACCCAATATGTGGGAGAAAACTACTGTATGGGTACACGTTCGGGCTCGGAAGGGAAGTAGTGACGTTTTGGATTGTAGACTTTGATGGAATGGTCTGGGGGCGTCATGTCGCATTTGTAGAGCCCCTGATGCGCCTAAACAGTGGAAACCCCCCACAAGTGACCCCATTTTGGAAAATAGACCCAAGGAACTAATCTAGATGTGTGGTGAGCGCTATGAAGCCCCAAGTGCTTCACAGAAGTTTATAACGTACAGCCGTAAAAACAAAAAAAAAACATTTTTTTTTTAAAAAATGATATTTTTGCCCCCAGTTTTTTATTTTCCCAAGGGTAACAGAAGAAATAGGACAAATTGCACAATAACTCTTGGGTCCAGAGTACGCTGATACCCCATGTGGGAGTAAACTACTGTTTGGGCGCATGGCAGAGCTCAGAAGTAAAGGAGCACCGTTTGACTTTTTCAATGCAGAATTGGCTGGAATTGAGATCAGACGCCATGTCACATTTGGAGAGCCCCTGATGTGCCTAAACAGTGGAAACCCCCCAATTCTAACTCAATGTCACGCTGTATAGCAGATATATATATGTGATGTCAGTAATCTATATCAAAAGGGCAACATACTATATAACATGCGCATAGATATATGATAACATAGATTTACCTGACAGAATGTCCAGTGGGTCAAAACGGAATCCGATATACGCTGTCTCCGGCTAGAGGGTGACCGGGTCTAAGCTGACCCTAAACTGGGGTCCTAACTAATCCCTCAACCTGGAGGTACTGTTAAAGGTACAGAGGTCCAGGCCACCAGCGTAAACCCTGTCTCCTATCAATCCCTGCCAACTGTATTCTAGTCCTAAGAAGGACCCTGAATACCACCAAAGGGAATGAACAGGTAACGGTTAATGAACAGAAAGACATACAAGAAAGACAAGAAATAAAGTAAATAAAGTCTTACATACAACACTCACACACAGTAGGAACACCTAAGGTCTCAGAGATAAACTATAAGCTGTAAGAGTAAAAACAACTAAGGAACTCTTAGCTTAAGTATTCTCAGAACCGATCCAGTCTGCTAGACTACATGAATGCTTTCACCGGCGTCTAACACCCAGACTGGCAGGAATATAAAGGAAACTAATTAGAACATAATCAAAAGCAGCCGGGCGAGGCTGGACCTAGTCTTAGCAAAGAGCTAGGTAAAATTAACTCCCTCACCACCAAACACAAAGTAACAGCAACTCAGCTGTGAGAAGTCAGAGTGTGTAATCGCGACGATCCTCGTGGCGATACACCCATGACAGTACCCCCCCTTCTACGAGGGGCCTCCGGACCCTCAAGGCCAGGTCTGCCCGGGTGAGTTGTGTGAAAGGTCCGAACCAATCGATCTGCGTTAACATCAGACGCAGGGACCCACGTCCCCTCCTCAGGACCATACCCCCTCCAATGAACTAAGTACTGAAGGGATCGGCGACTGAGACGTGAGTCAATGATTTTCGACCCATGAATTTCCACGTTATCATTGACCACCACTGAAGGAGGTAGAGGTGACGGTATAACTGGTGCCACATACTTTTTAAGTAATGACTTGTGAAACACATTATGATTTTTAAACGTAGGAGGGAGGTCCAGACGAAATGCCACAGGATTAATTATGGAACTGATCCTGTACGGCCCGATGAATCTGGGACCCAACCTCCAGGAGGGAACTTTAAGTTTTATATTCCTGGTAGACAACCACACCAGATCGTTCACCTTCAGATCTCGACCAGAAACTCTCCCCCTATCAGCCATCCGTTTGTAACGGTTCCCCGTAACCTTCAGTCTTAACCGATCTGGAACTATCAGTCTCCCTGGAAGTCCCACAGGGCGTCCCCCTGAGCCCCCAATACCTCCCCCTCAAGCTCAGAGCATACAGCTGACACTACAACTCCCTCCTGAGGAATAGGAACCGGATCATCCATCCTCCCGGTCCCTGGGAAAGTACGAGATAAGGCATCAGGAAGCAACTTTATTGAGCAGTCATATGCGCGATGAGGAGGTAACTCTTTACACCCCTCTTCTGAGAACATCTCCCCAAAGTCCTCCAGAAAAGGAGGCAAAGTCCTAGGCACAACCGCACCGATGACCGTTCTC
The DNA here is from genome assembly GCA_033576555.1 of Oophaga sylvatica. Classification (NCBI taxonomy): domain Eukaryota; kingdom Metazoa; phylum Chordata; class Amphibia; order Anura; family Dendrobatidae; genus Oophaga; species Oophaga sylvatica. The sequence goes on from JARQOD010000003.1 coordinate 194,832,607, forward strand.
ATGCAGTTATTCTTGCAAAATTCACCCCACTGGCTTATCTTTCTGGATTGCCAATCAATCACTGGGTTATGTTTAGCCAACCAAGGAAGTCCCAACACAATAGGAGTAGGTAGACCCTCCAACACATAACAAGACAATTGCTCTTTATGTATTGCCCCTACTCGAAGATCTATGTTATGAACAGCTTGTACCAAGCTACCTTGACCAAGAGGTCTAGAATCAATAGAGAGTATAGGGACCGGTTTGGCCAATACACTCAGTTGCATACCATGCACCTGGGCAAACCGAGCGTCCACCAGATTAGCCCCGGACCCACTATCAAGAAAAACAGAAATCCTCTCAGTTCTAGTACCAATCACCACCTCCGCAGGCACGAGAAACTGAGAGGGATTTGGGGACGAAATACACACTCCCAGGTTAACTCCTTGGCTCAAAGAGGTCCGGGATGGACACCCCCCAACAAAATGTCCCTCTCTCCCGCAAAAGAAACACCTTCTAGTCTTGCGGCGCACCGCCGATTCCCTCCTACAAAATGATGTCCCTCCCAACTGCATGGGTTCCTCAGAACAGAGCAGGGGAACCTCAGTATAAGGGACCTTAGTAGTAGGCGGAGTCATCACGGGAGGCGGAGTTACCTCGCGTCTTCCCCGAAGTCGTCTATCAATGCGAATAGCGAGGGCCATAGCAGCCTCCAGTGATGGAGGAGAATCATACTGAGCCAACACATCTTTTAATTTGTCAGACAACCCTTGACAAAACTGGCTCCTAAGAGCTGGGTCATTCCACTGAGTATCTGTTGCCCATCTACGGAACTCAGAAGAATATTCCTCCGCTGGACGATTTCCTTGCCGTATTTTACGTAACCTTGTTTCAGCAAGGGAAACTCGATCCGGATCATCATATACCAGACCCAGGGCAGTAAAAAATCGATCCACTGACTGGAGATCTGGGGAGCCTGGAGGAATAGAGAACGCCCAAGATTGAGGGTCCCCTTGTAAGAGCGAGATAACAATTCCCACCCTCTGCTCTTCACTCCCAGATGACCGAGGCCGCAGCCGAAAGTACAATTTACATGCCTCCCGGAAAGTAAAAAATTTGTCCCGCCCACCAGTGAACCTGTCCGGGAGAGCAACCTTAGGTTCAGATCTGGTTTGCTCCGGGGGGGACAAAACCTTGGACTTAATGTCTGCAAATTCCATGGACAACCCCTGCAACTGCCGGGCCAGCTGGGCTACTGGATCCATGACAGCTGGGGAGAATCTTTAGTTGGGCCGGTGAAAATGTCACGCTGTATAGCAGATATATATATGTGATGTCAGTAATCTATATCAAAAGGGCAACATACTATATAACATGCGCATAGATATATGATAACATAGATTTACCTGACAGAATGTCCAGTGGGTCAAAACGGAATCCGATATACGCTGTCTCCGGCTAGAGGGTGACCGGGGTCTAAGCTGACCCTAAACTGGGGTCCTAACTAATCCCTCAACCTGGAGGTACTGTTAAAGGTACAGAGGTCCAGGCCACCAGCGTAAACCCTGTCTCCTATCAATCCCTGCCAACTGTATTCTAGTCCTAAGAAGGACCCTGAATACCACCAAAGGGAATGAACAGGTAACGGTTAATGAACAGAAAGACATACAAGAAAGACAAGAAATAAAGTAAATAAAGTCTTACATACAACACTCACACACAGTAGGAACACCTAAGGTCTCAGAGATAAACTATAAGCTGTAAGAGTAAAAACAACTAAGGAACTCTTAGCTTAAGTATTCTCAGAACCGATCCAGTCTGCTAGACTACATGAATGCTTTCACCGGCGTCTAACACCCAGACTGGCAGGAATATAAAGGAAACTAATTAGAACATAATCAAAAGCAGCCGGGCGAGGCTGGACCTAGTCTTAGCAAAGAGCTAGGTAAAATTAACTCCCTCACCACCAAACACAAAGTAACAGCAACTCAGCTGTGAGAAGTCAGAGTGTGTAATCGCGACGATCCTCGTGGCGATACACCCATGACACTCCAACCCTAACCCCAACACACCTCTAACCCTAGTCCCAACCCTAACCACAAACCTAACCCTAACACACCCCTAACCCCAACCATAACCCTAATACTAACTTTAGCGCCAACCCTAACCCTAACTTCAGCCGCAACCCTAACCTTAACCCTAACCCTAATGGGAAAATGGAAATAAATGGAAGCCGCCTCCCTGCAGGAACCCCGCGGCCATCTTGGATTCGGGGTCCTGCAGTGATGAGAGTCCCTTGGAACAGCGTGACACATCGTGCTGTTCTGAGGGTCTCAGGGGCGCGCGCAGGGAGCCCCCTTCCTGCGCGATGCTTCCCTGTGCCCCCGCCCCCCGGTACACCGCGATCATGTTTGATCGCGGTGTGCCAGGGGTTAATGTGTCGGGAGCGGTCTGTGACAGCTCCTGACACATAGTGCCGGGTGTCAGCTGTGATAATCAGCTGACACCTGGCGGCGATCAGCTGAAACGCAGCTGATCGCCTATAACGTACTATTCTGTCCATGGGAATGAGGTCCAGGGTCACATGGACGGAATAGTAAGTCCGATGGAATAAAGGGGTTAATAGGCCAAGAAAGATCGGGCCCTCCCTGCCTTGGAGGTAAACAGACCAGGACTTTATTTACAGCAGCTGTTCCAGAAGGTACAGAGGGAGACCTGGGACTCAATGGAACAAGGACATCCTCACAGATATCGGCGGTAAAACTACCTGCACTCAGTGCAGCTCTAATTTCAAAAGCTGGCTCTGTGGAACACTGCCGAGAGGCCGCCGAGAACGCAGCTGCTATGCCGTTTGAGATCTCAGCTGGGACGCCGTTTCAGATCGCAGCTGCGATGCAGTTTGAGAACGCAGCTGTGACGCCGACTGAAAGTGCAGCTGCAATGCTGTTTGATGGAGATACAAAGGAGAATGTGGCTGATACTAGTGCCGGACTATTAAACATTGCCCGCTCGCTAAGCAGCGGTCTGAGGCATGACGCAGAAGTGTTTGTACCTGCAGCTGCAAGTACTATTATATGTCAGAACCGTGCAACGCAAGCATCATCTAGAGAAGTTGTTAATTCTACAGTGGACGAACGGATTCATCTTCCACATAAGGGGGTAAGAGATAAGCAGCCATTTAATTATCACAAGGAGCAGCCATCCTCCGGCGATAAAAACTCCTTTGAGCATAATGGAGAAATACAAATGCATTATCGCAGGAAGAGGAAAAGGGACATATGTCATCATCCATATCAGCATTTGTGTTTGAAGAAAATAGACATCTAATTGATAATATTGGGAGAATATTTAGTAATATATCATTTTCTCACCCTTTTAATGACTCTCAAGCTGAAACGTGTGGTGAGGTGGTTGAGAAGGTACCACCGAATCCATCAGATATAGAACATACTTCAGACCCTGAATCAGGCTTGTCCTCCAAATCTGGCGAAAATCCATTTGGAAGAATTTAATAATGAAGTGGCATCTATTGAAGATATGGGAAGTAATTAATTTGATGGGACAGACATTGATGAGGTATCTTCTTTATATTCATCTTCAGAAAATTCTCTTAAAAACGACATTAATGACGGTCAGCAAAACTCTTTCACAAGATCAGGGTTTCGACACAGATAATAGTGAGCTTGGCGCGGGTAATGAAAAATCTGAGTTCAACATTGCGCATTTGGATGCTATTTCAGCTGCTGATAAATACCCGTCAGAAGATTTTTTGATGGACCTTATTAAAGCTTTCTTAACAGCATTATGTATAATGGTGAAATCTTCCAACAGTGATGATAATTTAGGAACACTGCTAAAAACTATGCATAAAAATGTAAATCCTCAGTATCGGGATAAACCCTGGCTACAGAAAGCTTAATCAAGAAACTGCTTAAAGATATGTTATTGTCAATAGCAACAGATGCGGATATAAAGCTTAAGGGTGTGTTTCCACGATCCGGAATGCTTCAGTAATTGCTGCGTGTTTGACGCTGTGCGTTGGCGCAGCGTCAAACACGCAGCGTCCAGATGTTACAGCATAGTGGATTGGATTTCAAGAAATCCCGTCTCCACTATGCTTAAAAACACACAGGCGGCAGACCTGTGTTAACGGACATGCGGCGCGTCTTTTTAGACCGCAGCATGTCCTATTCCCTTGCGGCGACGCTGCGTCGCCGCAAGGGAAATAACACAGGCCTGTGTAGCCTGCGGTCATTCCGATGTGTTCCGAATGTGTTCCATGAACACATCCGGAATGACTGCGCGTTCACTAGGGGGCGGGGCTTTTGGCGGAGCGGACTTTCCGCTCCGTCCAAAGCGCTGTGGTTCCGGATCGTGGAACGACAGCCTAAAAGTGAACTCAATACCCCTCCTGATCCGGAAATATGTAAACATCCAAATTTAATTCAAGAAAACCTGAAATTTGATAACAATTCGAAACTTAGTGAAATTTCGATTTCTCTGGAAAAAATCCAGAAGGATATTACAAATTTCAGAAGCTGTTTGTCCAACTATGAGGATTTAAAGAGGAAAAATAATGTGAAAATAAGAGGAATATCTGAATCGGTTCCTTCGTCCCGACTAAAGGATTATATTTCTTTGATGGTACACTACCTGATACCAGATGTTAGAGGGAAGAATTTAGTGGAAAGAGTTTTCAGGATTCGGAGACCTCCTTCTTTGTCGTCTGATTTGGCTAGAGACGTTATTGTTTCGTTCTATCCTAATTGGGTGAGAAACGCGCTCCTTGATATTGCTAAAGATTCAACTTTTTTTATCGTCACCCTATAACAGCTTGACTTTTTTCAAAGATTTATCTAGAGACACCATGCAAAAACGTAGATCATTTTATCAAGTCACACGAGAACTTCAACGCGCTGGTATATACTATACTTGGTCCCAGATGTCTACTTTATGTGTGAGATTTGCCTCTAAGATTGTCGCTATTCAATCTCCGGAGGATGGCATTACATTTCTTCAACATATCGGAATTATCCCTCCAACATCTCTCGGTGAAGGTGTACATTCATCTCTTCAGGATATACGTCCCACTTGAATAATTTGGACTGTTATTTCTGCTCTGTATCTGGAAAGAATATGAACATTTCGGCGTGCTGGAATCATCCCTTCAACGTTTTCTTTCGGGAATTGACATTTGTCTATTTAGGATTTCGACCCCAATTGAAGATCACAGTCTGTTAACTTTACCTTGGATTACAATTAATGTTTCAACTGGATTAAATGAAAAAATAACCGTGTGCACAACCAAGAAGGTGCCAGAGTAGGTTCCCAAACCGTATCTAATAGAAAATGAACTCGGCACTCAACTTTAGTATAGTGAGAATAAAGATTTTTATTCACAGTAGTAACACGAAACGTTTCGGTCCTATATCATGGACCTTCATCAGTCACAGATACTACTGGGAAGGGGGTTGATCCACATCGGTGTCCACCGCTAGACACCGCGTCCAATGCAGAGACCTATCCTCACTACCGGACTCCTTCACAACAGGTTACTAGTGCAATAGAGGCATTGTCCTCTTCCTCATCTCACCCCACCAACACAGGCTATATCCAGCCCTTTCTTTCTTCCCTATGTGGATCAACCCCCTTCCCAGTAGTATCTGTGACTGATGAAGGTCCATGATATAGGACCGAAACGTTTCGTGTTACTACTGTGAATAAAAATCTTTATTCTCACTATACTAAAGTTGAGTGCCGAGTTCATTTTCTATCAACTGGATTAAAGACTTTGTCAACAGCATTGAACAAACCATTTATTCCGCGGAAATAGTCTGAGAAGAAAAACCGAACTTTCCCCCATTTTGGTCTTTGGTTCACCAAAGGTGTTCTTGGACCAGACAAACGAGTTTACATATATCCCTACGGACTGGTAGTTTATTGAAATGTATATTTAATACTTATGCTTTTTTTCCCAATTTAGGTACTTAAGGTATATACTTTATATGTATTGGCTTATTATGTTTTCATTACTTAAATTGTCGTTAATATAGTACTTTCTTTTTTGTGTAATCATACTTTGTCCTCATCTAGATAATAATAATAATTGCAACAATGCCTAGTATACTGTTTGAAGAATACTGATTGAATTTTCTACTCCCAACAGGTTTTAGGTATTTAATGGATCTTGGACTCTTTGCCGATACTACATGGACATATTTGAATAATACTGGCTTATTTAATACAACTAGCTAAGATAGCTTAAACATCTGACAGTCTATGTGATGTATGTTTGCTTGTAACTACAGGTAGAAAGGGGTTTGTATAATCCCTAATCGCATAACTACACAATACTGTTAGTTTATATGCATATGTATAAATATATATGTATATATAGTATTTATTCTCAACTTGCTTAAATGATTATACGTATTACTGTTAATTTTTGTTATATTTAAAAAAATTTTAACAAAAATTATTTGTAAAAGAAGCGTACAGCTATATACAGTGTTGGGGCAACTTTAAATCTTCGTATATTTTGCCAGAGTCACACACAGGCTTTCACAGGCTCAGTATGGATCACACCAGAATATAAAAAGTAGAAAAAGGGTAATGTATCAGAAGGGTACAGCTGTATACAGTGTTGGGGTAATTTTTAAATCTCCGTATATATTTCCGGAGTAACAGTCAGACTCTCACAGGCTCATTATGGATCACACCAGAATATAAAAAGAAGAAAAAGGGGTACTGTATCAGCAGATACCAGGTATATATAGTATAGTCAAAATATTCTAAATCTCCGTATACTGTATATTTCAGGAGGCAGACACTGACGCTCTCAGGCTCAGTATGGATTACACAAGAATATAATAATAAGAAAAAGGGGTACTGTATCAGCAGATACAAGGTATATATAGTATAGTGAAAATATTCTAAATCTCCGTATATATTTCAGGAGGCAGACAAAGATGCTCACAGGCTCAGTATGGATTACACAATAATATAAAAAGATCCGCAAGAAATAATCACACATGTGGGCCAATGTTTCACGTGTCAATGATGCACTTAGAATGGTGAGTGGAGGAGGACTTTCTGGCAAAAAGGGTACTGTATCCCAAGAGTACAGCTGTTTACAGTCTAGGGGTCATTGTAAATCTCCGTATATATTTCCGGAGTAACAGACAGACTCTCACAGGCTCAGAATGGATCACACAATAATATAATAAGAAAAAGGGGTACTGTATCAGCAGATACCAGATATTTATAGCATAGTCAAAATATTCTAAATCTCCGTATATATTTCAGGAGGCAGACACTGACGCTCTCAGGCTCAATATGGATTACACAATAATATAAAAAGATGAAAAAGGGGTACTATATCAACAGATACAAGGTAGTATAGTGAAAATATTCTAAATCTCCGTATATATTTCAGGAGGCAGACACTGACGCTCTCAGGCTCAGTATGGATTACACAATAATATAAAAAGATGAAAAAGGGGTAGTGTATCACCAGATACAAGGTAGTATAGTGAAAATATTCTAAATCTCCGTATATATTTCAGGAGGCAGACACTGACGCTCTCAGGCTCAGTATGGATTACACAATAATATAAAAAGATGAAAAAGGGGTACTGTATCACCAGATACAAGGTATATAAAGCACAGTGAAAATATTCTAAATCTCCATATATATTTCAGGAGGCAGTCACTGACGCTGTCAGGCTCAGTATGGATTACACAATAATATAAAAATATGAAAAAGGGGTACTGTATCACCAGATACAAGGTAGTATAGTGAAAATATTCTAAATCTCCGTATATATTTCAGGAGGCAGACACTGACGCTCTCAGGCTCAGTATGGATTACACAATAATATAAAAAGATGAAAAAGGGGTACTGTATCACCAGATACAAGGTATATATAGTATAGGGAAAATATTGGAAATCGCCGTATATATTTCAGGAGTCAGACAATGACGCTCTCAGGCCCAGTATGGATTACACAATAATATAAAAAGATCCGCAAGAAATAATCACACATGTGGGCCAATGTTTCACATGTCAATGATGCACTTAGAATGGTGGGTGGAGGACTTTCTGGCAAAAAGGGTACTGTATCCTAAGCGTACAGCTGTCTACAGTCTAGGGGTCATTGTAAATCTCTGTATATATTTCCGGAGTAACAGACAGACTCTCACAGGCTCAGTATGAATCACACAATATAATAAGAAGAAAAAGGGGTACTGTATCAGCAGATACCAGGTATATATAGCATAGTCAAAATATTCTAAATCTCTGTATATATTTCAGGAGGCAGACACTGATGCTCTCAGGCTCAGTATGGATTACACAATAATATAAAAAGAAGAAAAAGGGGTACTGTATCAGCAGATACCAGGTATATATAGTGTAGGGAAAATATTGGAAATTGCCGTATATATTTCAGGAGTCAGACAATGATGATCTCAGGCTCAGTATGAATTACACAATAATATAAAAAGATCCGCAAGAAATAATTACACATGTGGGCCAATGTTCCAGGTGTCAATAATGCACTTACAGTTGGGGGGTAGGACAACTTTCTGCCAAAAAGGGTACTGTATCCCAGGCGTACAGATGTATACAGTCTAGAGGTAATTGTAAATCTCCGTATCTATTTCCGGAGTAACAGACAGACTCTCACAGGCTCAGTATGAATCACACAATATAATAAGAAGAAAAAGGGGTACTGTATCAGCAGATACCAGGTATATATAGCATAGTCAAAATATTCTAAATCTCTGTATATATTTCAGGAGGCAGACACTGATGCTCTCAGGCTCAGTATGGATTACACAATAATATAAAAAGAAGAAAAAGGGGTACTGTATCAGCAGATACCAGGTATATATAGTGTAGGGAAAATATTGGAAATCGCCGTATATATTTCAGGAGTCAGACAATGATGCTCTCAGGCTCAGTATGAATTACACAATAATATAAAAAGATCCGCAAGAAATAATTACACATGTGGGCCAATGTTCCAGGTGTCAATAATGCACTTACAGTTGGGGGGTAGGACAACTTTCTGCCAAAAAGGGTACTGTATCCCAGGCGTACAGATGTATACAGTCTAGAGGTAATTGTAAATCTCCGTATCTATTTCCGGAGTAACAGACAGACGCTCACAGGCTCTGTATGGATTAGACCAGAATATAAAAAATAGAAAAAGGGTAATGTATTGTAAGCGTCCAGCTGTATACAGTGTTTGGGAAATTGTAAATCTCTGTATATTTTGCCAGAGTCAGACACTGGCTCTCACAGGCTCAGTATTGATCACACCAGAATATAAAAATTAGAAAAAGGGTAATGTATTACAAGCGGACAGCTGTATATAGGGTTGGGTAAATTGTAAATCTCTATATATTTTGCCAGAGTCAGACACTGGCTCTCACAGGCTCAGTATTGATCACACCAGAATATAAAAATTAGAAAAAGGGTAATGTATTACAAGCGGACAGCTGTATATAGGGTTGGGTAAATTGTAAATCTCCGTATATGTAATGTAAGGAGTACAGTTCATATAGTGTCTTGTGCTTGGGTGCGATGAAAACACAGGAGTCACAGGTTTGATATAGAAGGTCTTGTATTACTTCATACAAGTGGCAATAATAGTCACACAGTTTGCAGATACAAAAGCAGGAGACACAGCAGGCCAGAGTAACTTAAGCTCAGCAATCACTCTCACAACAGGTTCAGGATCTCTTTTCTGTTACCATAAGTCCATGCAAACGTGGATTTATCAAATAGCAAGGTTCCAAAGTCCACGAGTGTTCCAAAGTTCCACAATAGGAAATAACTGGAGTACAAGGTCCAAGGCTTCCAGAAGTCAGGTCACAGGTTCACTGCAGGCTTGATTCTGAAGCACTGATTGCTCAGCTGTGGCTGCTTAAGAAGCAAGAGGAGAGAATCAGGGCGGGAACATGCAAGCTGGAAACTCCATATTGACTGAGGGCAAGATAGCTGCAGCAAGACAGAAAGTAAAATGGCTGACGGAAAAACTGAGTTTCAGGAACATGTACACAGAACCTTACATTACTCCCCCCTTAGGGACAACCTCCGGATGACCTCAGACCAGGCTTGTGTGGGTACCTCTGATGAAACTGACGGAGCAAGCGAGGAGCATTAACGTTATTGACTGGTTCCCATGAATTGTCCTCCACTGGGTAGCCCTGCCATTTAATCAAATATTGTAACTGATTTCTATACAACCTGGAATCTAGAATCCTTTCCACCACAAATTCTTCCTGACCATCGACTAGCACTGGGTCAGGGCAAGGAGAAGAACGTCCAGGAAACGTATTGGGTGTCGCAGCCTTTAGTAGAGATACATGAAAGACAGGGTGGATTCTCATAGTTCTGGGCAGTTGAAGACGACAAGCGACAGCACTTATAATTTTACTGATTTTATAAGGTCCAATGTATTTATGTCCCAACTTAGATGATGGAATTCTTAACTTAAGATTTCTGGTTGACAGCCAGACCAGGTCTCCTACCTTGAAAGCTGGTGCAGGTTTACGAAATTTATCTGCGGTTTTCTTGTACCTTTCCTGAGCCAATTCCAGATTTCCCTTTAGAAGATCCATATTCTTTTGTAAAGACGTAATTCTTTCAGCCACTGCTGGCAAAGGCGTTTCTATGGGAAATCGAGGAAGAATATTAGGATAACCTAAATTGGAGTAAAAAGGAGACTGCTTAGTGGAAGCGCTCTGAGAGTTGTTATAAGAGAACTCAGCCAGTGGAAGTAGATCCACCCAATCATCCTGTAGGTGGCAGATAAAGCAGCGAAGATACTGCTCCAGGGTCTGATTGGTTCGTTCCGTCTGTCCATTAGTCTGAGGATGAAAAGCAGAAGAAAGGTTCACTTTAATGTCCAATGCTGCACAGAAATTTTGCCAAAACCTTGAAGTGAATTGCACCCCTCGATCCGAAATAACCTCATCTGGTACTCCATGTAAACGAAACACATTTTTAATCATCAAATCTGATGTCTGTCTTGCAGTGGGTAAGCCGACACAAGGAATAAAATGAGCTGCTTTTGTTAAACGATCAACCACCACTAGAATGGTGTTCTTCCCTTGAGAGGTTGGTAACTCCACAATGAAGTCCATAGAAATGGATCCCCACGGGCGGGACGGGGTGGGAAGAGGTTGCAACAGACCAGTTGGTGAGGAGCGAGGTGTTTTGCATCTTGCACAGACTTCACATGAAGTGACATAGTTTAAAACATCCTTCCTGCAAGTGGGCCACCAAAAGAAACGAGAAATTCCTGTGTCTTTAGAATTCCTCTATGCCCAGCTATCTTGGAATCGTGAATGAGTTGCAATACTCTTAATCTGACTGTTTCAGGAATATACAGACATTGTCCCTGAATCCACACACCATTCTTAAAGACAAGACTTACGTCCCTTGGGGGTTGTGCCAAAAAGGAATCCGCATGGTATGCTTCCTTGATGTCCTTAAGTAGGTCTTGATAATGAATCACTCCCAGGAATCTAGAGTCAGGAAGAATAGTCTTAGGAGGAGTAAGTGGACGTGTCTCTGCTGAATAAATCCTAGAGAGTGCATCAGCCTTTCCATTGCGCGATCCTGGTCTATAAGAAATGATAAAATTAAATTGGTTTAAGAAAAGATTCCAGCGAGCCTGGCGAGGAGTCAGGCACTTAGCCGACCTGATAAATTCAAGGTTACGATGGTCTGTCAGGACGACTATTTGCTGTGCAGCACCCTGAAGAAGGTGTCTCCATTCTTTGAAGGCGGCAATAATGGCCAACAACTCTCTATTGCCCACATCGTAGTTCCTCTCAGCCGAAGACAACTGCTGGGAAAAGAAGGCACAGGGATGCAAGACATTCTTCTCACCTGTTCTCTGAGAGAGTATAGCTCCAACGGCACAGTCTGAAGCATCCACCTCTATTATGAAGGCAAGTTCGGGGTTGGGATGTACTAAGATAGGTGCAGTGGTAAATTTATCTTTTAGACGGGAAAATGCTTCCTGGGCTTGGGGAGTCCAGGAGAACCTAGACTCTTTCCGGGTAAGTTGGGTGATAGGTGACACTACCTCAGAGAAATTCCTAATGAAACGTCTATAGAAGTTGGCAAACCCGATGAAGCGCTGCACCTCCTTCACATTTCTAGGACTTGGCCAATCCTTGATGGCTTGGGTCTTGCTTCCATCCATACTAATTCCTTGTGTAGACAGTACATACCCCAGAAATTGAATTTCGGTCCTATGGAATTCACACTTTTCAAGTTTGATGTAAAGATGATTTTGTCTTAGACGTTCCAAGACCATTCTCACATGTTCATGATGTTCCTCTGTGGAGTTAGAAAAAATTAGAATATCATCCAAATAAATCACCACGAATGTATCTAGGAGATCCCTGAAGATGTCATTCACCAAGTGTTGGAAAGTGGCTGGGGCGGTACTCAGACCAAAAGGCATGACTAGATATTCAAAGTGTCCATAGCGTGACCTGAATGCAGTCTTCCATTCATCCCCAGGTCTAATACGGACTAAGTTATAGGCCCCACGGAGATCTAGTTTAGAGAAAATTTTGGCATGTCGCACTCTCTCCAATAACTCAGGGATTAAAGGCAATGGATAACGGTTTCTAATAGTAACCTTATTGAGTTCCCTATAGTCTACGCAGGGTCTCAGAGATCCATCTTTCTTCTTTACAAAGAAGATGGGTGCACCTGCAGGAGATGAAGAGGGGCGTATGAAGCCCTTGGCTAGATTCTCGTCTATGTAATCCTTTAAAGCCTTTAGCTCGGGCCCCGCCAGGGGGTAGATCTTACCAAAAGGTATCTCTGCTCCAGGCAATAATTCAATTGGACAATCATATGGACGGTGAGGGGAAGCTGGTCAGCGTTCTTCTTGTCACATAAATCCACATAGTCCTGATATACAGCTGGTAGTTCAGGGACTGACATGGCTCCTTTAGGAACAGAGCAAGCTGAAACTTTTGGACTCATCTGTTTCTCTGGAAAGTGTAATTCCTTGGTCTCCCAGTTAATGGTAGGATTCTGAGCCTGCAGCCATGGTAGCCCTAGAATAATGGGAAAGTGGGGAGAAGAGATAAGCATAAAGGATAGTTTCTCTTGATGATCTTTACCCATAAGAACCCTCAAAGGCTCTGTTTCCTGATCCACTGGTCCAGAGGTCAGCAGGGAGCCATCCACAGTTTCCATCTGTACTGGAGTAGCCTTCTTCACTGAACGTATCCCGTTTCAGAGCAAAGGAGACATCCATAAAATTTCCACTTGCCCCTGAGTCGATCATAGCAGAGCTAAACACCCAAGCTGAGTCAACCCAGAGTTTGATGGAAAGAAAGCAATGAGAATTGTTTTTCTTACAACTCAGCTGGGACACCGCTGAGGAGACTTGAAAAATTGCAGCGTTTACACAGTCAACGTCCTCAGAAGTAACGGAGTTTAAGTCCGAGAAATCAAGATCTGTTGCTGCAGATCTCTCTGGAGCCTGAGGCTCGGACCTGATAGATCCCCTCTCGCAACACTCACAGTGAATGAGTGCTGCAGTAGTCTTACAAGAACGGCTGGGGCAGTTTATAATGAAGTGCCCTGACTTACCACAATAGAAACATAGATTCTCCTTAAAACGATGTTCCTTGCGTGCATCACTAACCCGTCGTTGTAAAGAGTCTACCTGCATGGGTTCAGGTTCAGGTTCCCGTGTGATCCTACTCAAAGGTTCCTTAGCTGGAGAGGAAGGTAGGAAAAGGTTAGTGCGATTGCTTTCGAACCATCTCTCTTGCCTGCGTTCAGTCAGACGAGTATCAATACGGATGCAGTAGTTAATAAAGTCACCTAACGCAGTGGGAGGGTCGGCACGAGCAAGTTCATCCTTAATTAGTGGAGATAACCCTTTTCGAAAAATAGATTTTTTGGTGGAACTGTCCCAGGTGGTATCAAGGGCCCATCTCCTGAAATCCAAGGCATATTCAGCTACCGAGTGCTTACCTTGGCGCAAAGCTAACATGGCTGCTTCAGCTGTTGCACCTCGATTGGGGTCATCAAACACCTGCCCCATGGCTGAAATGAAAGCATCAAGATGATCCAAACATTCATCCTCAGTCTCAATCAGAGGGTTTGCCCACATCAAAGCCTTGTTGGTAAGCAACATAATTATAGTAAGCACTTTAGATCGTTCAGTGGGAAATTGTGAAGCATGTGCAGAAAAAAAAAGATTGCATTGATTAATAAATCCCCTGAATTTCTCACGTTCACCGCCAAAACGAAAAGGGGGCAACTTAGGAATCCCAGAACTCGGGGCTACGGCAGGAGCCTGGACTCGCTCCTCTAGAACCTCAATCCTGGCTCGCAAATCCTGGGCAGTCTGTCCAAACACTTGCAAATTGTGATTAGTGAGGTCCTGTAGGTTTGTAAAACGGGTTTTTTATAGTCTGCAAATCTGCAAGGATATTATCAGTCACTCCGCAAAGTTCCTTTATGCGGGCCTCCATTTTCCAGATCTTTTAAGACAGGAGTACTGGAATGGTTGTGAGAAGTCACAACCACTGTCATCACAGAAAGTACAATCCGGACATCTGATATCCACAGTTACAGCAGACACAGCCTTTCCAGACCCAGCAGACACTAACGTTTGGCTTCAGAATCTTGTAATGTAAGGAGTACAGTTCATATAGTGTCTTGTGCTTGGGTGCGATGAAAACACAGGAGTCACAGGTTTGATATAGAAGGTCTTGTATTACTTCATACAAGTGGCAATAATAGTCACACAGTTTGCAGATACAAAAGCAGGAGACACAGCAGGCCAGAGTAACTTAAGCTCAGCAATCACTCTCACAACAGGTTCAGGATCTCTTCTCTGTTACCATAAGTCCATGCAAACGTGCATTTATCAAATAGCAAGGTTCCAAAGTCCACGAGTGTTCCAAAGTTCCACAATAGGAAATAACTGGAGTACAAGGTCCAAGGCTTCCAGAAGTCAGGTCACAGGTTCACTGCAGGCTTGATTCTGAAGCACTGATTGCTCAGCTGTGGCTGCTTAAGAAGCAAGAGGAGAGAATCAGGGCGGGAACATGCAAGCTGGAAACTCCATATTGACTGAGGGCAAGATAGCTGCAGCAAGACAGAAAGTAAAATGGCTGACGGAAAAACTGAGTTTCAGGAACATGTACACAGAACCTTACAGTATATTTTGCCAGAGTCAGACACTGGCTCTCACAGGCTCAGTATGGATCACACCAGAATATAAAAAGTTGGGGGTGGAAGAGGTGGGGGTTTCCAGCCCAGATAGAGAGGTGACAAAAATGGCATATGTTGAGGTGTATAATGGACGTAAAACAGCTGCAAATGGAGGAATTGGAGAAGTCCGAGGAAGAGGAGGACAAAGCGAGCCATTTTGCTTGCAACCTCTGTGTCATCAGGGGAAGGTGGGACAAAATCCTTTGCAACCCACGCATGGTTCATTTTAATGAAGGTTAGGTCATCAACATTTTGCGTCGACAGACGGGTCCTTCTTTCTGTCAGGATTGATCCAGCAGCACTGAAGACTCTTTCTGATAGCACACTACCAGCAGGGCAAGCGAGCTCCTGTAAGGCATATTGTGCCAATTCAGGCCAGGTGTCCAGTTTACAGGCCCAGTAGTCAAAGGGGAATGACCGGTAAGGGAGAACATCGATAGGGGAGAAGCCATTTTTAACCATAGTTGACAATTGCTGTCTCCTGTCTGTTGCTATAGATTCACTATAACCAGGCATGTGAGCTGTCCTGGAGAAATCAGTCCACAACATGGTCATGAAACCCGTCTCCAACGCCACTTCGGCTGTGTGCACCACGAACACCTCTTCCATTTGGCCCAGTACGGCTCGTGGTAGAACCTGCACCGCT
>JARQOD010000003.1:194848605-194907287 GCA_033576555.1 Oophaga sylvatica
GAGGATTTAATGATTCGTACATCCATTGAGTGCATTATCTTACAGGTACAGATTAAAGTTCCTTAAAAAGCATTAATTCATAAGTCTGAAATGTACTTTTATGCATTAATTTAAAAATGTGAAGAGTAGACTATGTTTTATTTTTTGTTACCATTTCTAATAGACATGTGCAGATATGCGCTGTGATGACAAATTATTATTTGTCCATATTTGTCATAAAAATTTATCATTCTAGGCCTGCAAAACTTCACAATTTCATGTTTTCAGCATAACAAGCAGGGTGACGGCTCTTCCCTATTTGGAGCATGTTGGTCATGTGTTTTTCTGTCCATGTGTCGGGAACAGGACACTTCTTGCCGTTGACACAGCAGGGGAACAGCTGGCGTTACTGAACCCCACTAACAGTAGAGCTTGTGTTTTGTTCTGTGGACACGACACTTCTGAGCAGCAACTGGCAGTGTTGGAGCCCAGGGAGTAGAGTTCAGGTGGTAGAAAGATGAACATAACAGGAGACATGGATAACGTTGCGAACCAGTTATTTAATCTGAAAACGGACAGAGAAATTCTGGCGAGATCCATGCCTTGTTCATTTTCAGAAAAGTAAGCGGTCTACATTATCGGAGGATAGTGCATGCGACGGTCTGTTAGTACACCACCTGCAGCACTAAAGACGCGCTCCGATAATACACTGGCAGCAGGGCAAGCCAGCACCTCCAATGCATACTGGCTAAGCTCTGGCCATGTATCAGCTTAGAGACCCAAAACTTGAATGGGGAAGAGCCATCTGGGAGTACACTGAGAGGCAAAGCCAAGTAGTCTGTCACCATCTGACGGATACGTTGCCTCCCGCTGACTGGAGCCCTCTCGGATGGTGTAGACATTTGTGGCGCTGCCACAAAACTTTGCCACATTTTGAACATACTGGTCTTTCCCTGTGCAGAGGCACTGCGTGTGCTCCCTCTTGTTGCAGAGCTCTCTACACTGCCTCGACGCACAGAGCTGCTTTGTAAAGCAGTAGCAGCAGCAGTGCTCTCGGCAGTAAGGTAGAACATTAGGGATTGCACCAGTGTGTCTTGGTACTCCCGCATTTTACGCTCCCGGTTCAACGGTGTGATGAGGCTTTTGACGTTGTCCCGGTAGCGAGGGTCTAGGAGGGTGTACACCCAATAATCAGACGTCGTGAGAATGTGGGCGATGCGGCGGTCGTTTCTTAGGCACTGCAGCATGAAATCAACCATGTGCTGCAGACTCCCAACTGGCAAAGAAACGCTGTCCTCTGCAAGAGGCGTTATCTCTGCCTGCTCTGCATCACCCACCCTCGCTCTACATACTGACTAGAGCGTGTGTACCTCCCTCTGGAGCGATGTCTTCCTCCTCCATTGACTCCTCCTCCTCATCCTCCTCACAAAGTGAGCCCTGCCCAGCCCTTTGTGAGGAACCACGTTGCGCTGACTTTCCAGAAGGTGATGGAATTTGTGACTCCTCATCCTCCACCTTTCCAAAACCTCATCCCTTATTGCTTGCAGTGTTTTTTGAAGCAGGCAGATAAGGGGGACAGTCAGGCTGACTAGTGCATCATCTGCACTCGCCATCCGCGTTGACTCATGAAAACGCACGCAAAACGTGGCACATGTCCTTCATACTGGCCCACTCATTAATGGTGAAGTGTGGACGGCGCAAATTGCGTGTTGATTGCGCCTGATGCAGCTGATACTCCATAACTGCTGGCTGCTGCTCACACAACCGCTCCAACATATGTAACGTTGAATTCCACCTGGTGGATACGTCACATATGATGCGATGTTCAGGAAGGCGCAATCTGCGTTGCAGAGCTGCAATGCGCGATCTGGCCATGCTGGAACGTCGCAAGTGAGCGCACTCTAGGCGGACCTTGTGCAGCAGTGCATCAAGATCCGGATAGTCCCTCAAAAAACTCTGCACGACCAAGTTGAGCACATGTGCCAGACATGGTAGTGAGTGAGGTTGCCAAGGCCCAGAGCTGCCACCAGATTTCGGCCATTGTCACACACTACCAAGCCTGGCTGGAGATTCGCTGGCAAAAACCACACGTCGCTCTCCTGCTTGATGGCATTTCCAGACCTCCTGCGCTGTGTGGCTTCGATTCCCCATGGGAATTAATTTCAGAACGGCCTGTTGCCATTTGGCCACGGCTGTGCTCATATCGGTCGCATCAGGTAAGCGTCCACGGGTCCATGTGGAGGTAGACCGTGACGGCTCCTGCAGCGATGATTCTGAGGAACTGGAGTAGGAGGAGGAGTCAATGTGGACAGACTTGATTCCGGCAATCCTTGGAGTTGGCAGAACACGTACAGCGCCACTCGCAAGATCTGTACCCGGCTCCACAACATTCACCAATGGGCGTGAGTGAAAGGTATCGTCCCTGGCCATGGGTACTGGTCCACGCATCGGTGGTCAGGTGGACCTTGCTACTGACGGCGTTTAGTAGCGCATGTTTAATTTTTGCCTCAACATGCTTTTGCAGACCAGGGACGGCTTGCCTGCTGAAATAAAATCGGCTGGGCACATTGTATTGTGGGACTGCCAATGCCATTAATTCACGGAAACTGTCAGTCTCCACCAGCCTGAATGACAGCATTTCAAGGGACAGGAGTTTTGCAATGCCAGCATTCAGAGCCTGTGCTCGTGGATGGTTTGCCGAGTATGGCCGTCTTTTATCCCATGCCTGTGCTACCGATGGCTGTTTTGTGGCCTGGGTGTGTGAGGATGACAGGGAACTTGCAGCTGTGGGTGGAATAACACTGTGTCTCTGGACAACAGTGACAGAGGTTCTTCCATGGCGATCCTTTGAGGAAGCCTTACCAGCTGTTGTGAACTGGAGGAAGAGGCTCCAACAGGAGCTGAAGATGTAGGTGCTGCTGTAGGTTGGCCTACATCTCCAGTGTGTCTTTGTAACTCAACAAAGTGCTTTGACCGCACATGTTTCCACATATTTGTTGTATTAAGGTTACTGACACTTTTACCTCTTTTAATTTTTTGATTACACAGCTTGCATTTTACATAGCAAATATCATCTGCAACTGTATCAAAAAAGGACCACGCAGAGCAAGTCCTGGGAGCGCCCGGTTTGGCTGTTGTAAGAGAACTGCTCCGAACGGGTGCCAAACTGGAGGCTACAGGCAAGCGAGTCTGCAGCCTACCTCTCCCTACTGTTTGGACCGTTGGTGCAATCTCTTCCTCAGAGCTGCTCCACACCTTCCTGTTCCTCACGCCATGTTGGGTCTTGGACCTCATCATCTCCACCACTACCCTCTTCCATCACCTGCTGTTGTTGGGTGGTCTGGCCAGCACCATGCTCAACAGAAACTGGCAACTGAGTCTCATCATCATCAGATGCGTTCTGCGGTGTGCTGACCATCGGCACTGGCTCACCCGCCTCTTCAGATTCAGAGAGACACAGCTGTTGCGCATCACTGCATACTGCCTCTTCTTCACATTCCAGAATGCTGCTTGGCTGGGCCCCTGTTTCCAAGCCAACAGATTCTGAGAACAGAAGCAGAGACTCAGCTGGCTCCTGTACAGAGCTCTCTGACTGCCTGGGCAATTTGGCAGGCGGTGAAGAGACTGATGGTTGTTCAACAGTGCTGTGGTCCTGAGAGGAGGTGGAAGGTATTGAAGTCGATGCATTGGCTGCCATCCAACCAACAACGGCTTCAATTTGTTCTTCACGCAGCAGGGGGGTACGCTGAGCTCCTACAAAAGTGCGCATAAAGGAACGCTCACGGGGAAAACTGGTGGATGCTGTGTCACTGGGTGCGGCAGCAGCCACAGAATCCCCACGTCCCTCCCTGCTGCAAATCCACGGCCTCGACCACGACCACGTGCCTTACTCACTGACTTCTTCATCTTGGTAGATTGATAAAGAAAGTCAGAAAAGTTAAGGCCTAAGTGTGGTTATTCCTCACAGACTACAGTGAACCCTGCAGACAACTGTTCAGTATCTGTGAAAGCCCCTTTGTGTACTTCTATAGTGTTTGCAACCAATGTATTGTATACGGATGGAAGCGCGTCACACTAATAGATTAGATTTTTTTCCACTAAAATGGAGCAGCACCAATTAGAGAAAAATGTGAAGGATGAGGCAGTGACACACGCTCAGCAGACTACAACCGGCAGTGGTTGAAGTACAAACTGGAGCGTAATCTGCACTCACAAAATGAAAAGCTCACAGACTACAGTGAACACTGAAACACAACTATTCACTATCTGTGAAAAGCTCCTTTGTGTACTTCTATAGTGTTTGCAACCAATGTATTGTATACGGATGGAAGCGCGTCACACTAATAGATTAGATTTTTTTCCACTAAAATGGAGCAGCACCAATTAGAGAAAAATGTGAAGGATGAGGCAGTGACACACGCTCAGCAGACTACAACCGGCAGTGGTTGAAGTACAAACTGGAGCGTAATCTGCACTCACAAAATGAAAAGCTCACAGACTACAGTGAACACTGAAACACAACTATTCACTATCTGTGAAAAGCTCCTTTGTGTACTTCTATAGTGTTTGCAACCAATGTATTGTATACGGATGGAAGCGCGTCACACTAATAGATTAGATTTTTTTCCACTAAAATGGAGCAGCACCAATTAGAGAAAAATGTGAAGGATGAGGCAGTGACACACGCTCAGCAGACTACAACCGGCAGTGGTTGAAGTACAAACTGGAGCGTAATCTGCACTCACAAAATGAAAAGCTCACAGACTACAGTGAACACTCAAACACAACTATTCACTATCTGTGAAAAGCTCCTTTGTGTACTTCTATAGTGTTTGCAACCAATGTATTGTATACGGATGGAAGCGCGTCACACTAATAGATTAGATTTTTTTCCACTAAAATGGAGCAGCACCAATTAGAGAAAAATGTGAAGGATGAGGCAGTGACACACGCTCAGCAGACTACAACCGGCAGTGGTTGAAGTACAAACTGGAGCGTAATCTGCACTCACAAAATGAAAAGCTCACAGACTACAGTGAACACTGAAACACAACTATTCACTATCTGTGAAAAGCTCCTTTGTGTACTTCTATAGTGTTTGCAACCAATGTATTGTATACGGATGGAAGCGCGTCACACTAATAGATTAGATTTTTTTCCACTAAAATGGAGCAGCACCAATTAGAGAAAAATGTGAAGGATGAGGCAGTGACACACGCTCAGCAGACTACAACCGGCAGTGGTTGAAGTACAAACTGGAGCGTAATCTGCACTCACAAAATGAAAAGCTCACAGACTACAGTGAACACTGAAACACAACTATTCACTATCTGTGAAAAGCTCCTTTGTGTACTTCTATAGTGTTTGCAACCAATGTATTGTATACGGATGGAAGCGCGTCACACTAATAGATTAGATTTTTTTTCCACTAAAATGGAGCAGCACCAATTAGAGAAAAATGTGAAGGATGAGGCAGTGACACACGCTCAGCAGACTACAACCGGCAGTGGTTGAAGTACAAACTGGAGCGTAATCTGCACTCACAAAATGAAAAGCTCACAGACTACAGTGAACACTGAAACACAACTATTCACTATCTGTGAAAAGCTCCTTTGTGTACTTCTATAGTGTTTGCAACCAATGTATTGTATACGGATGGAAGCGCGTCACACTAATAGATTAGATTTTTTTCCACTAAAATGGAGCAGCACCAATTAGAGAAAAATGTGAAGGATGAGGCAGTGACACACGCTCAGCAGACTACAACCGGCAGTGGTTGAAGTACAAACTGGAGCGTAATCTGCACTCACAAAATGAAAAGCTCACAGACTACAGTGAACACTGAAACACAACTATTCACTATCTGTGAAAAGCTCCTTTGTGTACTTCTATAGTGTTTGCAACCAATGTATTGTATACGGATGGAAGCGCGTCACACTAATAGATTAGATTTTTTTCCACTAAAATGGAGCAGCACCAATTAGAGAAAAATGTGAAGGATGAGGCAGTGACACACGCTCAGCAGACTACAACCAGCAGTGGTTGAAGAACTAACTGGAGCGTGATCTGCACTCAAAAAATCAAAACCTCACAGACTGCAGTGAACACTGAAACACAACTATTCACTATCTGTGAAAAGCTCCTTTGTGTACTTCTATAGTGTTTGCAACCAATGTATTGTATACGGATGGAAGCACGTCACACTAATAGATTTGATTTTTTTCTAATATAATGGAGCTGCACCAATTCCACTAAATAAAATAAAAAAAAAAGAGTCAGTGACACGTGCAGATGCCTACAAACAGCGGTGGATGCAGAGCAAACTGCAGCGTCACCTGCACTGTCACACACACACCTTGCACAGAGCTGTTAAAACAACACTGGCAAAATGAAGCTTTACACAGCGGTTGGTAAACTAGCCTGCCTCAAGCACAGTAGTACACAAAATCGCAATATCTAACTGTCCCTCAGAGTCAGCAGAGTAGCGTTCTGTCCCTTACTGAGTTCACAGCACAGTGACGCTAAAATGTCGGCGGCGCCTTTTATAGTGCATTCTGACATCATTTCAGCAGCCAATCACAGCCATGCCATTAGTTAAGATGACCGCAGCATTACAGGATGTGCCCACACTTCGTAGGATTCCTCATTGGCTGACTAAAATCACATTGCCTCTCAAAGAATTATGGGAACTTCCGATTCCGGTATACGATATGGAAAAAGTATCGGAATTAAGTATCGGAATTCCGATAACGCGAATATCGGCCGATACCCGATACTTGCGGTATCGGAATGCTCAACACTACTCAGCAGCTATCTTTTAAGACCTAGCAAAAAATGATCTCACTGCACAAGTTCAGCATAGTAAAGGACATTGCTTCCCATTCTTCCATCCGCTGTGACGTATTCAACAATACTTGCTACTGTGTGTAGCCACTTCATTCTAGTGATTGAGTACCAAAACTATCACTGATTATCAATTAAAAACCTCATACTATGTTGCTCCTAAGGGCTCGTACTCACTTGAGCCGAAAACGGATGATTTTCAGCCGATAAAAAATCTGATTCAAATCGGACCAATGTTATTCAATAGGTGACATCTCATTTGCGATTTTTTTCTCAGCCGAAATCGGTGTGAGAAAAAAATCGCAACATGCTGCGATTTGATGCGATTTTGACATGATAATTGCTAATGCAATAGATTGTGCTATAAAAAATCGCATGCAAATCGCATGACAATTGCACATAATCGGACCATCCTGAAAACTGACCGTTTTTTTTCCAGCAAGTGAGTATGAGCCCTAACTTTGTAAAGCCAGGGTTTTTAACTACATTAATTCAGCCTAAGGGCTCATACCCATTTGTGGAAAAAAAAACGGTCCGTTTTCTGGATGGAAAAAACGGTCCGAATATATACAATTGTCATGCGATTGTCATGCGATTTGTATGCGATTTTTAATTGCTCCATCCGCTTTCCATCAGTTTTCCATCTGTATGCAATGCGATTTTAACATGACGTTTTACATAGAGCAGTTATCTCTATGTAAAAAGTCATGTAAAAATCACATTGTAAAAAAAAATGTACACAAAAAGCAAATAATTATATATACCGTATATACTCGTGTATAAGCCGAGATTTTCAGCACCTTTTTTCGTGCTGAAAATGCCCCCTCGGCTTATACACGAGTCATAGGGCAGAAACCAGCGGGGGAGGGGGTGCCGCGGCAGGAGCCGGTGGCTGGGATCATACTCACCCTCCCGTGCCATCGCTGAGCGTCCCTGCAATCCTGCGTTCTCCCAGCTTCCTGCAGCTCTCCAGCACTGAGCGGTGATGTAATACCCGCTCATTAAGGTCATGTAATATGGACGCAACGCCGCTCCCATGGGCGTCGCCTCCATATTCATAGCCTTAATGAGCGGTATTACATCACCGCTCAGCGCTGGAGAGAGCTGCAGGAAGACGGGGAGAGCTGCAGGATTGCAGGCAAGTTCAGCGATGGCACGGGGAGGGGTGAGTATGATGGAGGAGAGGACAAGGAGCACGAGCAGGAGGGGGGGAGATCGGTGGACGGGGGAAGCTGGAGCAGGACGGGGGAAGCATGGAGGTGGGGGATCGGTGGACGGGGGAAGCATGGAGGAGGACAATGAGCACGGAGCAGGACGGGGGAGGATGGAGGGCACAGAGGAGCACGGAGCAGGAGGGGGGCACAGGAGGACGGAGAAGGAATGGGGGAGCACAGCGGAGGACGGAGCAGGAGGGGGAGCACAGAGCTGGATGGGGAGCAAGGAGCAGGACGGGGGCAGCACAGAGCAGGAGGGCAGTTTATACACTCGGCTTATACATGAGTCAATAATTTTTCCCAGTTTTTTGTGGCAAAATTAGGGGGGTCGGCTTATACACGGGTCGGCTTATACACAAGTATATACGGTATATATGTATATATATAGGTCATACACTTCTACATAGTATAATAGCTGCTAATTCATCCCGGCTATACTGTAAAATCACACTGACAGCTTTTATAAAGAATAGAAACAATACATATACACACATAGAATACATATATATATATATATATATATATATGTCATTGTGACATATATATATACATATATTTATAGTTCATACACTTCTACATACTGTAATAGCCACTAATTCAATTGTCGGCTTTTGTGAAATCACAGAACCCGACATGAAATGACACATGGTTTACATACAGTTAACCATGTAATTTCATGTATTTTGATATATGGTTTTAACTTACAATTACATGAGTGTATGTGTGCAAAATTGCAGACATGTAGGGGTTAATTAAAGGTGTAAATTTGTTGAAAAAAAATGCGTGGGCTCCCGCTGTATTTTCTCCACCAGACAGACAAAGCAAGCGAGTGGGGGCAAATAATAATAGCCCAGGGAGGGTGCATTTATTTTGTGCCCCCCTGGCTACTAACATCTGCCCCCAGACACCCCAGAAAAGGCAAATCTATAATTAGATTCGCCCTTTCTGGCACTTTGCCCATCTATTCCCATTGCCCTGTAGCGGTGGCGAATGGGTTAATAAGGGGTTAAAGCCACCTTGCAATTGAAAGGTGACTTTAAGCCAGGTTAATAATTGAGAGTTGTCAATTAGACAACTATCAATTATTAATCCTATTGTATGAACTATAAATATATGTATATATATATATATGTCACAATGACGTATATATATATATATATATATATATATATGTATATGTATTCTATGTGTGTATATGTATTGTTTCTATTCTTTATTAAAGTTGTCAGTGTGATTTTACAGTATAGCCGGGGATGAATTAGCGGCTATTATACTATGTAGAAGTGTATGAACTATAAATATATATATATATGTATGTGTCACAATGACATATATCTAATATATAAAGCTGAATGTATGTATGTGTGTATGTATGTGGGTATGTTTGTCCGGGATTGGAATCCGCACCGTCGCACTTATGGGCATGAAATTTTGCACGCCCGCACGTCTCGACCCCGAAAGCGTCCTAGGCTATGTTTTGAATCGAAATTTTAACCCCGCGCGTTCCAAATCGCCAAACAATTTTGGCCCTATCTACATAATGGGGAGAAAGCTGAATGCTTGTGTGTATGTCCGGCATAGGAATCTGCATTTACGGGCATGAAATTTTGCACACCCGCACGTCTCGACCCCGGGAGCGTCATAGGCTAGGTTTTGAGTCGAAATTTTAACCCCGCGCATTCCAAATCGGCAAATAATTTTGGCCCGGGATAGGAATCTGCACCGTTGTACTTACGGGCGTGAAATTTTGCACGCCCGCACATCTCAACCCCAGGAGCATCATAGGCTATGTGTTGAATGGAAATTTTAACCCCCGCACGTTCCAAATCGCCAAACAATTTTGGCCCTATCTACATAATGGGGAGAAAGCTGAATGCTTGTGTGTATGTCCGGCATAGGAATCTGCATTTACGGGCATGAAATTTTGCACACCCGCACGTCTCGACCCCAGGAGCGTCATAGGCTAGGTTTTGAGTCGAAATTTTAACCCCGCGCATTCCAAATTGGCAAATAATTTTGGCCCAGGATAGGAATCTGCACCGTTGTACTTACGGGCATGAAATTTTGCACGCCCGCACATCTCAACCCCAGGAGCATCATAGGCTATGTGTTGAATGGAAATTTTAACCCCCGCACGTTCCAAATCGCCAAACTATTTTGGCCCTATCTACATAATGGGGAGAAAGCTGAATACTTGTATATAGATATAATCATTACAATTTGTTATAACTAACCGTAGTTAGGTACTATGCCCGGGCAGCGCCGGGCTCTTCAGCTAGTTATATATATATATATATATATATATATATATATTGTATATATGTATTCTATGTGTATGTATCTAGTGTTTTGTGAGCTGTCAGTGTGATTTTACAGTAGCCGGGGATGAATTGCCGGCTTTTCAAAGTAGACTGGTGTGTATAAATCGGACAGCACTCGCATGGTGCGAGTGCTGTGCGATGATTTCTCGCACCCATTGACTTGCATTGGTGATTATTATGCCAAATTCGCATCAAATCGCAGCATGTTGCGATTTTTTTCTCACACCGATTTCGGCTGAGAAAAAAATCGCAAATGAGAACTCACCTATTGAATAACATTGGTCAGATTTGAATCCGATTTTTTATCGGCTGAATATCATCCGTTTTCGTCGCCAGTGAGTATGAGCCCTAAGGCTGAAAACACTTCAGTGTATTGAGCTATTAATTGCTTATGTTAAAGGCTGTATGATTATAGCTAGAGCAAGATATTTTAGGCCCAGCCTGGAGCCGGTCCTAATGTTTACTTAACATTTAATGTTACAACACAGATTCACACACAGAACATAACTAAACACGCATTGGAAATATAAATACTACACTATTTGCTCCAAGTATGGATCATGTAAAACTACTGGAAGAATTATGAACCATTTGGTAAAACAAATTTACAAGCAAAGGTATATATTTGTATCTTGCAAGAATTTATAGTTGAAAGTTTCCAAGCTCACATTTTTGGAAGTGAGCAAAGTGGCTGGTGCCTAAGGGGTATGCAGAAAAAAGAGAGAGGACAGCACCTCCAAAAATCATACAATGATCTAATGCCTCTCGGCAAAAATATATATAACTGAACATGAGGTTCTTAGTTTAATATTCTTATCAGACTGTATGAAGCCCACTGCCACGTCACGGCAAACCTCGTAGTGGGTCCTACCGCCCTAATGGAGCGGAGCCGTGTGCCGACCACCACCACAGAGGCAATTTTGCCTAACGGCATTAGGTCAACGTATGATTTTTGGAGATGCGGTTCATGCTCTTTTTTTTTTTGCCTAAGGGGTATGTTCACATAGTGATTACACCATTTCTGTTGCTCCACCAGTGCTTCCATCTAATGCCCTGAAAAATGGGATTTAAGCAGAACCCTGAATGATGTCATTGACTTTAATAATTTTAACTGAGCCAATTAACAGAACTCTCTTATCACGATGAATCTTTCTAAAGAACACTAATCTTCTTGCTCTGTTCTTTACTATACAGGCAGGAATACCTCCTATTTTGACTTTTCTGTGGGACACCGTTGTATCCTTTATATTTCACTGCTATGCTAGAAGCTCTTCCAAAACTCTAGCTAGAAGATTGATAAAGATGTGATGTTGTTTATAGCCGTGACTCTGAATATTTTCTCCCTGGCTGTATTAGTGCTCATACTGAATTTAAGATAGGACGTTCTACTATTGTCTACACAATGATGTCAACCAATTTTGTTGTTCGTCACGACCACTTTATTTTAATGAATTTGCATTTGTCACTTTTTTGACACATATTTCTTTTGTATATCTCCATAGTTTCTGATGATGGTCTATACCCAGACCGAAAATGTTTAATTGATCACTGTATGCAAAATAATTTGGAACCTTTCTTTCAACACGATACATTTTGAGTGCCAAGTTTTTTTACTTACCGTATATACTCAAGTATAAGCCGACCCGAGTATAAGCCGAGCCCCCTAATTTTGCCACAAAAAAACTGGGAAAACTTATCGACTTGAGTATAAGCCTAGGGTGGAAAATGAGATTATGCCCCATATGCTGCCCCATGTATTATACCCCACAAGATACTCCATGTATTGTGCCCCATATGCTGCCCCATGTATTATGCCCCACAAGATGCTCCATAGATTGTGCCCCATATGCTGCCTATGTATTATGCCTCACAAGATGCTCCATAGATTGTGCCCCATATCCTGCCCATGTATTGTGCCCCATATGCTGCCCATGTATTGTGCCCCATAGATGCTCCATAGATTGTGCCCCATAGATACTCCACAGATTGTGCCCCCATAGATGCTCCATAGATTGGGCCCCATAGATGCTCCTTAGATTATGCCCCCATAGATGCCCCATGTATTATGCCCCCATAGATGCTCCATAGATTGTGCCCCCATAGATTATGCTCCCATAGATGCTCCATAGATTATGCCCCATAGATGCCCCATGTATTATGCCCCCAAAGATGCTCCATAGATTATGCCCCCATAGATGCCCCATGTATTATGCCCCCATAGATGCTCCATAGATTATGCCCCCATAGATGCTCCATGTATTATGCCCCCATAGATGCTGCATTGAATAGGTCCCTTATGCTGCAGCAGCTGCTGCAACAACAAAAAACAAAAAACAACCTCTCGTCGCTGGGGCCAGGTGCCGGTGTCCTGAGCAGGCGAGGACAGTGGCGCGCTATAGGGGACAGGTGCAGGTGTCACCGCTCGCTCAGGGCCCCGGCACCTGCGATATTTACCTGTCACCTGGTCCACTGCTGATCGCCGCTGTCTTCCGGGTCCTCCAGCAGTGAATGATCAGGCAGAGGGCGCGGCGCACAGTAACCACGTCATCGCGCCCTCTGCCTGAACATCGCAGCAAGAGGACCCGAGGACACAGCGGCGAGCAGCGGTGGCAGGGCCGGCGTCAGCACCCTGCACACCCGGGCAAGTGCCGGGGCCCTGAGCAGGCGGGGGGGCCCACTCGCCGTCAGGCACCCTGGCGCCCGTTAGCGGTGTCAGCGCCGCCACTGGGCCCCCCCCGCTTGCTCAGGACCCCGGCAGGAGCCGGCGCAATACTCACCTCTCCCCGTGCCTCCGCTGCCGCAGCTCCGAGCTCCAGGGGGTGCCTCCGCCGGCGCTTCCTCTCTCACAGCAGTGCCGCTGAATGACGTAATCATTCAGTGGCCGGCTGTGGCAGAGAGCGCGCGGACGCCGGACAGGTGAGATCGGTGTGTGTGTGTGTGATCGGTGTGTGTGAGTGCTGCCTGCGGTGCTGTATGTGTGATGGTGGTGGGGGGAGGAAGGCAGTGATGGTGGTGAGGAGGCGATGATGATGATGATGATGATGGGGAGGCAATGATAATGGGAAGGCGATGATGATGATATTTTTGGGGAGGCAATGATAATGATGATGATGGGGAGGCAATGATAATGGGAAGGCAATGATGATGATATTAATGGGGAGGCAATGATAATGATGATGATGGGGAGCCAATGATAATGGGAAGGCAATGATGATGATGATATTAATGGGGAGGCAATGATGATAATAGGGAGGCAATGATGATGATAATGGGGAGTCTTTCCACAGCGCCCTTTCCTGAGCCGTAACAGTGCAGAACGCAGCACAGTGTAGAGGAGAGCTCCATATTTTGTATGGAGCATTTGTGCTGACCCGCCACCACAATTGTGGATTACCAGGGCTATGGGGTACTCAGAGCCGAGCCCATGGAAGTCTATGGGGGTTGTCACTGGTAGCGGTGGCTCGGTCTGTGGCCCTGGCGGTCAGGGCGATGATGGGGGAATTATTTACAGGGGATTTGGTAGATAACAGTTCGTGACGCCACCTGTAGTTGTCTAGTCACTAAGACCAGCGCTGCTGAATAGAACTCTGAGGGGATGTTATAGCAGCTATGTGTTGGGTCCCCCACAGGTGGGACTGTCCCTCTGAGTCTATGGTTATAATGATGTAGGGTGCAGTTAAATGAATCAGTCTCACACCATCCAGCGTCTTTCCATACCTTTTACTTGTCAGATGTTTAGGCAGGTCCCGGGGAGCTGGTCGGGGTGGAGAATGCACTTCGAGATAACAGCTGAGCAGGTTAGAGGCCTCCTTAACTTCCAATATGTAGGTGAGTCCAACTTGCATGAAGCGTAGTTAACTCCGAATACTCCAGCTAACTCCATAGCTGCACTGCCCGGCCAGCACCGTGGTGGAGCCTTCCAGTGGTGAGACCCAAGTCTATATTTGCTGATCAGGCTAGACTGTTCTCCCTGACTCCGGTTACGTACCGACACTAAGGCTTGCTCCTGCGACTTATAGTCCAGCGAGTCTCTGGTTTTCTCGTTACTATGCCTGAAACAATAGCAACTCCTCGGTCCCCAGTGACCGGATAATTAGTGCAGGTAATTCACTACCTAAGGCACTTTTCTATCTTCTCCACTGTGCCCTTCGCCCTGCTTTCCACTCTTAACATAGGCACTGCACACTTCCTATAGTAGTACAAGTCAATCCTTTCTTACTTCTTCCTTGGAGCTCGCTGACAGATTCTCAGTATTCTCCTAGTTCAGGAACACATCAACTGAACTTCACTGTCCTTGGGACAGGCGACTGAAGTTTCTGCTGCTAACTCTTCTCTCCATTAAACTGTCTCCGAACTGCACTGCCCTGAGACAGGAAGCTTGACTGCTCTCTGCTGCATGTCACTACCTTATATACCCTATGGGTGTGTCCAAGTGTGTGATGGAGTGAATGGATATCAAGCATTAAACTGTTACCTCTCCGCACATCCTCCAGGATTTTATGTGTGCCTTACATACCAGGGCTACACACATTATATGTGGTCCAGTATTCTGTATGGAGCATTATATTGGGTCCAGTATTCTGTATGGAGCATTATATGGGGCATGGCGGGGTGACATCCTGCATGGGGTATTATATGGGTGATGAGGGGGAGACTATGTGGTGCCCATAATATTGTATGGAGGACTGTACTGTCCAATCTGTACCGTGCGCTGTGAGGATTTGGCGGTTTTTGAGCTATTGTAGAATTTACAATAGATATCAGTCATGTAATGGAAGAAGTGAAGTGTTTGGCGTTGTGCTATACCCATATTTCTCTGCAGTATCTGTGCATCATGAATCGTGGTCTGTGTTAAGGGGGCCCACTAAGACTCTTTCGCCCGGGGCCCATAAAAACCTGGAGCCGGCCCTGAGTGGTGGAACGGGACAGGTAAATATCGCTTATACTCACCCTTCCGCGGCGCGTCTCTGCCCTGCTCTTCTCCCGCGGTCTCCGGAGCCAATGTTCAGCGGTCACGTGGTACCGCTCATTAAAGTCATGAATATGTGCATATTCATGACTTTAATGAGCGGTACCACCTGACCACTGAACACTGGCGCCGGAGACCGTGGGAGAAGAGCAGGGGCTGCAGAGACCGCGCCGGCGGAGGGTGAGTATATAGAACAGCTGCGCTCGGCCTCCCCCCTGTATATTGAGAAAGATTCTTGAAAACCCGGTCAGCAGGCGCAAAAGACAGGAATCTTCTTAGTGAATGACAATCTTCATTTATTAAAAATTATTAAAAATTATGGTAAAACAATGAATCCACAACGCGTTTCAACGGAGTGAGTCCGTCTTCCTCAGGTGGTTTTGAAATATTTCAAAAGTTATTTTGGAAAAAAAAAACTGAGTCACCTAAATTAGCAAACAAAATAAATCAAGTGAGAGTGGTTTACGAGTCATGCAATTGACAAATTACATGAAGTTAGACATAAGATGGGGAAAGATTCCGGCACAACCATCCAGGGATAAAATAAATTCTTTATTCAAACGTAGTTAAAACATTAAAAGGCGAGGCCTCGCAGTTGACGCGTTTCAGGTGTATACACACCCTTAGTCATAGGCTAACTGGGGCATAAGTGTAACAATCCAACATATATACAGTACATTGTTTAAACATAAGGACAATTACAATAGGTTAGAACAAAGTCAGCGCCCATAAGTTGGAACCTGTGGCTGGAGAGTAGAGAGGAAGACACATGATAGTAATAGAATAAATGCAATGCATGCAATGAAGTGCACATAAGATCCACATTCTAATGGTAAGAAATAAAAAAAAAACGCAGACTTAGATGAAAAAATGGAGGCTACACTATGACAAAAACCTGACACTGGAAAACATTAGGTGGAAGCTGGAACATTAAACATATACATCACAGGAAACATAAAAAAAACTTCAGAAAAACAAATAAATGAAAAACACAAGTAACAAAGTCTCAAAACACAGATGCATTGGTGACAGTGCAAACAATGTGCACTGCCTGAACTTTGGTAATAAGAGAGAATAATAAAATGAAAAAAAATCACATCACAGAAAATATAGAAAAACCCTAGAAAAGTAAATAAAAAAACACAAGTTGTAAAAATTAGAAGCAAAATCATTCCTAAATAAAAAAATAATATAAACAATGTCAATAATTATAAATGTACTGGTTACCGTACAATCAACGTGCACTGCTTGCACTTTTTTAACCCCTTCATGACCCAGCCTATTTTGACCTTAAAGACCTTGCCATTTTTTGCAATTCTGACCAGTGTCCCTTTATGAGGTAATAACTCAGGAACGCTTCAACGGATCCTAGCGATTCTGAGATTGTTTTTTCGTGACATATCGGGATTCATGTTAGTGGTAAATTTAGGTCGATAATTTTTGCGTTTATTTGTGAAAAAAATGGGAATTTGACGAAAATTTTGAAAATTTCGCAATTTTCAAATTTTGAATTTTTATTCTGTTAAACCAGAGAGTTATGTGACACAAAATACTTAATAAATAACATTTCCCACATGTCTACTTTACATCAGCACAATTTTGGGAACAACATTTTTTTTGTTAGGAAGTTATAAGGGTTAAAATTTGACCAGCAATTTCTCATTTTTACAGCAAAATTTACAAAACCATTTTTTTTAGGGACCACCTCACAGTTGAAGTCACTTTGAGGGGTCTCTATGGCAGAAAATACCCAAAAGTGACACCATTATAAAACCTGCACCCCTCAAGCTACTCAAAACTACATTCAAGAAGATTATTAACCCTTCAGGTGCTTCACAGGAACTAAAGCAACGTGGAAGGAAAAAATGGACATTTTAATTTTTCCAACAAAAATTTTCTTTTAGCATCAATTTTTTCATTTTTACATGGGCAACAGGATAAAATGGATCCTAAAATTTGTTGGGCAATTTCTCCTGAGTACACAGATACCTCATATGTGGTCATAAACCACTGTTTGGGCGCACGGCAGGGCTCAGAAGGGAAGGAGCGCCATTTGACTTTTTGAATGGAAAATATGCTGGAATATTTAGCGGTTGCCGTGTCGCATTTGGAGAGTCCCTGTGTGCCTAAACATTGGAGCTCCCCCACAAGTGACCCCATTTTGGAAACTAGACCCCCTAAGGAACTTATCTAGATGCATAGTGAGCACTTTGAATCCCCAGGTGCTTCAAAATTGATCCGTAAAAAAAGAAAGTAGTTGTTTTTCACAAAAAAATTTTTTAGCCTCAGTTTTTTCATTATCACATAGGCAACAGTATAAATTGGATCCTAATATTTGTTGGGCAATTTCTCCTGAGTACACAGATACCTCATATGTGGTCATAAACCACTGTTTGGGCGCACGGCAGGGCTCAGAAGGGAAGGAGCACCATTTGACTTTTTGAATGGAAAATATGCTGGAATATTTAGCGGTTGCCATGTTGCATTTGGAGAGTCCCTGTGTGCCTAAACATTGGAGCTCCCCCACAAGTGACCCCATTTTGGAAACTAGACCCCCTAAGGAACTTATCTAGATGCATAGTGAGCACTTTGAATCCCCAGGTGCTTCACAAATTGATCCGTAAAAAAAAGAAAGTACTTTTTTTTCACAAAAATTTTCTTTTAGCCTCAGTTTTTTCATTATCACATGGGCAACAGTATAAATTGGATCCTAAAATTTGTTGGGCAATTTCTCCTGAGTACACAGATACCTCATATGTGGTCATAAACCACTGTTTGGGCGCACGGCAGGGCTCAGAAGGGAAGGAGCGCCATTTGACTTTTTGAATGGAAAATTAGCTCCAATCGTTAGCGGACACCATGTCGTGTTTGGAGAGCCCCTGTGTGCCTAAAGTTTAGAGCTCCCCCACAAATGACCCCATTTTGGAAACTAGACCCCCTAAGGAACTTATCTAGATGCAAAGTGAGCACTTTGAACCCCCAGGTGCTTCACAGAAGTTTATAACGCAGAGCCGTGAAAATAAAAAATCTTTTTTTTTTTCTCAAAAAATTATTTTTTAGCCCACTATTTTTTATTTTCACAATGGTTACAGGAGAAATTGGACCCCAAAAGTTGTTTTCCAGTTTGTCCTGAGTACGCTAGTACCCCATATGTGGGGGGGAACCATTGTTTGGGCACACGTCAGGGCTCGGAAGGGATGTAGTGACGCTTTGAAATGCCGACTTGATGGAATGGTCTGCGGGCATCTTGTTACGTTTGCAGAGCCCCTGATGTGCCTAAACAGTAGAAACCCCCCATAAGTGACCCCATTTTGTAAACTAGACCCCCAAAGGAACTTATCCAGATGTGTGGTGAGCACCTTGAACCCCCAAGTGCTTCACAGAAGTTTATAATGCAGAGCAGTGAAAATAAAAAATCATTTTTATCCTCAAAAACTGATTTTTTTAACCCGCAATTTTTTATTTTCACAAGGGTAACAGGAGAAATTGGACCACAAAAGTTGTTGTACAGTTTGTCCTGAGTACACTGGTACCCCATATGTGGGGGGGAACCACTGTTCGGGCACACGTTGGGGCTCGGAAGGGAAGTAGTAACGTTTTGAAATGCCGACTTTGATGGAATGGTCTGCGGGCGTCATGTTAGGTTTGCAGAGCCTTATGTGCCTAAACAGTAGAAACTCCCCACAAGTGACCCCATTTTGGAAACTAGACCCCGCAAAGAACTTATCTAGATGTGTGGTGAGCACTTTGAACCCCCAAGGGCTACACAGCAGTTTATAACGCCCAGGCATGAAAATAAAAAAATCATATTTCTTCCATAATCAGGATCTTTTAGTCCCCAATTTTTTTATTTTCCCAAGGGTAACAGGAGAAATTAGACCCCAAAAGTTGTTGTCCAATTTGTCCTGAGTACGCTGATACCCCATATGTGGGAGAAAACTACTGTATGGGCGCACGTCGGGGCTCGGAAGGGAAGTAGTGACGTTTTGAAATGCCCACTTGATGGAATGGTCTGCGGGCGTCATGTTACGTTTGCAGAGCCCCTGATGTGCCTAAACTGTAGAAACTCCCCACAAGTGACCCCATTTTGGAAACTAGACCCCGCAAATAACTTATCTAGATGTGTAGTGAGCACTTTGAACCTCCAAGGGCTACACAGAAGTTTATAACGCTCGGGCATGAAAATAGAAAATCATATTTTTTTCCACAAACATGATCTTTAGTCCCCAATTTTTTTATTTTCCCAATGTTAACAGGAGAAATTAGAGCCCCAAAGTTGTTGTGCAATTTTTCCAGAGTACGCTGATACCCCATATGTGGGGGTAAACCACTGTTTGGGCATACGTCGGGGCTTGGAATAAAGGGAGCACTGTTTGACTTTTTGAACGCAAAATTTGCAGGAATCAATGGTGGCGCCATGTCGCGTATGGAGACCCCCCTGATGTGCCTAAATAGTGGAAACCCCTCAATTCTAACTCCAACCCTAGCCCCAACACACCCCTAACCACAACCCTAACCCCTACACACCCCTAACCCTAATACAAACCCTAACCATAACCCTAACCCCAACACACCCCTAACCCTAATCCCAACTCTAACCATAAACTTAACCACAAGCCTAACCCTAATCCCAACCCTAACCCCAAAACACCCCTAACACTTATCCTAACTCTAACCCTAACCACAAACCTAACCCTAATCCCAACCCTAACCCTAATTCCAACCCTAACCCAAATTCCAACCGTAACCCTAATTCTAACCCTAACCCTAAGGCTGGGTTCATATTGCGTTTTACCAGCCCGTTCAACACGTAGCGTTGACGGGCTGGTAACGGTATAGCATAATGCGATCGCGTTATGCTATACCGGCTAGCACAGATGAATCATCTGATGATTCATCTGTGCTAGCGTTGACGGAGCCCAGGCGCTGCAGCCCGTGTCCGAGGCTCTGTCACTGAATGACGGCACGTCGCGAACGCATGCCGCTTTACGGCATGCGTTGCGATGCGCACACAAATGGGGTGAATGGCAGCGTTAACGGACTGCGTTACACCGCGTTATACCGCGGTGAAACGCAGTCCATCTAACGGACTGCCATAATGCAATATGAACCCAGCCTAACCCTGAGGCCCCGTGCACATGTTGCGGATTCACTTGCGGATTTTTCTAAAATCCGCAGGTAAAATTACCTGCCTTTTACCTGCGAATTTAGCGCGGATTTGCTGCGGTTTTTCCCTGCGGTTTTACAACTGTAATGGAATAGGTGTAAAACTGCTGCGGAATCCGCACAAAGAATTGACATGCTGCGGATTTAAAACAGCAGCAAATCCGCGCTGAAAAATCCGCAGCATGTGCACAGCGTTTTTTTTTACCATTTATTTGCATTGTACTGTACATGGTTTCTGGATCTGCTGTGGATCCGCAGCGCCAAATCCGCTGCGGATCAGCAGCAAAATCCGCTGCGGATTCGCAGCAAAATCCGGTGCTGATCAGCAGCAAAAACCGCTGCGGATCCCCAGCAAAATCAGCTGTGGGTCCGCAGCAAAATCCGCTGCGGATCAGAGGCGAAATCCGCTGCTGATCAGCAGCGAAATCCGCTGCGGATCAGCAGCGAAATCAGCTGCGGATCAGCAGCGAAATCCGCTGCGGATACACAGCAAAATCCGGTGCTGATTAGCAGCAAAATCCGCTGCGGATCCCCAGCAAAATCAGCTGCGGATACGCAGCGAAATCATCTGCGGATCAGCAGCGAAATCCGCTGCGGATACGCAGCAAAATCCGGTGCTGATTAGCAGCGAAATCCGCTGCGGATCCCCAGCGAAATCCACTGCGGATCCCCAGCGAAATCCGCTGCGGATCAGCAGCGAAATCCGCTGCGGATACGCAGCGAAATCCTCTGCAGATCAGCAGTGAAATCCGCAACATGTGGACAGGGCCTAAAAGGAAAAAAAAAAAATTCTTTATTTTATTTTTTGTCCCTACCTATGACAGGGGGGGTTCATTTACTTTTATTTTGATCACTGTGAGAGTTTATCACAGTGATCAAAATAAATTGTACTTTGAAAGGCGCACTGCACATGCGCCGGCCGGCGGGCGCACTGCGCATGCGCCCGCCATTTTCCAAGATGGCGGCGCCCATGAAGAGTCCCGGGCGGACGCCGGGACGGATCAAGAGGCCGCAGAAGACCGGAGGAGGTGAGGACAGGCGTGGGGGTGATCGGAGGGCGGGGGGAGTGGAGCACACCGGACGGGAGAGGATCGGAGCGGCCAGCAGATGATAGTAACGGCGGTGACCGTTCGCCGCCATGAATCGCGCGGCGGCCGATCACCACCATTACTCGGTGTGGGGAGGGTGGGAACACAGTGTCCAGCCATGGCCGATGCTATTGCAGCATCGGCCATGGCTGGATTGTAATATTTCACCACTTTTCAGTGGTGAAATATTACTAATCGCTCTGATTGGCTGTTTCACTTTTAACAGCCAATCAGAGCGATCGTAACCACGTGGGGGTTAAGCCACCCCCACTGTGGTGATGCGCAAGGGGTCCTGTGCCTGCGGGTCGAGTGACCTTTCAGTGATTTCGGTCACCCGACCCGCAGGAACATGATTTATAGCATGACGTCTACGTTGGCGTCATGGGTCGGGATGGCACAGGTTTTCATGACGCCAACGTAGGCGTCATGGGTCGGGAAGGGGTTAATGAATGAAAAAAACAAACAAAAAAAATAATAAAGAAAAGATCGTTCCTATAATTTAAACCTATAGGATGTTTAGTGTTCAGTGTGAGTATTTAGTAGGCCTCACTGAGAGCTTGCTATTTTTTTCCAGTTGCCTCCTCGGATGGGTTGATTAACCCTTTCAAGCCCAAAAAAAGAAAGGCTGGAAATGTCTTTTTTGTGAACTGATGAAATGCTTAGCCGCTCCAGAGTAACCAGCATTGCCATTGTCTATGTTGGTAAGTGTGGCACCCCAGGAGTCCGGTTGCCATAGTGGCATTGCCTCCCTCACAGGGGGTGATGTCATGCCTGGAAGCAAGGAGGGATATACCAACATGCAACACTTTTCCTAACTCCAGACCAGAAGGGGGAGCTCTAAACCAGTTTTCAGGGGAACTTCCCTATTAGTTCTGGCCTGGAGGCGGGTTAGTCAGTCAGTGCTGGGGACTGAAGGAGTTTGGAGCTCCTCCCAAGAGCAAAGTAAAGAGAGAGGAAAGGGGAAGTTTATGGAACCTTGGGGATTGAAGCTGTGACCAAGCTCACCCCAGAGCAGAGCGCTTGAAACTGGATGCTGGAATCCGTGGCTGGACAGATACGACAGTCCCAACAGACAAATTCGGAGGGCAGGAGACTGCAGGACTCCTGACCCCATCATACGCCTGAAGGCACAGCAGCAGATCAGAGTCCGGAGCTGCCATAGAGGAGCGACACCTTCAATAGGCTCAAGTTGCCTGCCATATGGGCAAGTACCATAGGACAGTAAGGAACAGAGGACCAAGCAAGGACCTCATAGGACAGCGCAGAAAGGAGGCCTCCAACCCATCTGATCCTAAGTTGCTTCCAGGCTGCCCGGATCTCTATTACCAACTGTACTCAGTGCCCTGGACTGCACCTCAAACTGTGAGTAAAAGTGTGGAAACTGCACCCTGCTGTGTCCTCCTGTGTATTTGCTGCGTTACCTCAGCCCTGCACTACAACCATCATCACCTTTGGAGAGATGTAACAACTCTGCTGCATCACCATCAGCCCCAGTGGACTCTGAAGCAGGTGGCGTCACAAACTATATCTTATAAACTTTATTCCCGTTATCATTATTTTCATTGGACGCCCAAGAACACGGACCGGGTCACTGCTGCCGTGACACATCCCCTTAAGAACTGGCCCAGTAAAGAGTACCCCCCCGGCCCTGGCGGGCGCTCCATTTTGGCGTCACGAACAGAATTGCGGAGCCCGGCATAGCCTGGTACTATGTGCCAGACACTTAAGAGAACTGTGAAATTGCCGCCATTACTGTGCCACCCGGCACGCGAGAAGAGTGGGGCGTGCCATTGTGGGTGGAACCCAGGAAAAAGTGAAACTCAGGGCGCGCTCTGTCGTCAGCGGGTGGAAAAGCAGGAAGCCCTGACTTGGAGACTGGAAGGAGTTCATCCAGCCGCCGGTGGAGCAGCCGCTTGCAAAGGTAATGACCCGCAGGGCCTGGCTGAGGTTCACTAGGGGGTGTTAGCAGCGGATTAACCAGTGTAACATCCGGAGTCAGCAACAGAGAATGTAGATTTATTCACATCCAGTATAGACAGCTTACAACACAGCATGAAATGTGATCAGCCTGATATCTGCTATGGCTGTAGCATAAAAAAACATTACAACAACACAGGAAGAGAAGGAGGAGGCATCCTGTCTGTGAGTGAGGGTTTTTTTTTTTTTACAAAACTTTGTTAACAACCTCACAATATGCACAACATATCAAACAGTACAGTAGTAGTTGATGCAATACATACACATCAATATGCATTATTCCAACACCCCCACTCAACAACTACTTATCCTGTTATTCCCATTGTGGTTCTCAGTTCTTGGAACCTGGCTCGTGGCAATGGCTTTGTCATAATGTCAGCTAGCATCTTATCAGTTTCACAATAGACAAACTGAATTATGCCACGATCTATCAAATCACGTAGATGATGGTGTCTGACGTCAATGTGCTTGGTTCTAGCACTGATCTTTTCACTGCATGCAAGTTTAATGCATCCTTGGTTGTCCTCATAAATCACCGTTGGCTGAGTTGACGGTTTGCCAAGATCGTCCATCAATTGACTTAGCCAAACGACCTCCTGGCTTACATAGGCTGCGGACACATATTCCGCTTCTGTGGATGACAAGGCAACAGATACTTGTTTCCTACTAGACCAGGAGATTGAACTTTATCCAACTTTAAACAAGTATCCGCTTGTGGATTTACGATCACGCGAATCACCAGCCCAATCCGCATCTACATAGCCGGTAAGTTCTAGATCTCCCGCTGCAGATAGTTTTAAATTTACATCTTGCGTTTCTTTCAAATATTGCAGAAGTCTTTTAACAGCATTCCAGTCTCTTTGGCGCGGTTTTTCCACATATCTGCAAAGGATTCCAACTGTTGTTGTGATATCCGGTCGAGGCATAGTTGATATGTACAGAAGTGCCCCCACTGCCTGACGATATTTCTCATTGTTAGGCAACAGGTCATCTTCTTCTTCCAGCTTCAGGTAGGATGGTTCCATTGGGGTTGATATACCTTTGGCCTCTGACATTCCAAATTGATTCAGAATCAAATTAATTTTTGCACTTTGGTTTAGAAGAAAACTCCCATCTTCCTCTCTCTGGATTTGGATTCCTAGATAATATGTCACACTTCCAAGGTCTTTTGTTTCAAAATGCTGATTCAGAATTTCAGTCATTTTTCCAATTTCTGCGTCTTCTTGATGAACTACAATCACATCGTCCACATATAAGAGAATATACATCCACTTTCCATCTGTATATTTTGTGTAAGCATGGATCTGCTTGACCTCTTTTAAATCCTTCTTCCAACAAGACTTTATTCATCTTGGTGTTCCATGCTCTTGCTGATTGCTTAAGACCATAGAGAGATTTTTGTAGTTTGCAAACAAGATTCTCTTCACCTCTTTTTACATAACCTTCAGGTTGAGTCATGTATAAGTCCTCCTCAATGTCACCATTTAAGAAAACAGTTTTTATATCCAAATGTTTGACATACATCTTTTGTACAGCAGCTACAGCTAACAAAGCTCTGAACGTAGTCTGTTTAGCGACTGGAGCAAATGTAGCATCGTAATCTTCGCCATACTTTTGAGAATATCCTTTTGCGACCAACCTTGCTTTAAATCTGTGGACTTTACCTTCAGAGTCATATTTGGTTTTAAAGACCCACTTGCACTTGATTGCCTTTTTGCCCTGTGGTAGCTTGGTGAGTTTCCAAGTTTGGAGTTGATGAAGCGACTTGATTTCCTCATTAGCGGCATCAATCCACTTTGTTCTTTCATGGATAGGTAGTCCTTGCATTTCATCCCATGACTGCGGCTCTGACTCAGGTAGTGTTTTGACAATGTAGGATAGACATTTAGCTGGTATACCTTTGTTTGATCTTGACGATCTTCTGATTTCAGATTCTTCTGATTTTTCTGTTGTTCCTTCAGTGGTTGAAGAATCCAGCCAGACTTCTACATCCTCCTTGTTGTTGTCTTGTAATTGTGACTTCAGCTGGACTACTGCCGTGAAGTCACAAAACTTGGGTGATACAAAGTTCTCATCAATCACTACATCTCTGCTTATTGTGACCTTGTTTGTTTCTGGGTGTAGAATCCTATAACCTTTCTGGGTTTCACTGTAGCCTACCAGGATACCTTCTTTAGCGTGAGATTCCCACTTAGTTCGCTTTTCTTTGGGAATATGTACAAATGCTTTACTTCCGAATATTCTTATGTGGTGCAGTTTTGGCTTTCTGCTGTTCCATTGCTCAAATGGAGTTTTCTCTGTAGCTTTACCTGGTAGTCTGTTCTGAAGATAGCAAGCTGTCATGATTGCCTCACCCCAATATGTTGTAGGCAGATTTGCATCAAATAACATACTTCTTGCACTTTCACAGAGTGTTCGGTTCCTTCTTTCCGCAACACCATTTTGCTCAGGGTTGTACGGTACAGTGGTCTGAAATAGGATTCAATTTTTCTTTAGAATGCTCTGTGTCTCATTGCTTGTATATTCAGTCCCATTATCTGCACGTAGAATCTTTGGCATTCTTCCAAATTTATTATATACCTCAGCTAGATATATTTCAAGTTCTCTGGAACTTCTATCTTGCTGTGAAGCAGATGGACAACTGTATATCTGGAATGATCATCAATAAATGTGAGAAAATATCTCTTCTTCCCAGGAGTCTGAGTGCTCATTGGACCACAGAAAAATATTTAGAGTTGAGAGTCCTCAGTGGTTGATACCTTTTAATGGCTAACTGAAAAGATGGTAACAAATTGCAAGCTTTCGAGACTACTCAGGCCTCTTCATCAGGCATAGACTAATACAACATCTGAAGAATCACATATTTATACACAAAATAGCACAGAAAAAATGCAATAGGTAGGACAAGTGACGTGAAGCAGAATAGTCATTATGGCAGAGGGATGAGCATAAATATTGGAACAGTTCATAGATAAGGAGTGTGAAAGTTTTATTACCCTCTGATTGGGGTCTGGTAATGTTTTGTGATCTTTTCACAGGGTATTTGGAGTAAATTCCTTAATTGATGTAGTAGGCCATAAATCCATGTGATAGGTTCATTCCAGCATTAAGAGTGTCAAAGGTCACCATCAATTTGTATTCGTAAATTCTTCTTTGTCTCAGAGATGTGAAATTGCCTCTGAGTACAAGTATTTTCATATCTAGCAAGCTATGATCAGGGGAGCAAAAATGGTGGAACAAGGTGGAATTGGCCGTGCTTTCTAGACAAAGTGACATTGGACCACAGACATCTGTGTGTATTAAATCTAGTGGCTGTTCTGTTCTTGTAGTACTTCTCTTAGGAAAAGCTTTTCTAGACATTTTCCCTTTGATGCAGCTAGTACACTTCATTGTCAGGTTACATAGATCAATTGTGATATCATCAGCTAGTTGCTTCTGAACTAACTTTCTTATTGCCTCTGGGTCTCTGTGTGCCAGATGCCTATGCCATACATGAATACAGTTATTGTGCTCTTCTTGTTGAGCAGTATGCACACACTCTTTACATTTCAGCTGATAAAGTTCATCTGTGATTTTTCCCTCTGCTAGTGTGTGACTCTCTTTTGAGATGATGCAGCTATCATGCTTAAATGTAACTTCATTTCCTTGTTTTGTGAGTTTCTTCACAGATAGTAAATTACTCTCAAGACTAGGCACATAGAGCACATCTTTTACTGGGATCTTCCTGCTTTGTGTTGGTGAGATTTGACATCAATATAACCATCTCCTATGCCTTCTGAACTCATGTACTGACCATTAGCCATAATCACTTTCTCTGACTTATTTTGATTAAGCTTAGAAAAGAAGTCTCTGTTATTAGTCATGTGACTAGTTGCTCCAGAGTCTATACACCATGCATGCTTTGATGTATTTGCACTGACAGTAAATGCAATTTCAGTATTCACAGAATCATTTTCTCCAGACACAGCACTCTTAACCCTTTGCTGACTGTTTTGCTTTTTCAGCTGATTCATTCTAGCTATCCAAACTCTGCAGTCGGCTTTCAAATGTCCTGATTTCTTGCAAACAAAACATTCACGTGTTTCTTTTAGGTGCTTTCTGTTATCATATAGACTCTGTGTTTGTAAAGCAGACTCTGTCTTGGTGCTTATACATTCTGCCTTCCGTTTATATTCATCTATAAGCTTCCCTCTTACATACTCCAGAGTAAGCTCATCATCTGGGCGCGCATCTAGTGCGGTCACAAGCGTGTCATAGCTATCTGGAAGACCACTAAGCAGTAATGCGGCTACATGAAAGTCCTTCAGATCTTCCCCAATGCCTCTCAAGCGTTCTACACGCTCTAGAATACTCCTGATATACTCCTGCATATCCTGGCCTTTCTGTAGCTTAGACTGGTACAGTTTTCTCATAAGATACAGTTTATTGCTTAAATTAATCCTCTCATGTACCTTTTGCAGCTGCTCCCACATTTCTCTTGCAGTATCACATTTACACACATGAACAATCTGATCATCATCTATGTTGAGTGATATGGTACTCTGTGCTTTCTGATCCATCTCTATCCACTCCTGTGGTACTGGGTCAGGTTTAGGTTCCTGTGTGTATTTCCACATACCTTCCCTTATCAGCAGCATCTTCACTTTGAATTTCCAGGATTGATAGTTCTCGTTAGTGAGACTTGGTACTGTAAACTTCATGGAGTTGCTGCTGCTGGTGGCCATCTTTGCTGTCTTTCTTTCTTTTCTTTTCTCTGTGTTCTGGGGATCTCTGGGACTCTAGGACTCTGGGCACTCTGGGAACTCTGGGCCCATAACCTGTTAGCAGCGGATTAACCAGCGTA
Source organism: Oophaga sylvatica (assembly GCA_033576555.1). Classification (NCBI taxonomy): domain Eukaryota; kingdom Metazoa; phylum Chordata; class Amphibia; order Anura; family Dendrobatidae; genus Oophaga; species Oophaga sylvatica. The sequence continues at coordinate 194,877,006 of JARQOD010000003.1, forward strand.
ACATCCAGAGTCAGCAACAGAGAATGTAGATTTATTCACCTCCAGTATAGAGAGCTTACAACACAGCATGAAATGTGATCAGCCTGATATCTGCTATGGCTGTAGCATGAAAAAAACATTACAACAACACAGGAAGAGAAGGAGGAGGCATCCTGTCTGTGAGTGAGGGTTTTTTTTTTACAAAACTTTGTTAACAACCTCACAATATGCACAACATATCAAACAGTACAGTAGTAGTTGTTACAATACATACAAATCAATATGCATTATTCCAACAGGGGGAAAGAAAATGTCCAACCCGGTGGACATGTAGCGGCGGCAGCAGCTGCAGCACCCATAATCCAGCCAGATCCAGCAGTGGCCGCAGCCCCCATTATGCCGTTATTGCTGCCGTACTTACCAGGAGTGGCCTGGTTACTGAAGTACTCAGGGGAGTCGCACACCCTGAACAAATTCAAGGAGAGACTATGTAGCTTGTTTGAAGTGTACCCCCTGTCTGAAAATCAAAAAGTTAGCATCCTCACTGGCCAGTTAACTGGTGCAGCCCAGAGGGAAGTAAAGTCCTGGATGGACACTGATAAAGGAACTGTCATGCAAATGTTAGCCAGGCTGAAGGGCACCTTTGACACCCGCACTGCAGCAGAGATAAAAATGAGATTCTTCGGGTGCAAACAAAGGGTGCAGGACAGTATACGGGACTATGCTCTTAACTTCCAGGAGGTGCTACGGGCCATGAAGCAGGTTGACACTGACAGTGTGCAAAACGAGGATAAGTTGCTAACAGAGCAGTTTATAGAGGGACACAGCTGCGCATAATGGCCCTACAAAATCCTGAACAGGACTTTGCGCATTTTAAGGATAGAGCCATCCAGGTGCTGCATGAACCAAATACTAGTGGCACAGCAACCCATAGGTGCCCAGCAATTACATATCAGCAAGAGGCAGCATCCTTTCCCGGACCCGTTTGGGTCCAGGAACTGACCAAAAGTGTGGCTGCACTCACTAAAACTGTGTAGTCCATGCAAGTGGCTCCAAAGAAGAAGAACCAGCTGGCATCCAGTCCAGATGACGTCCCGTGGCGACGGCAGAGGAGAATCCCACCGACCAGAGGGACAGACAGCGATCGTTATGACGAGGGCTGACAGCCCATCTGTTGCCGCTGCAACAAGGTGGGGCACATCGCAAGATTCTGTAATTTAAACGAGCAACCCCTGGGGCAGAGGGCCAGTCCCAGGAGTAAGAGGAACAGGCCCACAAAGCTGGCAAGACAAGTACGTGGGAGGACGGCCAGTCCTGCCCGTCGTGATTGATGGCTTCCCGATGAACGCCTTACTGGACACCGGCTCCCAGGTGACAAGAATGCCATATGTCCTCTTTAAGAGATACTGGGCTGATTCAGACATAACTCACAGCCCAGATGAAGACCTTGCCATCTTTGCCAGCAGTGGTCAGCCCTTGCCTCAGGTGGGGTTTAAAGAGGTGACCACTAAGATTGGCCGAGTAGAATTGCAGTCGCAAGGTTTAATTATAGTAGATATTGATAAACGAGAATGCCATCCTATGATTACTTTAGGCACCAATGTAATTGAAAATTGTCTTGCAGAAATTATTTTTTGTTGCAACATGTAGCCGAGACCACCAGTTCCAGTCAGCAGCGTGTCCTGCAAAAGGAGATCAACGCACTGATGCAGAGACAACAGGTAGAACTGTCTGGTTGAGAAGTCGGCAGTGTCAGAGTGAGTGATCCATTTCTCATTGCAGTACCCTCTAGGAGTGAAATGTTAATTTGGTGTCGGGTAGCAATAGGCCTCAGGGGTCAAGCTTATCAGGCCCTGGTAGAGCCCGTGTACTCTGATAGTAGGCCCCCCATTCTGACAGCCAGAAGGGTAGTCGATGTCCGCAAGGGTAGGGTACCAATACGCACCTTGAATTGTGGGGAAAAAGAGGTCCATTTACCCTGATATGCCACCCTTGCTAAGCTGTTCACTGTCAGTAACAATGCAATAAAGACAGCAGAACCCTTGCTTTAGTCCGATCAGGTGGAGGACAATGGCTCTGAGGGGTAGCTGGAGGATTGGTGTCAGCAGCTACACGTGGGCATTGACTCCACCCCTTTGCACCAAAAACATGGGGCTTATCGGGTGGCTCGAGAGTATGAGCATGTTTTCAGCAAACACCCTCTAGACTTTGAGCAGGCAAAAGGGGTTCAACATCATATCCCCACCGGAGATCATGCACCCATTAAATAGAGGTACCAGCCTGTACCTCCAGCACACTATCAATGTGCCAAGAGTATGTTATGGGAGATGAAGGAGGCTGGGGTAATCAGAGACAGTTGTAGCCCGTGAGCAGCACCATTAGTCCTATTGAAAAAGAAAGATGGTACTATGAGAATGTGTGTTGAGTCACTACAGGCGGATTAACAGCATTACACACAAGGACGCCTACCCATTACCTAGAGTTGAGGAATCACTAACTCGACTTTAGATCTCACCAATGGGTATTGGCAGGTTCCTATGGCAGAAGCAGACAAAGAAAAGACAGCATTTACGACACCAATGGGACTCTGCGAGTTCAACTACATGCCATTCGGGCTCTGCAGTGCACCGGGGACATTCCAGCGGTTAATGGAATGCTGCCTAGGACATAAAAACTTTGAAACCGTTCTGCTGTACTTAGATGACATCATCATCTTCCCCAAGACCTATGAAGACCACTTGAAGCACCTGGCTGAAGTGTTTGAGGCCCTGTCCAATTTTGGCTTAAAAGTGAAGCCTTCCAAGTGTAACCTTTTGAAGCCCAAGGTGCAGTACCTAGGCCACATGGTAAGAGCGGAAGGCGTGGCACCAGACCCTGACAAAGTCACCGTTATCCAGGATTGGCAAAGACCCAGCAACATTCATGAAGTATGGCAGTTCCTTCGGTTGGCAGGCTACTATGGGAGATTCATCAAGGACTTCACCAAGATAGCCGCACCCCTGCAAGACCTTCTAGTGAGCCAATCCAAGAAGGCCAAAAACAAGATTCCTCCGTTTGAGTGGAACCACAGGCTAGAAGAATCCTTCACTCGGATGAAGCTGGCTCTCACGGGAGATGAAGTCCTAGCCTATCCTGACTATGACCAACCATTTGTACTTTACACAGACGCCAGCAATGTGGGATTTGGAGCAGTGCTGTCGCAAGTGCAGAAAGGCAGAGAGAAAGTGATTGCCTATGCCAGCAGGAAGCTTCGTCCCACTAAAAGGAACCCCGACAATTACAGTTCCTTTAAACTGGAGTTCCTCGCCATAGTCTGGGCGGTAACGGAGTGCTTCAAGCACTATTTGGCTTCAGCAAAGTTTACCATCTACACGGACAATAATCCACTGACCCACCTTGAAACAGTAAAGCTTGGTGCGCTGGAGCAGAGATGGATGGCCCAGCTGTCCAACTACGAGTTGACCATCAAGTACAGAGCGGGACATAAGAACGCTAATGCTGATGTGCTGTCTAGGATTCCCAATTCACCAGACGGGGGAGAGGATCCAGAAGAACTCAAAGAAATCGAGTTACTGGCTTTCCACCGCCCAGTTGCGGCCCAGCGCTTCCAAGGGGTGAGAAACAAGAGCTACATCGTGCAAGAGGCCAAGTTAAACCCATTGCCCCACCATGAGTGGGCAGAGACGCAGGATAGCGACCCAGCAGTCCGCCTAGTAAAGGAGTTGCTGACACAAGCTGACTCACATCCTGGTCCAGATGCTACACAGGAAACACAACAGTTGTGGAAGGAGAAGGGCAAGCTGTTCATCTATGAGGGTAAGCTGTGTCAGAGGAACATCAAGTCGCGCACTCATGAACTGGTCTGGCAGGTGACAGTCCCGAAGCGGGATGCGCCAATTGTCTTGGAGGCATACCACGATGGAGCAGGACACTTCGGGTGGAAGAAGTTGGAGGTCCAACTTCGTGAGAGATTCTACTGGGTTGGAATGAGGACCTGCACAGGAAAGACATTAACAGTCAGTGAGCCCCATTGCAGCCGATCATCACGAAGCAGCCGCTTGAACTGGTAGCTCTGGATCATGTGAATGAAGTTGACTCCGAGTAGAACCGGCTACATCTACGCTCTGACCAGCGTTGACCATTACTCGAGGTTCTTGGTAGTCGTGCCTGTCAAAGATCAAACAGCGAAGACAGCAGCCAAAGCACTTCAAGAACACTTTTGTCGACTGTACGGTTATCCTGAACAAGTGCTCACCGACCAAAGCCCAGGACCAAGTGTTCCAGGAGTTCTGTAATCTGTACGGCTGCAAGAAAATCAGGACGACACCGTACCATCCACAGACAAATGGCATGTGTGAGAAAATGAACCAGGTGGTAATTGAACTGTTGAAGACCTTGCCCCTGGAAGAGCAAAACCTGTGGCCAGAGAAGTTGCCAGATCTGGTAGATCTATACACTCATATCCCAGTAAACTACAACAACTGCACACTGGTCTACCTGATGAGAGCGAGACCTGGCAAGTTACCCATTGACTTGGACGTAGGAGTTTTAACATCTGAGACGACATTACCAGATGCAGACTGGGATACAGAGCGGCAGCAACAATACCGCAAAGTACAAGAATGTGTAGAAAAAAGTTTGTCCCAGGCAAGACAGAGGCAGGAAAGAAATTATAATCAGCACGCCCCTGCAGTTCCCTTGTCGCCTGGAGAACAGGTACTCAAAAGGAAGAGATGAGTTCACAAACTAGACAACCAGTGGGAGGCTGAGCCATACACCGTTTTACTTTCAGACTTTGATAACACCAAGGTGTGTCTCATCAGCAAAGATGGAGGGGAAACCTCAGCGGCAGTATCAAGAGATCATCTAAAACCATGCCCTGACCAACTAAAGAAAAAGATTGAAGACCCAGACATTCCTCAGCCCGTGGAAGAGAAGATCCGTACCATTCTTGGAGACTTTCCTCAGACTTGGACGCAGGTGAATCAAGCTATTGTAGTACCTGTCCTGACCTTTCCCCAGCTAGTAATGCCAGAAAGAGATGTGACTCAGGACTAGCCTGAAGACCAGCGGGCTCAAGCAACAGATGCCACATCTGCAGTGGAATGAAAAAATCTGCCTCCTGCTAGCGGTGAATCTGTCAGACCCATGGTGAGTCTAAGAATTCGCAGATGGCTACTACCCAGTTTACCTGTAAGCTTCAAGCCTATCAGTATCACAGACATTAGTGAGGCCACAACACCAACAACACACCAGACCAAGCTAGGTCATAAGAGATACCTGTACTGTGTAGATCCAGCCGTAGTACCAGAGGTCAGGTCCCAGCTCAGTATAGAGACTAAAATGTAATTGTGTTGATAATGTAAATAAGTTAATAATATGTAAAATTGCAACCATCAAGCATATAAGCATATAAGCCTACAGAGATTCTGTAAGAACTTTTAAGCAATCCTATTTTTACTTAATTTAATGGATGATTGGGTCATAGTTACCAACATGGCTCAGGAAGGACCAATTGTTATTTTGCTTGGCTTCTTCAGTCCGGGAGTACTGAATTTCACTAGGAGGGAATGTGGCACCCCAGGAGTCCGGTTGCCACAGTGGCATTGCCTCCCTCACAGGGGGTGATGTCATGCCTGGAAGCAAGGAGGGATCCCCTGGCCAGGTAATACCAACTTGCAACACTTTTCCTAACTCCAGACCAGAAGGGGGAGCTCTAAACCCATTTTTAGGGGAACTTCCCTATTACTTATGGCCTGGAGGCGGGGTTAGTCAGTCAGTGCTGGGAACTGAAGGAGTGAGGAGCTCATCCAAAGAGCAGAGTAAAGAGAGAGGAAAGGGGAAGTTTATGGAACCCTGGGGTCTGGAGCTGGGACCAAGCTCACCCCAGGGCATAAGATGTTCAGCTATCCTTTTCTTTAATTTACAGGTGGTGTACTCTATATATTGCAGTTGGCATACATGACAGAAAATGCAATAAACTACATGTGTTGTGTCACAGTTAATAAACTGTTTGATGGAGAAAGAAACATTGAGTGAAGAACAGAAAGAATGTTTATTGCCGTCTGGATATCGGCACACATTACATCTGCTTTGTGCACACCTAAAGAAATCTGTGATTGATAGCCATGTAGTGGGTGATTTGTGAGCTCGTACTAAGGTGGGAGATAGCAAGTCTCCAAGTGAAGTGCCCCTTTTAGGGTGTAGATAACGGTCACGCACCCTGTCTCTTTCAGGCGACATGTGCGCGGTACTCATGGATAATTAGCGTACGGCGCCTTTCTCTCTGGTAGTCACCAGCACACTGCACCTTTTCTCTCTAGTCATCAGGCACCCACTGCATGGTCCTCTCCCTCTCTGGTCCCTGCTGCTGGCGGCGGGAGATGGCAGACGCTGGCCTGCACAATGCCGGTGTTCCCCGGACGGAGCACTCCTCTGCCTGGCTGCTACTGCTGCTCACACCTGGCTCTGCACTCTCTACAGCGGTCCCTCTTCCTGTACTGCTGCAACACTCCTGGCTCTTCTCCTGGCAGCGGTCCCTCTGCATATGGTGGGGCCCTGCCACAGCACCGATACTCTCTGGTGAGAGAGAGGGAAGCAGAGAGCGCTGCTCACCATTCTGCTGCGCGCTGCTCTGGGTTGGCGTCAAACTGTCCTGCTGCGTGCGCTTTTTACCTGACTCTCCTCGCCCTCCTTGGTCTGCAGGAAGGTCCGCCTTGCCAGCACTTCCCTCCAAAAACTGGGGAAGGTCTGCCTCACTCAGGCTTCCCCCTGGGAACAGGAGATGCAACCTCTTCAGTTCCCGACCCGGCAAACAGATACCCGCGGTCCGGTCGTGCCCCTTACAATACCACTAAAAAATAGCTTTTTTCAGAGCTGAAGACACACAACAAAGTCAGAGTACAGGGAGGGAGAGATTGTGTATTAGGTAGGGAGAGCTTAAAGTGCTCTTCCAGTGTCCATCTTAAAACATCTATTGTTAGAGGCAAAGCAATATTTTTCCAGCACACAGAGTTTTAGCATGTAGTGATGCCTTTTTTTTTAAAGCACCAGTCTGTTTTCCCCGCTGTTTTTGGGGTCAGAGCCGCTATGTCCTGCCCTTTTTCTTTTTACATAGCGCGCTTCATACTTCCCATTAGACAAGCGGTGGACGCCACGTCTATGATTATTGTGCCCATTCTGACAACTTGACTCAGATATGGTAACCAACGAGATCTCAGAGGAGGCGGAGGAGGAGGCGAGTCAGCATGAGGAGAGGATGGGTACTGTTCCTACTGTTGGGGACACAGAACATTTGCTTTTTTGCAGCTTGGCTCACATGGCACAGTTCATGTGTAAGTGTCTGTGGCAAGACCCTCGCGTGATACACATTTTATCCAACAACCAATACTGTTTGGCCACCTTTCTCGATCCACGGTACAAGGAGAAATTTCCTTCTCCCCTTTTGGAGTCACCAAAGAGTTTTACAATGGAATCGTTCAAGAGGACAGTTGTAGATCAGTTGCTGAAAACATCACCCTCAGACAATGCTGGTGGCAGAGGTAGTGGCTGTTTTCAACACCAAGGGATCATGGGGAGAGACACAAACACCAGGTCCAACAAAGGTGGAGGGAAAATGTGCACAAATTGGGCAATTTTCAATAAAACAGCACAACAGCAAGGGCTATCTGTGCCTGTAAAAATGCCAAGGAGGGAGAAGTTGCAGAACATGGTCAAGGGGTACTTACGTGACCATACGTGCATCATTTCTAACGCTTCAGTTCCCTTTATTTATTGGGTGTCCAAGCTGAACACTTGGTCCGACCTCTCCTTATACGCCTTGAAGGTGCTGGCCTGCCCGTCTGCTAGTGTGATGTCACAGCATGTTTTCAGTTCCGCTAGGTCAATCATCACTGATAGGCGCACACACCTCTCTATGGAAAATGAAGACAGACTTACTCTGATTAAATTCAACAAGAACTGGATATCTCCACAGTTTGCAATCCCTCCAGATGACAACAAGCCAAACTAAATTCACCAAAAATGATGATTCATGCTACTGCTGTTAACATCAACCCCTTCCCATAAAACCCGTTTCCTTCCTTCATCAACGATGACTCAGCCCACTGGGCTAATTTTTACAAACCCTATTCACATTGTGCAGTGGACAAACCAGGAAAGTATTCCTACTCCAGCATTTGGAATGGTGGCTTCCTGCGTCAACCATGATTCAGCCCATAGGGCCAATTTTTACAAACCCTATGTCATGTGTGCATTGCCACGAAGATCGTCGCGGTTGCACATTTTGACTTCTCACAGCTGATCTGCTGTTTCTTTGTGTTTGGCAGCTAGGGAGTTAATTCTGTCTGTGCTCGGTGCTGGGACTGGGTGCAGTTTCTCCCGGCTGCAATTGATTATTTGTTGATTGGTTTCCTTTAAATTCCTGGTTGTCTGCTTGGGAGTTGCCAGTGAAACCTTCATGCAGACCACAGATAGGAATGAATCTGTATAGACTTTAGTTGTGAGCTCCTTAGTTGTTCTAAGCTCAACTTGGTTAGAGTTTATTTCCCAGACCATTTATGTTCCTTTGGTGTTTGAGTGTGTATGCAAGCGAGTGTTATCCTGTCTGTCTTATATGTCTAATCTGTGTATTTAGCTGAGATCAGCCCATATCCCTTTGGTGGTAGTCAGGATCCTTCTTAGGACTGATTACAGGGTTCAGGGTCTGATAGGAGACAGGGTAAAGGGTATGCCATACTGAACAATATCGCTAACGGGATCGCTAAAAAAACGTCACTATTTAGCGATCCCGTTAGCAATGTTGTTCAGTGCGGCAGCTGCCAGCGACGAGCTTCCTGCTGTGATCTCGCTCGTCGCTGGAATCGTTCCGGACCCTATTTTCTCGTCGGCGCTCCCGCTGGGTAAGTATTATCGCTAGTGTGGCACCTTTTCTTAGCGATTTAGCGGTACTTTTGTACCGCTAAAGTCGTTAAGAAGATCGCTAACGGCGATAGCGTCGTTAACTATATCGCTAAATGTGGCCGCACTTAGCGATATAGAAACAATCCCGCTAGCGATCGCATTAGTATGCGTCGTTATCGTGATCGCTAGCGGGATTGTTTAGTGTGGCAGTACCTTTAGGTTGGAGACTTGGACCTCTGAACCATTATCAGTACCTCCAAGGTGAGGGATTAGTTAGGACCCCAGTTTAGGGTCAGGTTAGATCCCGGTCCACCTCTTTCCTGTTTCAGCTCATCAAGTCCTCAAGATTAACCCTGAGTTCAGCAGATATCGTGTCAGGTAAATCTATTCTATACTTACATGTTGATGTTGCTATACTAGTTGTTGTATAGAGTGTTGTTCCTGTATTAATAGTTTACTGACATTGTATACATATCATTAGACAGCGTGACATTTTCACTGGCCATAAAAATTATCTCCAGTTACCATGGATCCAGTAGCCCAGCTGGCTCTGCAGTTGCAGGGATTATCCATGGAGCTGACGGACATTAAGTCCAAAGTTTTGTCTCCCCTGGAGCAAACCAGAGTTGAACCTAAAGTAGCTCTCCCGGACAGGTTCACTGGTGGGCGAGACAAATTTTTCACCTTCCGGGAGGCATGTAAATTGTATTTTCGGCTTCGGCCTCGATCATCAGGGAGTGATGAGCAGAGAGTGGGAATTGTTATCTCACTTCTGCAAGGGGACCCTCAATCCTGGGCATTTTCCCTTCCTCCGGGATCCCCGGCTCTACTGTCTGTAGATCAATTTTTTACTGCCCTGGGATTGGTATATGATGACCCAGATCGGGTCTCTCTTGCTGAGACAAAATTACGTAAGATACAGCAGGGAGATCGTCCTGCAGAGGAATTTGCTTCTGAGTTTCGTAGATGGGCCACAGATACTCAGTGGAATGACCCAGCTCTTAGGAGCCAGTTTTGTCATGGGCTTTCTGATAAATTAAAAGACGTTTTGGCTCAGTATGAGTCTCCTCATTCACTGGAGGCTGCTATGGCCTTAGCTATCCATACTGATAGACGGCTTCGGGAGAGGGGTGAGGTAACCCCACTCCCTGTTGTTTCTCCACCTACCACTAAAGTCCCTTATGTTGAGGTTCCCCTTGTCTGTTCGGATGAGCCTATGCAGTTGGGAGGGACATCATTTCGTAGGAGGGGATTGGCGGTACGCCGCAGGACTAGAAGATGTTTTTTCTGCGGGAAAGAGGGACATTTTGTTGGAGAATGTCCATCCCGTCCGTGCCTTGTTGAGCCAAAAGTCGCCGGAAAACTGTTAATCCCAGGTTGTGTGGTGGACGACAACCTGGGAGTATGTATTTCATCCGCCAGTTCTTCTCAGTTCCTTGTACCAGTGGAGGTGGTAGTTGGTACGAGAGTGGAGAGATTGTCTGTTCTTCTTGATAGTGGTTCCGGGGCTAATCTGGTTGACGCTCAGTTTGCTCAGGCTCAAGGTATGCATCTGAGTGTATTGGTCAAACCGATCCCTATATTCTCCATTGACGCCAGGCCTCTCGGCCAAGGTAGCTTTGTTCATGAGGTTCATAACATTGACCTTCGGGTAGGGGCAATACATAGGGAACAATTATCTTGTTATGTGTTGGAGGGTCTACCTACTCCCATTGTGTTGGGACTTCCTTGGTTGGTTAAACATAACCCTGTGATTAATTGGCAGTCCAGAGAAATAAGCCAATGGGGTGAGTTTTGCAAAAGCAACTGCATGAACACAGTCATCAGTGCGGTCGTGCCTAGTACATTGCCTCCTTTTTTGGAGGATTTTGGGGATGTTTTCTCTGAGGAGGGGTGTCAGGAGTTGCCTCCTCATCGCGTGTATGACTGCTCTATTAATCTCCTTCCTGATGCTAAGTTGCCTAAAGCTAGGTTGTATAATCTTTCTGGTCCTGAGAGGCAGGCTATGAAAGATTATATTTCTGAAAGTCTGGCCAAAGGGCATATTAGACCTTCATCTTCCCCAGTAGCCGCGGGGGTTCTTCTTTGTGAAGAAGAAAGATGGAGGCCTACGCCCTTGCTTGGATTTCCGCGAACTTAATCGGATTACTGTTCGAGATCCGTATCCACTCCCTCTTATTCCTGATCTCTTCAATCAAATTGTTGGCGCCAAATGGTTCTCTAAATTGGATCTCAGGGGGGCGTATAATCTGATTAGGATAAAAGAGGGGGATGAGTGGAAAACGGCGTTTAACACGCCGGAGGGACATTATGAGAACCTTGTCATGCCTTTTGGTCTGACTACTGCACCAGCAGTATTCCAACATTTTGTTAATGACATTTTTCGTCACCTTGTGGGGCTGTTTGTGGTTGTATATTTGGACGACATTTTAATTTACTCGCCAGATCTTGTGTCTCATCAGGAGCATGTGAGACAGGTGTTGCAGATCTTGCGAGACAATAAACTATACGCCAAACTGGAGAAGTGTGTATTTGCCGTACAGGAACTTCAGTTTTTGGGTTTTTTGGTGTCAGCCTCCGGTTTCCGTATGGACCCTGAAAAGGTGAGAGCAGTGCTTGAATGGGATCAGCCAGGGGATCTTAAGCTCTGCAGCGTTTTTTGGGGTTTGCTAACTACTACCGGAAATTTATTTGTAATTTCTCATCTGTCGTCAAACCTCTCACTGACATGACAAGAAAAGGGACGGATTTTTCTAAATGGTCGGACAAAGCTTGCCAAGCCTTTTCCTCTTTGAAGAAATGTTTTGCTTCGGCACCCGTTCTCATCCAACCAGATGCATCTCAGCCGTTCATTGTGGAGGTGGATGCGTCTGACGTAGGGGTGGGTGCTATATTGTCCCAGGGTCCGTCCCCTGGTAAATGGCATCCGTGTGCTTTCTTTTCTAAGAAATTGTCGTCCGCCGAAAGGAATTATGATATCGGTAATAGGGAACTTTTGGCCATTAAGTTAGCTTTTGAAGAATGGCGTCACTTTTTGGAGGGGGCAGTCCACCCGGTTACCGTTATTACTGATCACAAGAACCTGTTGTATTTGGAATCCGCTAAGCGTCTGAATTCCAGACAAGCTCGATGGTCGTTGTTTTTTACCAGGTTTAATTTTGTCGTCACTTATCGCCCGGGGTCTAAGAATGTAAAGGCTGATGCCTTGTCTCGCAGTTTCCCAGGGGCCGGGAAAACGGATGACCCGAGTCCTATCCTTCAGGAGGGGGGTAGTGTCGGCTGTATTTTCTGAGCTGAGGAGGAGGTGTAGAGGCTCAGGGGGACGCCCTGCAGGACCTCCAGGGAGACTGTTTGTCCAAATCTGTTGAGACAAAAGGTTATTGAGGCACATCATAATTCTGCTCTAGCAGGACATCCAGGGAGTAAGGCTACTTTAGATCTCCTTTCTCGCCGGTTTTGGTGGCCTAATGCTAATAAAGATGTTATAACTTTTGTCGCGTCATGTGGGGTGTGTGCTCGCTCTAAAACCCTCATACCCGTCCGTCTGGGACCTTTTACCCTTGAACTTCCGGAGCGTCCATGGACTCATTTATCTATGGACTTCATTACGGACTTCCTCCGTCGTCAGGGAATACTGTCATACTGGTGGTTGTTGACAGGTTCAGTAAGATGGCACATTTCGTTGGCTCTTCCTGCACTCCCTATGCTAAAACTCTGGCGCAGGTGTTCATTAGGGAGATCGTTAGACTTCATGGGTTGCCTTCTGATGTGGTGTCAGATAGGGGGTCTCAGTTTGTGTCAAATTTTGGAGGGCATTTTGTTTACGTCGGGGGATGCAATTGTCATTTTCCTCGGCTTTTCATCCGCAGACCAATGTCAGACAGAGCGTCTGAATCAGAGCTTAGAGACATATCTCCGGTGTTTTGTTTCAGAGAACCAAGAGACTGGTCTTCTTTCTTGCCTCTGGCAGAGTTCGCTCTTAACAACAGGGGAGCGAGTCCACTGGTAAGTCCAGTTTTTTGGGCATATGGTTTCCATCCCCAGTTTTGTACTTTCAATGGGGGGGCCCTTCTGGGGTTCCTGAGGAGGAGCGTTTCTCATCGTTACTTGCTTCTGTGTGGAGAGGTGTATTGAATAATCTGAGTGCGATGGGGAACGTTACAAACGTATGGCTGATAGAGGAGAGTTTCTGGTCAGATCTGAATGTGAACGATTGGTATGGTTGTCTACCAGGAATATAAAACTTAAGGTGCCCTCCTGGAAACTGGTCCAGATTCATCGGCCGTACAGGATCAGTTCCATAATTAATCCTGTGGCATTTCGTCTGGACCTCCCTCCTACGTTTAAAATTCATAATGTGTTCCACAAGTCATTACTTAAAAGGTATGTGGCACAGTCATACCGTCATCTCTACCTCCTCCTCCTGTGTTGGTCAATGGTAACTTGGAATTTCAAGTATCAAAGATCATTGACTCACGTCTGAATCGCCGGTCCCTTCAGTACTTGGTGCATTGGAAGGGTATGGTCCAGAGGAGAGACGTGGTCCCTGCATCTGATGTTAACGCAGATGTTTGGTTCGGACCTTCCACAGAACTCACCGGGCAGGCCCGGCCCTGAGGGTACGGAGGCCCCTCATAGAAGGGGGTACTGTCATGTGTGCATTGCCACGAAGATCGTCGCGGTTGCACATTTTGACTTCTCACAGCTGATCTGCTGTTTCTTTGTGTTTGGCAGCTAGGGAGTTAATTCTGTCTGTGCTCGGTGCTGGGACTGGGTGCAGTTTCTCCCGGCTGCAATTGATTATTTGTTGATTGGTTTCCTTTAAATTCCTGGTTGTCTGCTTGGGGAGTTGCCAGTGAAACCTTCATGCAGACCACAGATAGGAATGAATCTGTATAGACTTTAGTTGTGAGCTCCTTAGTTGTTCTAAGCTCAACTTGGTTAGAGTTTATTTCCCAGACCATTTATGTTCCTTTGGTGTTTGAGTGTGTATGCAAGCGAGTGTTATCCTGTCTGTCTTATATGTCTAATCTGTGTATTTAGCTGAGATCAGCCCATATCCCTTTGGTGGTAGTCAGGATCCTTCTTAGGGCTGATTACAGGGTTCAGGGTCTGATAGGAGACAGGGTTAGGTTGGAGACTTGGACCTCTGAACCATTATCAGTACCTCCAAGGTGAGGGATTAGTTAGGACCCCAGTTTAGGGTCAGGTTAGATCCCGGTCCACCTCTTTCCTGTTTCAGCTCATCAAGTCCTCAAGATTAACCCTGAGTTCAGCAGATATCGTGTCAGGTAAATCTATTCTATACTTACATGCTGATGTTGCTATACTAGTTGTTGTATAGAGTGTTGTTCCTGTATTAATAGTTTACTGACATTGTATACATATCATTAGACAGCGTGACACCCTATGCACATTGTGCAGTGGACAAACCAAGACAGTATTTCCACTCCAGCCTAACTATTTGTGATTGGAGGCCCTTGGGATGGTGGCTTCCTGCGTCAACCATAACTCAGCCCATAGAGCTAATTTTTACAAAACCTATGCACGTTGTGCAGTGGACAAATCTTAAATGTAGAGTGACTGAGAGGGGATACATATTCAATAGAAATGTACACTGACTGTTGATGACCGAGTGATGGTCTTCTAAAAACTTGAATTGAAGCCCACAACTACAACAGTAGTCCAGCGTAGGTAATGTTTGTCAAGTGAAGCCCTTGTCATGGTATCTTACTGCATCTATAACACAGCCCCTGGAATAATTTTTTGAAATACGATGCACATTCTGCACTCGACCAAGTAGTTCAGTATCAAGAAGTCTTCTCGTCCGATATAATCTGGGGAATATTGTCAATACTCCAACCCATCTTGGAGGGGGGGCACCATATATCCTTTGTCCATTGACTTGCCCAAGAGATATAATTGAGCTCGTCATCCAGTTGACTAGTGCAGATTTATTTTTCAGGTTCACAGAGTTCACCCAAACCTGAGGATCGCAGGCTGCACTCACTGCTACCTTCTAATACTCCATGTCTCTTGCTCCTTTTCCATGTAGTCTCTGCCCTTAAGTAAGTTAAATAATAGAGTGAGTCATACAATATGAATAAGTGAGGGCACTCTCAAATGCACACAAAAGGGCACTCCAAAATTTCTAGAGGAGGGTACTTCCAAACATATGTTACAGGACCACATGAGGTCTCTCACTAAACTCAGGATTCCTGCTTACTGCAGACCCTCTGAACATTTGAATTTAGGGCCGCAGAATCACATGGAGGTGGAGGACGGGGGTAGGAGGGTGAAGTCCAACGCTACAATGGGCACATTGTAACCTGCTATGGAATATGTATTCCACTATCTGAGTGTCAATGAGGGAGGGACCACTCTAAGCAGCCGCTCGCTCCGCTCCTGAGTGCCGGCGGCAGCGCCGGGAATTAACATGCGAGACTCGTCCGTATTTCTCGCATGTGTGATCCTGGCCTAAAAGCCGAAAAAAAAAAACAACAGTATGTGTGAACAAATGCTAAAAGGGATATTTTTTGTTTCTCTGGTTTATTTAGCCTTATATACATGTGATTATGCAGGAAAAAATGTTTCTTAACCTTTTTGATGTGGGGGGCGTGGCGATGTAACGAACGAGGAGGACGTGCTGTGGCAGAGCTCCTCGGATCCTTCAATATATCCTGGTGCCATCTTCTCTAACCGGTACCTACCGGCATCCGATTCATTCCCCAGCTCCCAGGCACTATCCGGTACTCCGGGGTCACGCTGCACGGTCCCTGTGAGCGGGATGCAGACGAAGAAGCCGGCGGGAACGCAGGGCCTGGGGAAGGTGGCGGCCATCTTCTAGTGCGGTCTGACAGGAAGGACGCACGAGCGCACGAGCGGGGGTTGCAGTCGCAGGGGAGCAGCTGGAGAGGAGCGATCATCCTGCTGGAGGTACTGTTGGGAGACGCAGTGTGAGCTCTGAAAAATGAGCCCTGTGCTCCCTTGCTAACAACCTAGCTTCCCCTGCTTCCTGTGCCTCCCCCACCATCTTGGGATCTCTGATCACTTACCGCTGCCCCCATAAGTGCCGTGACGCAGCAATTCAGCCTGACCCGCAGAACTTATATGATGCATCTCTCTCACTGCAACAGTCAGTAAATCGCTTTAATAAACTATCTGTGGCCGTCTATATCCCTATACGGAGCCGGGGAGATATATATATACTTATTTGCAGTAACGCTTCTGCTTCTGGAGGAGAAGATCTCACTGTTACGTGGTTGCTAAATTACCACATTGCGCCACTATTGGTTTGGAATAAAGTGAAGTCCTTACGGCTATGTGCATAACAGACACATATATATCATATATAGCTCAATAGTGGTGCTGACACTCCCGGATGAGGGGACTTTCTTATTATATAGCTGTTTAACCTTTTTGATGTGTTAAATGCAATTTAGGTTAGGCTTGGTAGTTGTTCTTGTATATCTGTAAAAGTGGCGTAATACTGCGACAAACTTATTCCCAGAAGCCATATGTGAGTCAGAAATGCATGTAGGCATATTCTCCAGGCTCTTCCCATTCTGTTTCATCACTTTCCCATCCATTTCAGCTTTTTCCTCAGGCCCTCCAGACACCTTTGTAGGGTCCAGCAGAAAATTGTTAGCATTTCCCATTGACTTGCATTGTACTCGCTATTTGGAACGAATACGCAATTTCTACAAAGTACTCGTTACGAGTATAGCGATTACGAATATTACAGTACTTGCTCATCACTATCTATAAGCTGTGTGAGAGTACCTCAGGGTACACCCACAGGTTTAGAGTTAATGAAGGGAAGGACACCCGGATTGAACCCCCTGAATGCCCCCTTGTCCTGGTAGTGAGTGGGAAAATTGTGTGAGATTTGGTGCAGCCCACTGCTGGATAAAGGTTATCACCTCTATGTGGATAACTCTTATACCAGCATCCCACTCTTCAAGTCCCTCTCTGCGCGAGGTACCGCAGCCTTCCGTATTGTTCGCAAAAATCAGAGAGGCCTCCCAAAAACACTAATTGGGCATATGCTCAGAAGGGGTGACAGCCAAGCCCAATGTAGCGCTCACCTGCTGGTGGTCAAATACAAGAGGGATGTCTTTTTCTTGATGGCAGCACCCTCAGCACTGTGCGAGGTACCTCCACACAGGTCTGCAAACCTGATTGTGTACTGCGGTACAACAAAAACATGGGGGGCGTTAATCTCTCTGATCAAGTCCTCCAGCCGTACAGTGCGTTGAGAAAGGCCAAGGTGTGGTACAAGAAGCTGGCCATGCATATCGTACAGATGGCAATGCTTTCCTGCTGTCACAATGTGCAGGCCAGTCTGATATGTTGTACCTTTATTTCCAGGAGGTAGTGATCAAGGCCTTCATCATTGGAGATCAGGAAGGAGCGGGTCCCAGTACTTCCGTAACTGAAGGTGCTTGTATCGTACCAGGCCAACATTTCCCGAGGTGCCTAGTGTGTTACAGAAGGGGAATATGCAAGACACCATTTATCAA
Organism: Oophaga sylvatica; assembly: GCA_033576555.1. NCBI lineage: Eukaryota > Metazoa > Chordata > Amphibia > Anura > Dendrobatidae > Oophaga > Oophaga sylvatica. The sequence continues at coordinate 194,894,408 of JARQOD010000003.1, forward strand.
TGCGACACCAGCCCCAATAAACCTGGCCTGTGTATGAAAGAATGCTTCAGACTGTACCACACATCCACTGACTATTAAATTCATTTCTGACTTACCCAACTGACATATGACAACCTGACAAACACTACACAACTCATGTATGTCATACTACATTATAAAATTCACATACCAGGAAACAGTAGATCAGTTCCAAAAAGGGGGCACTTGTTGGGCATTGCCACTGTTTAGGCACATCTAAATAAGTTCCTTAAGGGGTCTAGTTTCCAAAATAAGGTCAATTGTGGGGGGTTTCTACTCTTTAGGCACATCAGGGGCCCTGCAAACGCGACATGATGCCCGCAGACCATTACATCAAAGTCAGCATTCCAAAACGTCACTACTTTCCTTCTGAGCCCCAATGTGTGAACAAACCGTAGTTTTCTCCCACATATGGGGTATCAGCATACTCAGGACAAATTGCACAACAAATTTTGGGGTCCAATTTCTCCAATTAAACTTGGGTAAATAAAAAATTGGGGAATAAAAGATCATTTTTGTGGAAAAAATATGATTTTTTTTATTTTCATGGCTCTACGTTATAAACTTTAGTGAAACACTTGGGGGTTCAAAGTGCTCACCACACATCTTGATAAGTTCCTTGGGGGGGTCTAGTTTCCAAAATGGGGGCACTTGTGGGTGGTTTCCACTGTTGAGACACATCAGGGGCTCTCCAAACTCGACATGGCATTGTCACGGGTGTGTTGCTGCGAAGATCGTCGCGATTGCACACCCTGACTTCTCACAGCTGAGTTTCTGGTGCTGGGTGTTTTTCGGCAGAGAGGGAGTTAATTCTTCCTCTCTCTGTGCTGGACTAGACCAGCCTCGCTCAGCTGCAATTAATGTTGTGGTAATTGGTTTCCTTCAAATACCTGCCAGTCTGCTGGGGAAGTGTCGGTGAAAGCATTCATGCAGACCAGCAGAGCGGATCGTTGTATGGTGAAGGCTGAAGTTAAGAGTACCTGTGTGGTCTTTTTTCCCCTCCTCGCTTTATCATTTATCTCCGTACCCGTTGGTGTCCCCTCTGTTTCCTGTGGTATGACTTTTGTATGCAAGGTGGATTTTAGTTTACCCCTTGTACTGTCTCGTTCGTTTATTACTGTGTTTAGGCATATACCTACCAGTCCCCGGTGTTGTGATCAGGGTCCTTCTCAGGACTGGATCACTGAGGTTCAGGGATCCTCAGGAGGTAGGGATTACGCTGGCGGCCTGGACCTCTGTACCATCAACAGTACCTCCAGGTAGAGGGATTAGTCAGGACCCCAGCTTAGGGTCAGCATAGACCCCAGACCTCCTGTATGCAGTAACAGCGTGACAGGCATCCGATCTCAATTCCAGCCAATTTTCATTGAAAAAGTCAAACGGGCCTCCTTCTCTTCCAAGCTCTGCCATGTGCCCAAACAGTGGTTCCCCCACATATGGGGTATCAGCGTACTCAGGAAAATTTGTCTATCAACTTTTGTGTTTCAAATTCTCCAATTACCCTTGGGAAAATAAAAAATTAAGGATAAAAGATAATTTTTTGGGAAAAAATATGATTTTTTATTTTCATGGCTCTAAATTATAAACTTTAGTAAAACACTTGGGGGTTCAAAGTGCTCACCACACATCTAGATAAGTTCCTTGGGGGGTCTAGTTTCCAAAATGGGGTCAGTTGTGGGGTTTCCACTGTTTAGGCACATCAGGGGCTCTCCAAACGTGACATAGCATCCAATCTCAATTCCATCCAATTTTGCATTGAATAAGGCAAAAGGCGCTTCTTCCCTACCGAGCTCTGCCATGCACCTAAACAGTGGTTTTTCCCCATAAATGGGGTATTGGCATGTTCAGGATAAATTGCATTACACATTTTGGGGTTAAATTTTTCCTGTTACCCTTATGAAAATAAAAAAAAGTCCAAATTTACATTTTAGTGAAAAAAAGTTTAATGTTCATTTTTTCCTTTCACGTTCTCTTAATTCCTGTGAGGCACCTGAAGGGTTAATAAACTATTGAATATGGTTTTGATCAGCTTGAGGGGTGCAGATTTTAGAATGGTGTCACTTTTGGGTATTTTCTGCCATATAGACCATTCAAAGTGACTTCAAATGTGAGGTGGTCCCTAAAAAAATGGTTTTGTAAATTTTGTTGTAAAAATCAGAAATCGTTGGTCAACTTTTAACCCTTATAAATTCCTAACAAAAAAAAAATTGTTCAAATATTGTGCTAAAGTAAAGTAGATATGTGGGAAATGTTATTTATGAACTATTTTGTGTGACATATTTCTCTGATTTAAAGGCATGAAAATTCTTAGTAATTTTGCAAAATATCCATTTTTCACAAATAAACAAATCATACCGAAGAAATTTTACTTCTATCATGAAGTACAATATGTCACGAGAAAACCTTCTCAGAATCGCTGGGATCCGTTGAAGCGTTCCAGAGTTATTACCTCATAAAGGGACAGTGGTCAGAATTGTAAAAATTGTCCCGGTCATTAACGTGCAAACCATCCTCGGGGGTAAAGGGGTTAATGTATAGTGGTGGCAGGAGAACTTATTAGCTAAGCTTTCCACAACTATCTTCTTGAGTCCAAGTACAGTCATGGCCAAAAGTTTTGAGAATGACACAAATATTATATTTTCACATGATTTGCTGCCCTCTGGTTTTTATGTGTGTTTGACAGATGTTTTTATCACAGACAGAAATATAATTGCAAACATATGAGTAACAAAAGCTTATATTGACAGAATGAGTTAATGCAGCAAGTCAATATTTGCAATGTTGACCCTTCTTCTTCAGGACCTCTGCAATTCTCCCTGGCATGCTCTCAATCAACTTCTGGACCAAATCCTGACTGATAGCAGTCCATTCTTGCACAATCAATGCTTTCATTTTGTCAGAATTTTTTAGGTTTTTGTTTGTCCACCCGTCTCTTGATGATTGACCACAAGTTCTCAATGGGATTAAGATCTGGGGAGTTTCCAGGCCATGGACCTAAAATCTCTATGTTTTGTTCCCTGAGCCATTTAGTTATCACCTTTGCTTTATGGCAAGGTGCTCCATCATGCTGGAAAAGGCATTGTTGATCGCCAAACTGCTCTTGGAGGGTTGGGAGAAGTTGCTCTTGGAGGACATTCTGGTACCATTCTTTATTCATGGCTGTGTTTTTAGGCAAGACTGTGAGAGAGCCGATTCCCTTGGCTGAGAAGCAACCCCACACATGAATGGTTTCAGGATGCTTAACAGTTGGCATGAGACAAGACTGGTGGTAGCGCTCACCTTGTCTTCTCCGAATGAGGCGTTTTCCTGATGTCCCAAACAATCGAAAAGGGGATTCATCAGAGAAAATAACTTTACCCCAGTCCTCAGCAGTCCATTGCCTGTACGTTTTGCAGAATATCAGTCTGTCCATGATGTTTTTTCTGGAGAGAAGTGGCTTCTTCTTTGCTGCCCTCCTTGAGACCAGGCCTTGCTCCAAGAGTCTCTGCCTCACAGTGTGTGCAGATGCACTCACACCTGCCTGCTGCCATTCCTGAGCAAGCTCTGCACTGCTGGTAGCCCGATCCCGCAGCTGAAACACTTTTAAGAGACGGTCCTGGCGCTTGCTGGTCTTTCTTGGGCGCCCTGGAGATATTTTGGCAACAATGGAACCTCTCCCCTTGAAGTTCTTGATGATGCGATAGATTGTTGACTGAGGTGCAATCTTTCTAGCTGCGATACTCTTCCCTGTTAGGCCATTTTTGTGCATTGCAATGATGACTGCACGTGTTTCTTTAGAGATAACCATGGTTAACAGAAGAGAAACGATGATGCCAAGCACCAGCCTCCTTTTAAAGTGTCCAGTGGTGTCATTCTTACTTAATCATGACAGATTGATCTCCAGCCATGTCCTCATCAACACCCACACCTGTGTTAATGGAGCAATCACTGAAAAGATGTTAGCTGGTCCTTTTAAGGCAGGGCTGCAATTATGTTGAAATGTGTTTTGGGGGATAAAGTTCATTTTCTAGCCAAATATTGACTTTGCAAGTAATTGCTGTTAAGCTGATCACTCTTTATAACATTCTGGAGTATATGCAAATTGCCATTAGAAAAAGTGAAGCAGTAGACTTTGTAAAAATTAATATTTGTGTCATTCTCAAAACTTTTGTCCATGACTGTAGATGTTCCAACTTTTTTGGTTCCAGTGATGAGTTATATCCTTTTGGTCCCATTCACACAAAAATCATGGGTACCTTGTGTATCAGCCTTGCTGCCAAAGGAGCAAAGAGAGAACTTTCAGATCACCATATATTGACCATCGCAGTTAAGTTTCTTGAGAATAAAGTCTAAATTCGCATAGCTTAACTTTTAGTGCACAGAATGCCCTACGGGCACTGAAGCATAGTTGCTACCATTGTGCAGGAATACAGCTTTCACACTTTTTTGGGTTGAATCAATAAAGGGTCTCCACTCGCTCACATTGTACTCAATGTTAAATATTTTCATCAGTCCAGAAACAGCATTGCGATACACTAAATCTCCATCTTGAGAAAAGTATAGAAGGAATTCCTTTTCTCTTCTTCTGTACTATGAAAAAAAAGTTATCAGCAGCTAGCAGGTTCTTTTCCTTTAGTCTAGACTGCAGTGTTCCCCAACTCCAGTCCTCAAGAGCCACCAACAGGTCATGTTTTCAGGATTTCATTAGTATTGCCCAGGTGATGGAATTATTGCCTGTGCAGGTACTGCAATTATCACCTGGACCATACTAAGGAAATCCTGAAACACGAACCGTTGTTGGCTCATTAGGACTGGAGTTGGGAAACACTGGTCGAGAGCACAAAAGTTCTGCAGAATGTATGGGAAGGTCCAAGTCCATGACTAAATCATTTAATTGGAGCTCTGAAAAAAGAAGTGGCTCGTTAGGACTAGCGTGAAAGTCTACATTAGAATTTTGCTCTTTGTGCTCTGAATCAGATTATCTTCAAGTTTCTCCGGAGATTAAGAGAAAGGAATTCCTGGACTGTGAGACACAAGGTGATTCGCTGATGGGAGGTCTGGGTATATAAGTTTCTTCTTATTTTTAAGGTTAAATCTCTCCATGTTGCACATAGCAGCCATCACTATGATTTCTCTCCAGATCATAAGCATGCCAAAATGAAGCTCTCTTTCTTCCCTTTAGACTAGGGTTCCCCAACTCCAGTCCTCAAGGCCCACCAACAGGTCATGTTTTCAGGATTTCCTTAGTATTGCCCAGGTGATAATTGCATCACCTGTACAATACAAGGGAAATCCAGAAAACATGACCTGTTGGTGGGCCTTGAGGACTGGAGTTGGGGAACCATGCTTTAGATCACTGTCATAGTTCTTCTACATAAGCAGCACACACTGCATGTGGAGCCCACGACTTGTTCTGATCACCTAGTTTTAGACCATAGTATTCATAATACACTTTTCTAACAAAGTCCGCTGTCATGTATAGTGTACAGTTCCTATAGCGTCTTGTGCTTGGGTGCGAGGAAAACACATGAGACACAGGTTGATATGAAATGACTTGTATTACTTCATACAAGCATGCAGAAAAGGTCACACAGTTTGCAGAACAGAGGCAGGAGACACAGCAGGCCAGAGTAACTTCAAGCTCTACAATAACTCTCCAAAGCAGGTTCAGGATCTCTTCTCTGTACCGTAATTCCTCTGCAAACATGGATTCACCAGACAGCAGGTTTCCAGAGTCCAAAAGTGTTCCAAAGTTCCTCAGTAGGAAATAGCTGGAGTCCAAAATCCTAGGTTTCCAGGAGTCAGGTCACAGGCTGACTGAAGCTTGATTCAGGAGCACTGATTGTTCAGCTGAGGCTGCTTAAGAAGCAAGAGGAGAGAATCAGGGCGGGAACATGAAAGCTGGAACCTCCATATTAACTGAGGGCAAGATAGCTGCAGCAAGACAGAAAGCAAAATGGCCGACGGAAAACTGAGTTTCAAGGAACATGTCAAAAGAGACAAAGAACCTTACATTACTCCCCCCTTAGGGACAACCTCCGGATGACCTCAGACCAGGCTTGTCAGGGTACCTCTGATGAAACTGGCGGAGCAGGCGAGGAGCATTTACATTATTGACTGGCTCCCATGAGTTGTCCTCCACTGGGTAGCCCTGCCATTTAATCAAATATTGCAACTGATTTCTGTACAACCTGGAATCTAGAATCCTTTCCACCATAAATTCTTCATGACCATCGACCAGCACTGGGTCAGGGCAAGGAGAAGAGCGTCCAGGAAACGTATTGGGTGTTGCAGCCTTTAGTAGGGATACATGAAAGACAGGGTGGATTCTCATAGTTCTGGGCAGTTGAAGACGACAAGCAACAGCACTTATAATCTTACTGATCTTATAAGGTCCAATGTACTTATGTCCCAATTTAGACGATGGAATCTTTATTTTAAGATTTCTGGTTGACAGCCAGACCAAATCTCCTACCTTGAAAGCTGGTGCAGGTTTACGAAATTTATCTGCTGCTTTCTTGTACCTTTCCTGAGCAATTCTAGATTTTCCTTTAGAAGATCCATATTCTTTTGTAAAGAAGTGATTCTTTCAGCCACTGCCGGCAAGGGCGTATCTATGGGAAATCGAGGAAGAATGTTAGGATGATAACCTAGATTGGAGTAAAAAGGAGACTGCTTAGTGGAGGCGCTCTGAGAGTTGTTATAAGAGAACTCAGCCAGTGGAAGTAGATCCATGGATTCACCAGACAGCAGGTTTTCAGAGTCCAAAAGTGTTCCAAAGTTCCTCAGTAGGAAATAGCTGGAGTCCAAAATCCTAGGTTTCCAGGAGTCAGGTCACAGGCTGACTGAAGCTTGATTTAGGAGCACTGATTGTTCAGCTGAGGCTGCTTAAGAAGCAAGAGGAGAGAATCAGGGCGGGAACATGAAAGCTGGAACCTCCATATTAACTGAGGGCAAGATAGCTGCAGCAAGACAGAAAGCAAAATGGCCGACGGAAAACTGAGTTTCAAGGAACATGTCAAAAGAGACAAAGAACCTTACATTACTCCCCCCTTAGGGACAACCTCCGGATGACCTCAGACCAGGCTTGTCAGGGTACCTCTGATGAAACTGGCGGAGCAGGCGAGGAGCATTTACATTATTGACTGGCTCCCATGAGTTGTCCTCCACTGGGTAGCCCTGCCATTTAATCAAATATTGCAACTGATTTCTGTACAACCTGGAATCTAGAATCCTTTCCACCATAAATTCTTCATGACCATCGACCAGCACTGGGTCAGGGCAAGGAGAAGAGCGTCCAGGAAACGTATTGGGTGTTGCAGCCTTTAGTAGGGATACATGAAAGACAGGGTGGATTCTCATAGTTCTGGGCAGTTGAAGACGACAAGCAACAGCACTTATAATCTTACTGATCTTATAAGGTCCAATGTACTTATGTCCCAATTTAGACGATGGAATCTTTATTTTAAGATTTCTGGTTGACAGCCAGACCAAATCTCCTACCTTGAAAGCTGGTGCAGGTTTACGAAATTTATCTGCTGCTTTCTTGTACCTTTCCTGAGCCAATTCTAGATTTTCCTTTAGAAGATCCATATTCTTTTGTAAAGAAGTGATTCTTTCAGCCACTGCCGGCAAGGGCGTATCTATGGGAAATCGAGGAAGAATGTTAGGATGATAACCTAGATTGGAGTAAAAAGGAGACTGCTTAGTGGAGGCGCTCTGAGAGTTATTATAAGAGAACTCAGCCAGTGGAAGTAGATCCATGGATTCACCAGACAGCAGGTTTCCAGAGTCCAAAAGTGTTCCAAAGTTCCTCAGTAGGAAATAGCTGGAGTCCAAAATCCTAGGTTTCCAGGAGTCAGGTCACAGGCTGACTGAAGCTTGATTCAGGAGCACTGATTGTTCAGCTGAGGCTGCTTAAGAAGCAAGAGGAGAGAATCAGGGCGGGAACATGAAAGCTGGAACCTCCATATTAACTGAGGGCAAGATAGCTGCAGCAAGACAGAAAGCAAAATGGCCGACGGAAAACTGAGTTTCAAGGAACATGTCAAAAGAGACAAAGAACCTTACATCCGCAATGTTCCTTCGTTTTTTTCAATACAAAAGAACTGCAAATGTAGAAAAAGTTGACGGTTGAATTACAACACCCCTTTGTCACGTTAAAAACAGAAGTTTAATGCACCACAACCACTAAATACTGAAAGGAATTGTGGTAAGCACGAAAAAAAAGAAAATCTGCTTTTGCTCCCTATAGCAACCACAGTGCAGCTTTCAGTTCTTATACTGCTGAGGTAAAATGAAAGCTGAGCTCTGATTGGTTGCTATGGACACCACTACACTGTTATGAACTGTGACTAAAAAAAAGTTATCTTTACTACCCATAACTAGAGATGAGCAAACCTTCCAAGGTTTGATTTGGTTTGCCGAATGTCCCGATGTTCGCCGAACGTACCCGAACCCCATTAAATTCAATGGGAGGCAAAACCAAACATAAACACAACACCTTAAGGGGTGATAAAAAGGTTTCCAAACAGCTCAAATTAGGGGCAGACACCATGAAAAGTGGCATCAATTGAGCCAAGTAGAAATTTGCTAATGGCACAGCAGCAGTCAACAATTTGCCATGCATGAGGTATCAGGGTCTTGCCCTGCATTTAGAGCTTTGAATTGAAATTTCAATTAAGACCTGGTGGTTAAGGGAGCGGTGTTAGTCTTTTTTGCTGGGAGCACTGATACCTCAGCTCAATTTTTTTTTCCCAGCCACACTCAGGTTACACAAACATCAGTTTCATTCAGTACTATTGGTAGAAAAATGTAAGAATAGTGACACAGGTAGTTGAGTGAAAGTAAGTGCAGGCCTGCCGGTCTGTGAGCGCTACTGCCAGAGTCAACACACATGAAGGAGACCCTACTTGGATTCTCCAGATTTCAAAAAATTACAAAAGCAAAGTGGCATCAATTTCCACAGAGTAGAAACAGTATAATGGGCCTCTGACACCTCTTCCACAACAGGCAACCCACCAGATGGAGAACCAACTTAGAGTATGCACATTTCAAATAATTATTGTCACACACCACCAAAGTGGCATCAATTTCCACAGAGTAGAAACACTACAATAGGCCTCTGTCACACCCTCCACTACAAGAAACCCACCAAATGAAGATCCAACTGGAGCCGCCTCATTTCAAAAAATTATTGTCTCACACCACTAAAGTGGCATCAATTTCCACAGAGTAGAAACAGTGCAATAGGCCTCTGACATACCTTCTACTGCAGGCAAACCAGATGGAGACCAAACTTCGAGTCTCCACATTTCAAAAAATTGTTTGTAACATCAGCAGCAGTAGGAACAGCAGGCATAAAAGCCACAACAAAGTTGTCACAGACTGCAATAACGTGAGATCAATGCATGACAATAAAAACGACATTATCACCTAGTCTGCCCAGTCTGCGACTGGGGTGCAAAAGTCATTGGAGATCCATGATTTGTTCATTTTGATGAACGTTAGGCGGTCTACACTTTCAGGGAACAGCCATATGCACTTATCCGTCAGGACACCACCAACAGAGCTGAACACACTTCTGAGAGAGCGCTGGCTGCTGGGCATGAAAAAATCTCCAAGGTGTGACAAGCGAGTTCAGGCCACTCTTCCATTTTTAAAGACCAAAATGCAAAAAGGGTCCAAATTTCCCTGATGGTATTGATATTGAGCTCGAGATACTCCTGCACCATCCTCTCCAGTCATTCATATCATGTTAGACTTGTACTTGTACTTTGTTCTGCAGCTGCTCGGGCTGGTCAAAAAAATGTGTGAGGTGACTTACAGAAATTGCTTATGCCACTTACACTGCTGCTGCTAATGTTTTTGTGGTAACACATTGACGTTCCTGGGGTTGGAAGTCTAGAACTGCATTGCACACTGTGTACCTCACTGCAGTCTTGCTTCGATACTCCAGGATGCGCGCATCCCTTTCTAAGGCTGAAGCATCTTGCAAAAATTATCCTTGTACCATGGATCTAACAGAGTGGCAACTCAGTATTCAGCACAATTTCTAACCCTAAGAATACGGGTATCATGTTCAAGATAGTGCAGCAAGAAGGAGCTAATGTGTTGGGCGCTTCAATGAAGTCCAAGCCAATGGTATTTTGCTGGTCGGGTAACACTCAAGGTTGCTTCCTCGTTCCCCTCCTGACAACCACAGACAACAGAGAGGGGATCATTATCCTTTTCATCTAATTGTTGCACGTCCATCATCTCTTCTTCCTTGTCCTCCTCAATGTGTTCCTGGGCTACTGCACCTTCACTAACAGTTTGTCTGGTACCATGAGCCACCCTCGATCGGTGTAATCCACCCTCCCATGGCACCCGATATTGTTATCTTCCTCTTCCTCGGGGACCACCACGTCCTCACGCAGACTAGTCAAAGTGTGCCTCAGAATGTAAATGATTGGAATAGTGATGCTGATGATGGAATCGAAACTGTGCAGAAGAGTGCAGAGGTCCTTTATCTGTGCCCACTCCACAAGCGTGATTTGCACCACGTCCGTGTTGCGTTGATCCAGGCTATGCAAAACGACATACTGCACCAGGGCTCGTTGCTGCTGCCACAGTCGCTGCAACATGTGCAGAGTGGAATTCCACCATGTCGGAACATCACAAATAAAACAGTAGGCCAAAAGACCACTGTAGCTATGCAAGTCGGTGACCTGTGGGGTGCAATCGGCGGAAGTGAGCACACAGTGACCGTGCTTTCTTCAGCAGCGCATCTAGGCCAGGATAGTGCTGGAGAAATTGCTGTGCCATCAGGTTGAGGTTGTGAGCCATGCAAGGCAGGTGTTAGGTTGCCCCGGTGTAGGGCCGTCACCAGTTTTTCACCATTATTGCACACGGCCTTCCCTAGCTACAGGTTCAGTGGAGATAGCCATTGCGCTCACTCAGTCTGGATAGCTGTCCACAACTATTGAGTTGTGTGAATGCAATCTCTAAGGCAGATTAATTTTAACACTGCTTGTGAGCCCTTGCGGGCAGGGTTCTCTCTCCTTCTGTACTTGTGTGTGCCCTTTTCACATGTAAAGCGCCATGGAATAAATGGCGCTATAATAATGTATAAATAATAATAATAATAATTGCGGTGACCCCTGGCTACGCGGTACGGAGGTTGGGGGCATTCCCTCTGCACTGTTGGAACGCGTGTATCATTAAAGGAGAGGTTGAGGGCACAGATGGAGGCCCTAGAGGAGGAAACAGAAGCAGTGGAGGAATTGTTAGATACAGAGGTTTGTTCTGCAGCCCCTTGACCGTCTGTCCCCACAGCCACCAGCATCACCCAGTGCCCTGTCAGTGAGATATATCCCCACTGCCCATGTTTGCTCATCCAGGTTACAGTGATGAAATGCAATCTGGCAGATATAGATTTTTTTAGGGAACGGGTGATGTCTGCGACATGCTGGTGTAGTGCAGGCACAGCTTTCTTAGAGAAGTAATGGCAACTGGGCAACTGGTACTGGGAGCTGCGAAAGCCATATGCTTTCGGAAACTGTATCCACCAGACGGAAAGGCATTTACTGGGCCAAAAGATTGAAGATGGTGGAGTTAAAGCTCTTAGCTTTCGCATGTGTAGGAGGAAACATTCTTTTATGTGACCACAACTATGGGGCCGATGGCTGGCTGCTGTGCTGACAGAGGGTGGAGTAGGGTGAACAGGACAAACTACTGGACTGTGAGTGAGGTGCAGGTAGAGATGTTTTGGTGGATTGAAAAAGATGTGTTGTACTCAGTAAAACAAAAACAGCAACCATTTCCACTTCCATAATAACTAATAGGCTCTCACTCACCCCGACTGTAGGGGTAAACAAGTGAAGATTCTGCGACCAGAGACCTGTGTGAGAACACCTGTCATGGTGACAGAGGAGGAAGAAGCAGCAGACGCATTTGATGGTATTTTCAGTGGTTGGCGAGACCCGTTAGTCCGCATTTTAGCGCAGTGAGATTTCCAGACTAACGTGTGTTGATCACGTATGTGCCTGTTCATGCATGTAGTAGTCAAATTATTGCACTTCTTGCCTCTACTGGATCATTTTTTTCAAATTTGGCAGTTGGGTCATCCTTTGCGGTATCAAAGAAGGCCCAGGCTAGGCAATCCTTGCCCCCCCTGCGATCTGCAGACTCGCGACTGTGGCTGGCCAGGATGCAGTGCTTGTCATTGTTGCATCACTCCGTGTCTGTGCGGGGAATCACATTGTAACCTCCTCGTCTTCCTCCTCCACTTCCTCTGCTGAGCTACTCAGCTGCGAGGCTCTGGGTTCACACTAAGTGGAATCTACAACCTCTATGTCATCCTCTCTGTTCTCCAACTCCTTGGCCTGAGAGTCACCTTCCTCCTCTTCCTGCCCTGACAGCACAGTACAGTCCAAGTGCTCCTCAGGTATTTGAGTCTCATCAGGATCATCTCTACCCCTGGTTTTAAAATCTATGACCAAGTCCTGGATTCTGCTCGGACCCTACTTCTCCATCCCTGGATCCAACCCGGAAAAAAATTTTTGGGGCATCTATGCAGAGCTTTCCTCTTCTGATTCTGTGAATCTTTGGAGCAGATGTAGCAAGGTTGGCCCCGGGGTGGTAGTCCCAACTGAGTTAGCTAAAAACCGCAGTCAAAATACACCCGGGACCTTGTGCAGAAACAGACAGGATGGACACAGCTTCCCCCTGGATTACCTCCTTTTCCCAGTCACTGCAGTCCAGGCAATCACAGATCAGGGGCACAGGAGTAAATCCATCAGGGATAACTTTTTTTGCAGAGAAGAAATAAAAGCAACACTGGTTTCCTGCCTCTCCCTAGCAATGTACACGGCCGTACCCACAACAGCCACGGTATCCGAAA
>JARQOD010000003.1:194907387-194956004 GCA_033576555.1 Oophaga sylvatica
TGGTGTAGTGCAGGCACAGCTTTCTTAGAGAAGTAATGGCAACTGGGCAACTGGTACTGGGAGCTGCGAAAGCCATATGCTTTCGGAAACTGTATCCACCAGACGGAAAGGCATTTACTGGGCCAAAAGATTGAAGATGGTGGAGTTAAAGCTCTTAGCTTTCGCATGTGTAGGAGGAAACATTCTTTTATGTGACCACAACTATGGGGCCGATGGCTGGCTGCTGTGCTGACAGAGGGTGGAGTAGGGTGAACAGGACAAACTACTGGACTGTGAGTGAGGTGCAGGTAGAGATGTTTTGGTGGATTGAAAAAGATGTGTTGTACTCAGTAAAACAAAAACAGCAACCATTTCCACTTCCATAATAACTAATAGGCTCTCACTCACCCCGACTGTAGGGGTAAACAAGTGAAGATTCTGCGACCAGAGACCTGTGTGAGAACACCTGTCATGGTGACAGAGGAGGAAGAAGCAGCAGACGCATTTGATGGTATTTTCAGTGGTTGGCGAGACCCGTTAGTCCGCATTTTAGCGCAGTGAGATTTCCAGACTAACGTGTGTTGATCACGTATGTGCCTGTTCATGCATGTAGTAGTCAAATTATTGCACTTCTTGCCTCTACTGGATCATTTTTTTCAAATTTGGCAGTTGGGTCATCCTTTGCGGTATCAAAGAAGGCCCAGGCTAGGCAATCCTTGCCCCCCCTGCGATCTGCAGACTCGCGACTGTGGCTGGCCAGGATGCAGTGCTTGTCATTGTTGCATCACTCCGTGTCTGTGCGGGGAATCACATTGTAACCTCCTCGTCTTCCTCCTCCACTTCCTCTGCTGAGCTACTCAGCTGCGAGGCTCTGGGTTCACACTAAGTGGAATCTACAACCTCTATGTCATCCTCTCTGTTCTCCAACTCCTTGGCCTGAGAGTCACCTTCCTCCTCTTCCTGCCCTGACAGCACAGTACAGTCCAAGTGCTCCTCAGGTATTTGAGTCTCATCAGGATCATCTCTACCCCTGGTTTTAAAATCTGATGACCAGAGTCTGGATTCTGCTCGGACCCTACTTCTTCCATCCCTGGATCCAACAGGAAAACATTTTTGGGGCATCTATGCAGATGCTTTCCTCTTCTTGATTCTGTGAATCTTTGGAGCAGATGTAGCAAGGTGGCCTGGGGTGGTAGTCCCAACTGAGTTAGCTAAGCCGCAGTCAATATACACCCTGGGACCTTGTGCAGAAACAGACAGGATGGACACAGCTTCCCCCGTGGATTACCTCCTTTTCCCAGTCACTGCAGTCCAGGCAATCACAGATCAGGGTCACAGGAGTAAATCCATCAGGGATAACTTTTATTGCAGAGAAGAAATAAAATGCAACACTGGTTTCCTGCACTCTCCCTAGCAATGTACACGGCCGTACCCACAACAGCCACGGTATCCGAAACAAAGAAGTAGTACATACGCAGGAATCTGGAGGCATGAAGTCCCTTTGGCGGGGCTCTTACCAAGTCCTGGGGCCCGTGTTGCTATCCTTAAGTCCAGTGCGGCAGATTCCTTCCCCTCCTGGAGTCTGGCAATGCCCTGGCTGTTGCTGCCCACCTACACAGGGCAAACGTGCCTGGGCAACTGAAATCAGACAGAGACTTCCTGTCTGCTTTGGAGGCTGCTGACCCAGCCCCCTCAGGTACTTAACTCTTTCCTTCTCCTAACACACAGTTACATACATTACAATAGTAAACATTAGGACCAGGCAAACACAGCACAGCATAATACAATACAATGAGAATATGTAACATATTACAAGCAGTAAATGCCCACAAAACAAAACATAAAAGGGGCCGCATAGGTCCCATGTGGGGGTTGGGAAAACGAGGGTCTCAGCCATCTCCTTACACAGACCTCTGATACCCATGGAATAGAATGTTTGAACAGCTCTACAGACTCGCCCATCTGTTGTTTCCCATAGTCAGTTGGGCAGTTGGAGCAGCAGTAGGATTGTGAGGAAAAGCAGGAATCGTAGTCAAGATATAGCCAGAGGTTGGAGCAGCAGTATAGTTGGGAGGAAAAGCAGGTAACATTGTCAGGATATAGCCAGAGGTCAGTACACAGAGCAGCAGTAGAATCTTGAGGATAAGCAGCAGGTGGTAAGAAGCTAGACTAAAGGCTGGGAGCTCAATAATCTTGCAATGAAGGAAGAGGTTTAAGTAGGGTGTTCAATCAGGAGATCACAGGGTTGAGCCAGTCAGGAACTTTGGGTGGTGACATCAGGAATTCAGATTGGAGACATCAGGGACAACACAAGTACTAGTATCTGATTTAGTAAGGAACTGTCCAGCGAGATGAATAGCCCAGAGGTAAGAGCTGCTGCCTTGGGCACAACAGATGCTGGGTTTGAATCTTGACACACATGCTCTTTCTGGACCTCATCTACAAGGCATTGCGACCGCCAAAGAATACCCATCGAGTAGCTTGTCCAGTAACAGATCTTGTCAGTGGTCTTTCAAAGATTCTGGCTAGTGTTTCTGTAATTTCCTCTACTATCTCTTTCAGTACCTAAGGACGTAATTAATCTGGACCAGGAGATTTAAATTAGCTAAGTGTTCCCTCACCATCTCTCTTAATTCCTTCAATAGCACAGTGAAGATCAGTTGATGTCACATTTGCTTTCTTAGAGAACACAGATGCAAAATAGGAATTTAAACGTTTGGCCTTATCAACACCATTTTTGACCACTTCACCATTTTCATCCTGTAAAAATCCCATAGCATCTTAGACTTTTATTTTGCTTTTGACATACCTCCACTTTTTTTTGCTTTTGGTCTCCCTTGCAAGCCTCACTTCATTGCTGGCTTTAGCTCCTCTAACGGTTGCGCTGCATTCCCTGCAGACAGCATTATATTCTTCTTTAGATATGCCCCCATCCTTCCATTTGATATACAGTTCTTTTTTTCTTTTTTAGAAAGTGTTTAACCCCTTCCCGACCTTTGACACAGCGTATGCGTCATGAAAGTCGGTGCCAATCCGACCTATGACGCATACCCTGCGTCATGAAAGGATCGCGTTCCTGCGGGCCGGGAGACCGGGGTCACTCAAAGGTCACCCGACCCGCAGTTACAGGACCCTTTGTGCTTCACCACAGGGGGGTTGGCTTAACCCCCCCGTGGCCACGATCGCTCTGATTGGCTGTTAAAAGTGAAACAGCCAATCAGAGCAATCTGTAATATTTCACCAATTTAATTGGTGAAATATTACAATCCAGCCATGGCTGATGCTGCAATAGCATCTGCCATGGCTGGACACCGAGACCTGACCCCCCCACACGTAGTCACGGCGGCGATCGGCCGCCGCCACCGAAAGATGGCAGCGATCGGTCACCGCCGTCACTAACAGCTCCCCTCCTCCTTTGCTCCGGTGCCCCCACCTTCCGATCCCCCCCCCCTAACCTTCCGACCACCCTACTCACCTCTCCCGATCCACCGATGTCCCTGGATCGGTCCCGGCGTCCGCCCGGGCCTCTTCATGGGCGCCGCCATCTTGGAAAATGGCGGGCGCATGCGCAGTGCGCCCGCCGGCCGGCGCATGCGCAATGCGCCCCCCAGTGTCCAAAAATTTATTTTGATCACTGTGATAAACTGTCACAGTGATCAAAATAAAAAAAAGTAAATTAACCCCCCCTTTATCATAGGTAGGGACAAATAAAAAAAATAAAGATTTTTTTTTTTTTTTTCCCTATTAGGCCCTGTGCACACGTTGCGGATTTTGCTGCGGATCCGCGGCGGATTTCGCTGCTGATCCGCGCGATCGCAGCAAATCAGCCGCGGATGCGCAGCGATATCGCCGCGATCGCAGCGAAATCCGCGCGATCCGCAGCAAAATACGCCGCGGATCCGCAGCAAAATCCGCTAACGTGTGGCGGATTCGCTGCGGATCCGCGCGGATTTCGCTGCAGATCCTCAGCGGATTTCGCTGCTGATCCGCGGCGGATTTCGCTGCTGATCCGCGCGGATTTCGCTGCGATCCGCGGCGGATTTCGCTGTGATCCGCGGCTGATTTCGCTGCTGATCCGCGGCGGATTTCGCTGCTGATCCGCCGCGGATTTCGCTGCGGATCCGCGGCTGATTTCGCTGCTGATCCGCGCTGATTTCGCTGCGATCCGCCGCGGATTTCGCTGCGGATCCGCGGCGGATTTCGCTGCTGATCCGCGGCGGATTTCGCTGCGATCCGCGGCGGATTTCGCTGCTGATCCGCGACTGATTTCGCTGCGGATCCGCGACTGATTTCGCTGCGAATCCGCAGCGGATTTCGCTGCTGATCGCGCGCGGATTTCGCTGCTGATCCGCGGCGATTTCGCTGCTGATCGCGCGGATTTCGCTGCTGATTCGCGCGGATTTCGCTGCTGGATTTCGCTGCGATCGCGGCGGATTTCGCTGCTGATCCGCGGCGGATTTCGCTGCTGATCCACGGCGGATCCGCGGCTGATTTCGCTGCTGATTCGCGGCAGATTTCGCTGCTGATTCGCGGCGGATTTCGCTGCTGATCCACGACTGATTTTGCTGCTGATTCGCTGCGGATCCGCAGCGGATTTCGCTGCTGATCCGCGGCTGATTTCGCTGCTGATCCGCGGCGGATTTCGCTGCTGATCCGCGGCGGATCCGCGGCTGATTTTGCTGCTGATTCGCGGCGGATTTCGCTGCTGATTCGCGGCGGATTTCGCTGCTGGGATTTCGCTGCGGATTCGCGGCGGATTTCGCTGCTGATCCGCGGCGGATTTCGCTGCTGATCCGCGGCGGATTTCGCTGCTGATCCACGGCGGATCCGCGGCTGATTTCGCTGCTGATTCGCGGCAGATTTCGCTGCTGATTTGCGGCGGATTTCGCTGCTGATCCACGACTGATTTTGCTGCTGATTCGCTGCGGATCCGCAGCGGATTTCGCTGCTGATTTCCGCTGCTGATCCGCTGCGGATCCGCAGCGGATTTCGCTGCTGATCCGCGGCTGATTTCGCTGCTGATCCGCTGCTGATTTCGCTGCTGATCCACGGCGGATTTCGCTGCTGATCCGCGGCGGATGTCGCTGCTGATTCGCTGCGGATCCGCGGCTGATTTTGCTGCTGACCCGCGGCGGATTTCGCTGCTGATCCGCGACTGATTTTGCTGCTGATTAGCTGCGGATCCGCAGCGGATTTCGCTGCTGATCCGCGGCTGATTTCGCTACTGATCCGCGGCTGATTTCGCTGCTGATCCGCGGCTGATTTCGCTGCTGATCCGCGGCTGATTTCGCTGCTGATCCGCGGCGGATTTCGCTGCTGATTCGCTGCAGATCCGCGGCGGATTTTGCTGCGGATCCGCGGCTGATTATCTGCTGATTCATCTGCGCTAGCGGGTATAGCATAACGCGATCGCGTTATGCTATACCGTTACCAGCCGGTCACCGCTACGTGTTGAACGGGCTGGTAAAACGCAATATGAACCCAGCCTTAGGGTTAGAACTAGGGTTAGGGTTAGCATTAGGGTTAAGGTTAGAATTACGGTTAGGGTTGGAATTTGGGTTAGGGTTGGAATTAGGGTTAGGGTTTGGAATTAGGGTTAGGGTTGAATTAGGGTTAGGCTTGTAGTTAGGTTTATGGTTAGAGTTGGGATTAGGGTTAGGGGTGTGTTGGGGTTAGGGTTATGATTAGGGTTTGTATTAGGGTTAGGTGTGTGTAGGGGTTAGGGTTGGAGTTAGAATTGAGGGGTTTCCACTATTTAGGCACATCAGGGGGTCTCCATACGCGACATGGCGCCACCATTGATTCCTGCAAATTTTGCGTTCAAAAAGTCAAACAGTGCTCCCTTTATTCCAAGCCCCGACGTATGCCCAAACATTGGTTTATCCCCACATATGGGGTATCAGCGTACTCGGGAAAAATTGCACAACAACTTTGGGGGTTCTAATTTCTCCTGTTAACATTGGGAAAAAAATTGGGGACTAAAAATTATTTTTGTGGAAAAAAAATGATTTTATATTTTCACGGCTCTGCGTTATAAACTTCTGTGAAGGACTTGGAGATTCAAAGTGCTTATCACACATCTATAGGAGTTCCTTGGGGATCTAGTTTCCAAAATGGGGTCACTTGTGGGGAGTTTCTACTGTTTAGGCACATCAGGGACTCTGCAACGTAACATGACGCCCGAAGACCATTCATCAAGTGGGCATTTCAAAACGTCACTACTTCCCATCCGAGCCCCGACGTGTGCCCATACAGTAGTTTTCTCCCACATATGGGATATCAGCATACTCAGGACAAATTGGACAACAACTTTTGGGGTCTAATTTCTCATGTTACCCTTGGAAAATAAAAAAATTGGGGACTAAAAGATCCTGATTGTGGAAAAAATATGATTTTTTTATTTTCATGCCCGGGCGTTATAAACTTCTGTGTAGCCCTTGGGGGTTCAAAGTGCTCACCACACATCTAGATAAGTTCTTTGCCGGGTCTAGTTTCCAAATGGGGTCACTTGTGGGGAGTTTCTACTGTTTAGGCACATCAGGGGCTCTGCAAACGTAACAGATGCCCGCAGACCATTCCATCAAGTCGGCATTTCAAAGCGTCACTACATCCTTCCGAGCCCTGACGTGTGCCCAAACAGTGGTTCCCCCCCACATATGGGGTACTAGCGTACTCAGGAGAAACTGGACAACAACTTTTGGGGTCCAATTTCTCCTGTAACCATTGTGAAAATAAAAAACATGGGCTAAAAAATCATTTTTTGAGAAAAAAAATGATTTTTTATTTTCGCGGCTCTGCGTTATAAACTTCTGTGAAGCACCTGGGGGTTCAAAGTGCTCACTATGCATCTAGATAAGTTCCTTAGGGCGTCTAGTTTCCAAAATGGGGTCACTTGTGGGGAGCTCCAATGTTTAGGCACACAGGAACTCTCAAATGCGACATGGCAACCGCTAAATATTCCAGCATATTTTCCATTCAAAAAGTCAAAATGCGTCACTCCTTCCCTTCGAGCCCTGCGTTGCGCCCAAACAGTGGTTTATCGACCACATATGAGGTATCTAGTGTACTCAGGAGAAAATTGCCCAACAATTTTAGGATCCAATTTTCTGTTCCCATGTGAAAATGAAAAAAATGAGGCTAAAAGAAATTTTTGTGAAAAAAAAGTACTTTCTTTTTTTACGGATCAAATTTGTGAAGCACCTGGGGTTCAAAGTGCTCACTATGCAATCTAGATAAGTTCCTTAGGGGTCTAGTTTCCAAAATGGGGTCACTTGTGGGGAGCTCCAATGTTTAGGCACACAGGGACTCTCCAAATGCGACATAGCAACCGCTAAATATTCCAGCATATTTTCCATTCAAAAAGTCAATGGCGCTCCTTCCCTTCTGAGCCCTGCCGTGCGCCCAAACAGTGGTTTATGACCACATATGAGGTATCTTGTACTCAGGAGAAATTGCCCAACAAATTTTAGGATCCAATTTATACTGTTGCCCATGTGAAAATGAAAATAACTGAGGCTAAAAGAAATTTTTGTGAAAAAAAAGTACTTTCTTTTATTTACGGATCAATTTGTGAAGCACCTGGGGTTCAAAGTGCTCACTATGCATCTAGATAAGTTCCTTAGGGGTCTAGTTTCCAAAATGGGGTCACTTGTGGGGGAGCTCCAATGTTTAGGCACACAGGGACTCTCCAAATGCGACATGGCAACCGCTAAATATTCCAGCATATTTTCCATTCAAAAAGTCAAATGGCGCTCCTTCCCTTCTGAGCCCTGCCGTGCGCCCAAACAGTGGTTTATGACCACATATGAGGTATCTGTGTACTCAGGAGAAATTGCCCAACAAATTTTAGGATCCAATTTATACTGTTGCCCATGTGAAAATGAAAATAAACTGAGGCTAAAAGAAAATTTTTTGTGAAAAAAAAGTACTTTCTTTTTTTTACGGATCAATTTGTGAAGCACCTGGGGTTCAAAGTGCTCACTATGCATCTAGATAAGTTCCTTAGGGGGTCTAGTTTCCAAAATGGGGTCACTTGTGGGGAGCTCCAATGTTTAGGCACACAGGGACTCTCCAAATGCGACATAGCAACCGCTAAATATTCCAGCATATTTTCCATTCAAAAAGTCAAATGGCGCTCCTTCCCTTCTGAGCCCTGCCGTGCGCCCAAACAGTGGTTTATGACCACATATGAGGTATCTGTGTACTCAGGAGAAATTGCCCAACAAATTTTAGGATCCAATTTATACTGTTGCCCATGTGAAAATGAAAATAACTGAGGCTAAAAGAAAATTTTTGTGAAAAAAAAGTACTTTCTTTTATTTACGGATCAATTTGTGAAGCACCTGGGAGTTCAAAGTGCTCACTATGCATCTAGATAAGTTCCTTAGGGGGTCTAGTTTCCAAAATGGGGTCACTTGTGGGGGAGCTCCAATGTTTAGGCACACAGGGACTCTCCAAATGCGACATGGCAACCGCTAAATATTCCAGCATATTTTCTATTCAAAAGTCAAATGGCGCTCCTTCCCTTCTGAGCCCTGCCGTGCGCCCAAACAGTGGTTTATGACCACATATGAGGTATCTGTGTACTCAGGAGAAATTGCCCAACAAATTTTAGGATCCAATTTATACTGTTGCCCATGTGAAAATGAAAAAAACTGAGGCTAAAAGAAAATTTTTGTGAAAAAAAAGTACTTTCTTTTTTTTACGGATCAATTTGTGAAGCACCTGGGGGTTCAAAGTGCTCACTATGCATCTAGATAAGTTCCTTAGGGGTCTAGTTTCCAAAATGGGGTCACTTGTGGGGGAGCTCCAATGTTTAGGCACACAGGGACTCTCCAAATGCGACATAGCAACCGCTAAATATTCCAGCATATTTTCCATTCAAAAAGTCAAATGGCGCTCCTTCCCTTCTGAGCCCTGCCGTGCGCCCAAACAGTGGTTTATGACCACATATGAGGTATCTGTGTACTCAGGAGAAATTGCCCAACAAATTTAGGATCCAATTATACTGTTGCCCATGTGAAAATAAAAAATGAGGCTAAAAGAAAATTTTTGTGAAAAAAAGTACTTTCTTTTTTTACGATCAATTTGTGAAGCACCTGGGGTTCAAAGTGCTCACTATGCATCTAGATAAGTTCCTTAGGGGTCTAGTTTCCAAAATGGGTCACTTGTGGGGAGCTCCAATGTTAGGCACACAGGACTCTCAAATGCGACATGGCAACCGCTAAATATTCCGCAATTTCATTCAAAAAGTCAAATGGCGCTCCTTCCCTTCTGAGCCCGCCGTGCGCCCAAACAGTGTTTAGACCACATATGGGTATCTGTGTACTCAGGAGAAATTGCCAAAATTTTGGATCAATTTATACTGTTGCCATGTGAAAATAAAAAACTGAGCTAAAAGAAAATTTTGTGAAAAAAAAGTATTTCTTTTTTTTACGATCAATTTGTGAAGCACCTGGGGTTCAAAGTGCTCACAGCATCTAGATAAGTTCTTAGGGGTCTAGTTTCCAAAATGGGTCACTTGTGGGGAGCTCATGTTTAGGCACACAGGGACTCTCCAATCGACATGGCAACCGCTAAATTCCAGCATATTTCCATTCAAAAAGTCAAATGGCGCTCCTTCCTCTGAGCCCTGCGTGCGCCCAAACAGTGGTTTATGACCACATATGAGGTATCTGTGTACTCAGGAGAAATTGCCAACAAATTTTAGGATCCAATTTATACTGTTGCCCATGTGAAAATGAAAAAACTGAGGCTAAAAGAAAATTTTTGTGAAAAAAAAGTACTTTTCTTTTTTTTTACAGATCAATTTGTGAAGCACCTGGGGGTTCAAAGTGATCACTATGCATCTAGATAAGTTCCTTAGGGGGTCTAGTTTCCAAAATGGGGTCACTTGTTGGGAGCTCCAATGTTTAGGCACACAGGAACTCTCCAAATGCGACATGGCAACCGCTAAATATTCCAGCATATTTTCCATTCAAAAAGTCAAATGGCGCTCCTTCCCTTCTGAGCCCTGCCGTGCGCCCATACAGTGGTTTATGACCACATATGAGGTATCTGTGTACTCAGGAGAAATTGCCCAACAAATTTTAGGATCTATTTTATCCTGATGCCCATGTAAAAATGAAAAAATTGATGCTAAAAGAAAATTTTTGTTGGAAAAATTAAAATGTCCATTTTTTCCTTCCACGTTGCTTTAGTTCCTGTGAAGCACCTGAAGGGTTAATAATCTTCTTGAATGTAGTTTTGAGTAGCTTGAGGGGTGCAGTTTTTATAAAGGTGTCACTTTTGGGTATTTTCTGCCATATAGACCCCTCAAAGTGACTTCAAATGTGAGGTGGTCCCTAAAAAAAATGGTTTTGTAAATTTTGCTGTAAAAATGAGAAATCGCTGGTCAACTTTTAACCCTTATAACTTTCTAACAAAAAAAAATGTTGTTCCCAAAATTGTGCTGATGTAAAGTAGACATGTTGGAAATGTTATTTATTAACTATTTTGTGCCACATAACTCTCTGGTTTAACAGAATAAAAATTAAAAATTTGAAAATTACAAAATTTTCAGAATTTTCGCCAAATTTCCATTTTTTTCACAAATAAACGCAAAAATTATCGACCTAAATTTACCACTAACATGAAGCCCAATATGTCACGAAAAAACATTCTCAGAATCGCTAGGATCCGTTGAAGCGTTCCTGAGTTATTACCTCATAAAGGGACACTGGTCAGAATTGCAAAAAATGGCAAGGTCTTTAAGGTCAAAATAGGCTGGGTCTTGAAGGGGTTAAATTCTGTGTTCATCCATACTGGTCTCTTTAAATGCTTGCAATTCATACAGAGGCTTGCAAAAGTATTTTCCCCCCATCCCCTAGCATTTTTGTGTTTTAGTACCTCACAACCTGGAATTTCACAGTTTTTTTTAGGGTTTGCATCAGTTCATGTAAAGTACATGCATACAACTGTGATTCACAATAAAAAGAAAACAAAATATTCAAACAACAAATAGGACAAATATCTGAAAACTTGAGTGTGTATAACTAATCACACAAATCACTTATTTCAATTAACAAGGAAACTATATCTAAAGTGAACATAAATTCCCCTTAAAAACCTAAATTTTAATGATATTTTCTAAAAAACACCTGGCCCAGTGTAATCAATTATAAATTCAATATGAAAAATAGCAGACCAATACTTCCCTACTGAGACCCTGCAATAGACCTCAACTTTCTCCTTCCTTGCCGTGGAGGTTGGCACCCTAAGAAACGATTTTTTGGCGCCCCCACTCAACGAGGACTGTCCATCCTTCCCTAACAATTCCCTAATAGCAAAGGTGGGAACACAAAATAGTGAAGGAAAACAATGAAAAGGATAGACCCTTATAAATCAAAAAACATATATATATTGGTCTGCAGGTTCAGTGGCAAAGTATATATTTTTCATGCGAAAATTATGACCATCATATTCATATTGGTAAGCCCCGCAACAAATATAGGCATAAATTATTTTGATAAAGGCTTTACACAATTCATATTAATAAGCCCCACAATAATTCAGCATTGGTTATTTTAGGCTGTATATCGACCCTCTCTGTAGCAACAGCAGATATTATAATAGAGTCAAACAATGATAACCAGATCGTCTCAAATACATATTGACTTATATATATATATATATACCATCCATCATTATGGTATCCGGCATCAATTCCATCTGATCCTCCTGATGAACCGTGCAAACGGGGAAACGCGTTGGGGTGTCTTCTACTCATGCTAAGTCTCTTTATCGAAGTTAATATGTATTTGAGACGATCTGGTTATCATTGTTTGACTCTATTATAATATCTGCTGTTGCTACAGAGAGGGTCGATATACAGCCTAAAATAACCAATGCTGAATTATTGTGGGGCTTATTAATATGAAATGTGTAAAGCCTTTATCAAAATAATTTATGCCTATATTTGTTGCGGGGCTTACCAATATGAATATGATGGTCATAATTTTCGCATGAAAAATATATACTTTGCCACTGAACCTGCAGACCAATATATATATGTTTTTTGATTTATAAGGGTCTATCCTTTTCATTGTTTTCCTTCACTATTTTGTGTTCCCACCTTTGCTATTAGGGAATTGTTAGGGAAGGTAGGACAGTCCTCGTTGAGTGGGGGCGCCAAAAAATCATTTCTTAGGGTGCCAACCTCCACGGCAAGGAAGGAGAAAGTTGAGGTCTATTGCAGGGTCTCAGTAGGGAAGTATTGGTCTGCTATTTTTCATATTGAATTTATAATTGATTACGCTGGGCCAGGTGTTTTTTAGAAAATATCATTAAAATTTAGTTTTTTAAGGGGAATTTATGTTCACTTTGTATAACTAATCACCCCCTAAAGTCAGTATTTTGTAGAGTCTCCTTTTGCAGCAATTACAGCTGCAAATCGCTTTGGTAAGGCTGGCATCACACTCACCGTAGAAAAATACGGTCCGTATTGTATGAGCGTAATACGCCAAAATGTTGATGGCACAACAATCCGTATCTCATCCGTTATCAGGATGCGGCTGCGTATTTTGCGCATGTAACCATCCGTATGCAATCTGTATGGCATCCGTATAGCGTATTTTTCTCGCTGCCTTGCAAAATGGACATTTAACGGTTTTTAGGCCTGAAACTCATTCAAATCATCTTCAGCAAGGCTATTTTTTGGGTCTGCATCAGGTTGCAACCTCCAATCTTGCCATTTTTGTGGAGGGCTTGTGTTGGAGTACTGCTGCTTGCTTGCCAACATGTCTGACACTCTTCACTTCTCCCCAACTGATCGAGTGTTGTACAACTGTGTTTTGTGCTGCCGCTTTGGCCAGCCTTACCCAGTGATCGTTGATCCACGAATGAGGAGGGGAATGTGGGTGTTTCCGCATTTGAGGCAACGACTGAATAAAGGCCATTTTCACCGGCTGTATGCATCTCTGCGGACTCTTCCAGGTAATTTTCTCCAGTTTTGCAGGATGACCATTCCCAGATTTGATGTTTTGTGGGAGATTGTGCGCACAGGGATCACCTACCAGGATGCAGAAAGCTATCTCTGCAGAGGAGCGACTTCTCCTTACGCTACGGTCTGGATTGCTCACCTACATACTGTCTATTGATGATGTGTTTTCCCACTAATTTCCCTTTACCCTTATGCCTGTTGCAGAAATATCCTCATAATATAGGCCATATATCATCTTGAAGTATCTGAACAATTATGTGAATATAAACATTAGAGAAAAATGGTACTTGGGCTACATTTAACTTATGATTGTTTGGATATTAAGTCATGTAAGGGTTATGTATTGTGTGTTTGTTAAACCTTTGTGCATGTGCATTGATTGTTCTCTGTACATTTGGTTAGTTGTAGGTTCATAACTACTGGCATATCCTATTCCGCACTCCATCTTGATTTTTTTATTGGGACGTCAAACATCTCTGGCATTGTGCGTGATACCTGCTCACAACTCTGGTACAGACTTCATCAACTGATTATGCCTGAGCCAAAGATGGAAGAGTGGAAGAGGATTGCCAGGGGATTTGAGGACCAATGCAACTTCCCATATTATCATAGTCTCTGTCTGGTGTTAATGGTCATAACAGATGTGCTGGTGGTTGAGTACAAACAACTGATGAAAAAAGACTCAAAACTTTTTAGAAAAATAGATATTTATATGTGCAAACTGGCACTTGAGGTAGTGACTACCATATTTGCTTCATATGGTATATGTATTTACAGCACAATAGTGTAAGTGTGCACTTACACAAGAACCAAAATAAGGCATGACAACATTACAAATTGTTCCATACATAATAGTATGTAAAGCCAAAAAACAATAGTCACTATGGGTAGTGCTGATCATTTGTCTGATTTATCACATAACACAAGTGCATAACATAGTGAAGACCATATGTTACCCATATGTTTGTTTGACAATATTATACTACTTCAAATATGCAGTAGCCAACATGGACTGAAATAAAATTTAACTCAATAACAAACTTTCACTATCACTAGTGAGCACCATATCTGCCCCATATGGTTGGGTTGTAAGACAAGACTAATGCAATGATGCATTAGCCAACAATTTTTAACAGGGATGGGGACAAAATAACAAACATTGGTAGAAATTATAAGATATAATGAAATAATAATCTTTTCCCATAGCCCATATACCACCAGCTAAGTACCATATGGTCTTTGTAGGCATTCAGATGCGTGCAAATATGCGTTAAACAACATGGTGTTAAAATAAATGTTCACAAAGAACTAACATTTCTCTGAATATGAACAGATAATGAAAATAATAGACGTTGAGTATGCTTGCTGAACAGCATATTGCTAGCATATGTTGTTTACAGGCATCTAGATAACTGCTAATGTCTTAGACACAAGAGGAGGTTAAAGTAAATATAAAACCATTACTAACTGGTTTTGAAATCCTAAAATATAAGTTACATACAAAATCACAGCTGGTGTTATGTGGGTGGTGGGGTTGGCGGGTTCCCAGCATCTCTTTGTGGTTGGCTTGGATGACCACCTTGACCATCACCCTGTTGGGGTTGATTTTCTGGGCCCTGAGCTAACATCTGGCCATTGTCAGGTTGGTGTGTGGGCACATTGCCATACAGATAAGGGAGATTATATTCCTGTGTAAGATGATACCCACGAGAATCATACCCCCAATATGACCATGTTGAGCACATCCAGGTTGGGACCAGCCTCCAACACTGGATCTGTACAAGTGGCCATACTGGGAAGTCGGATTATAGGCAGCCATTTGACCCTGTTGTTGCCAAGGTTGTTTCGGTTGTGGAATGGGTTGAGGTGTAGGCGCCCGTGCAGGAGGATCATCAGATCTGTTGGGAAATGAAAGGGGATTAGAACATGTTGGAGAGATGAGCCTAAACTGCATATGTGGTATGTGGTGTGATGTATGTACTTACGGTCTCAGATCCAGAATAGGTGCAAGAAAACCCAGCCTGTCAAAGTAAATGTACTTTCGCTTTCTGGGTGCTGCTGACCCGCTATTGGTCCTCTGCTGGCGTTGGCTCCTGTATTGGTCGCGGATGCTTCTCCATCTTCTCATAACATCATCCACTGCAATGACAGATATAATGTAATCATTTAGCTAGCTGCACAAAGCCTAATTATTCTACATACTCGTTATATAGTCAGGGGTGGCCTAGTGGGATGTGACTATACTAACATTTTGGCGCCAAAAACAAAACAAAAACAATTTGTGGGGCTAATTCTGCGCTAGAACTACGTTGTGACCGTTAAGAAGGTTGTATAAAAAGCAAGTAACTTACTGATTCACTGCTGCTCCTCGAGTGGGCTATCGCCAAAGTGGGGAAACATCTGCCCACAGATGCGCCTCCATGCCGCCTCTTTCCTTGCACGGTTCGCGTAATGTGCATCTCCTTGGTGCCAAATTTCGGGCCTCTCCTGCAGCAAGACTCTCAACATCTCCACATTGATGAGCGCAGGCATCATGGCCGACTCGATGGAGGCACTCTTCCGGATAGTCTGGCGCTCTTTTTGAGCTAATTTGCATGTGCCAGCTTCCTCCTGCATGTGTTGCACCATTTCCTGTGAGCTGCAGAAGTCTTGCGTATTTCTCGCAAGTCACACGTGTGGTCCGTGTGTAATCCGATGTTTTCTCGCACCCTTAGACTTTCATTGGCGTATAACAGGCGTAATGCGCGTACAATCGCAGCATGCTGCGGGTGTCTCGCACCGTAAGATACGGACGAGAAAAATACGCATGAACAGAGCTGCCCCATAGAGAAATATCGGTCCGTGTGTAATGTGTGGTTTTCACGCCTCTCACTCGTCCGTATTCCTCCTTAGTGTGACGCCGGCCTAAGTCTCCGAGTTTTCCACATCTTGCCACTGGGATTTTTGTCCATTCCTCAAGACAAAAACTGCTCGAGCTTCTTCAAGTTCGATGGTTTCCTTTGATGAATAGCAATCTTCAAAAATGACCACAGATTCTCAATTGATTAAGGTCTTAAATTTGACTAAGCCACTCCAAAATACTTACACTTTTCCACTTAAAACACTCAAGTGCTGTTTTAGCAGTATTCTCTGGGTCATTGTCTTGTTGGAAGGTGAAACTCCAGTCCAGTCTCAAATCACTGACAGACTGAAACAGGTTTTGCTCAAGAATATCCCAGTATTCCACACCATCCATCTTCCACTTGACTTGGACCATTTGCCGTGTTTCTGCTGCCGAAAACATCCCTACAGCATGATCCTGACACCAGCATGTTTCACTGTGTGGATGGTGTTCTTGAGGTGATAAGCTGTGTTGGTTTGGCGCCAGACATAGCATTTACCATGATGACCAAAAAGTTCAATTTTGGTCTCATCTGACCCCATCACCTTCCTCCATACATTTGGAGAGTCTCCTACCTGTATTTTGGCAAACACAAAATGAGTTTTAATATTTTTGTGTATAAGTAAAGGCTTTTTGTCTGCCCACTTTTCCATAAAGACCACCTCTATTTAGTGTACATCTTATTGTGGTTGGATGGTTAGATACTCAAGTCTCTGCTTGGGAACTCTGCAACTCCTTCAGGGTTACCTTTGGTCACCTTTGGTCTCTGTGCTGCCTCTCTGATTAATGCCCTCCTTGCTTGAGTTGAGACTTTTGATGGGTGGCCCTTGGTTTGTTGTGGTACCATGTTCTTTCAATTTGAAAATATTGGATTTGATGGTGATCTACGGGATCACCAGATATTGGGATATTTTTTTTTTTTATAACCCAACCCTGACTAGTACTTTTCAACAACTTTGTCCCTGACTAATTTGGAGATCTCCTTGGTCTTCATGATGTTGTTTGCTTAGTGGTGCCTCTTGCTTAATGGTGTTGCAGCCTCTGTGACCTTTCAGAGGTGTGTAGATACTGACAGACACGTGACAATTAGATTGCACACAGGTGGACTTCCTTTCACTAAGCTTGTGACTTATGAAGATAGTTGATTGCACCAGAAATTTTTATTGGCTTCATAGCAAAAGGGGTGTTTACTATGCATAGGCCAATTTTTAGTTATTTGATCACATACATTTAATTTATGCCTTTATTTTTCTCATTTCACTTCAGCAATTTAGACTTTTTCGTGCTGATACATCACACACAAATAGGATTACAAAAATATTTAAACACAGGTTGTAATGTAACAAAATAGATATAAAGCCAAGGGTGTGAATACTTTTGAATACTTTTGAAAGCAAGAATTACCTTTTGTTAGCCTAAAATAAACATTGCTCACTGTACAATTTGCAATTAAGAAGTTTAAAGCTGAGCCTGGGGACCTAACTGTGCTAGAAATCATTCTGGAATTTAATTTTAGTGCTAGAAACTGCAATGCTGCCTCCAGCACAAAAAATTGGTTGGGGTTACTGTACTAGAATATGTTTTGAAATTCTGCTACGACAATCTTATACCTCTTCTTTGTTTTAGCTTTAACTCCTTAACGACCGCCGATACGCCTTTTAATGGCGGTCATTAAGGGCACTTAAACCACAGCGCCGTTAATTAACGGCCCTGTGGAAAAAGTGAATAGCGCCCCCCAGAGGCGCATTTTCTCCTGTGTCTCGGCTACCGGGGGTAGCCGAGACCCCAGAGAACATGAATCGGGTCGGTTTTTATTAACCCTATTAACCCTATAACGGCGATCGCAATAACAACCAAAAAAAATGGTGTGCCATTTAATTTCTGACATCAGAGGAGAGAGAAAAAGGGTCCCCGATCCCCCCTTGTGGCCCCCGATTCCCTACATGTGGCCCCCGGGCCCTCCGGTGTCCCCCGGTGGGCGCCGCCATCTTTGAGGCCTAGAAAATGGCAACCGCATGCTCAGTGCGCCCGCCGCGATGTGCTGGGGGGCTTGGGTAGCCGATACCCCAGAGAACATGATCCGGGTCGGTATTTACCGACCCCGGTGTCGCGATTGCCGTTATACTGAGTATAACGGCGACCGCAAAAAAAAAAAAGATTTCTCTCCCTCTGATAAGATCGCACATCAGAGGGGAGAGAATTAGGGTCCCCAGTACCCCCGAACCCACCCGTACCGCCCGGTGTCCTCCGGCAGGTCCCCCTGTGCTGCGATCCTCCCGGGTCTTCTTCCTGGCGGCAGATTCAAAAAATGTTTCATTCATTCTCCTAAAAGTACATTTTGATCACTGTGATAAACTATCACAGTGATCAAAATAAAAAAAACAGTACATAACCCCCCCTTTATCACCCCCTTAGTTAGGGACATATAATAAAATATAGAAATTATATTTATTTTCATGTTTCCGTTAGGGTTAGGGCTAGGGTTAGGGTTAGGGCTAGGGTTAGGGTTATAATTAGGGTTAGGGTTAGGCGGGGTTCATACTGCGTTATGGCAGTCCATTAGACGGACTGCGTTACACCTAGGTATAACGCGGTGTAATGCAGTCTGTTAACATTGCCATTCACCCCCATTTGAGGGTGCATCGCGACATATTGTGAATATGCTGGAGGCGGCTTCTGAGCTGGGGCTCCCTCCGGTGGTTGCTGAGGGTAATGAACTGATTATTGAATGGCCTTCAGCTGGCGCTGAATGGTAGGATATAAGTGGCCTGAGTTCCCAGCAGCCTTGCCGGTTATCAATTGTTCCTTCTGGTCTTGCTTGAAGCACTGCTAGTTTCCTGCTCTCCTTCAGATAAGTGTTTGCTGTTTTTTTTTTCCTCTGTTTGATTTTCTCTGCTGGTTTGCTGCTTGCAGTGGACTGCAGCCTGTCCCCTTTTGTTAGGGTTTTTTTTGGATTGCAGTCAGAATTCTTTCCTGTGCTTTTCTTTCTAGACAGATTGGGCCCCAGCGTTTGCTCATTCTATTTTCTGTCTGTGTCCGTGCTTTCTTCTTGTCTAACCGCCATTACATGTTTGGGGGCTTCCTATTTTCTTTGGAGATCTGCTCCGGGGCAGATAGCTTTCATCTTTCTGCCTTTAGGTGTAGTTATCTCTCAGGCTGTGACGAGGCGTCCAGGATCACCATAGGAACGCTCCACGGCTACCTCTAGTTGTGTGGTTAGTTCAGGTTACTGCAATCCAATAGGTTCCAGCCTCTCTGGTGTATTACCGCTTTTGCTATTTTTTGCTATTTCTCCTCAGTTACCGAAACATAACAGTGACGCATGCCGTAAAGCGGCATGCGTTCGCAACGTGCCATCATTCAGTGACGGAGCCTCGGACGCGGCCTGCAGCGTCTGGGCTCCGTCACCGCTAGCGCAGATGAATCATCTGCTAATTCCTCTGAGCTAGCGGGAATGCTATACCATTACCAGACCGTCAACGCTATGTGTTGAACGGGCTGGTAAAACGCAAAATGAACCTAGCCTTAGGGTTAGGGTTATAATTAGGGTTAGGGTTACAATTAGGGTTAGGGTTACAATTAGGGTTGGAATTAGGGTTGGGATTAGGTTTATGGATTAGGGTTAGGGTTGGGATTAGGGTTAGGGGTGTGTTGGGTTAGGGTTGGAGCTAGAATTGAGGGGTTTCCACTATTTAGGCACATCAGGGGGTTTCCAAACACGACGTGGCGTTCAGAAAGTCAAATGGCGCTCCCTCCCTTCCGAGCCCTGCCGTGCGCCCAAACAGTGGTTTACCCCAACAAATGGGGTATCAGCGTACTCAGTACAAATTGAACACCAATTTTGGGTTCTAATTTCTCTTGTTACACTTGGGAAAATAAAAAATAGCTGGCTAAAAAAATCATTTTTGAGGAAAAAAATAATTTTTTATTTTCATGGCTCTGCGTTTATAAATTTCTGTGTAGCACTTTGGGGTTCAAAGTGATCACCACACATCTAGATAAGTTCCTTAGGGGGTCTAGTTTCCAAAATGGGGTCACTTGCGGGGGTTTTCCACTGTTTAGGCATATCTGGGGCACTGCAAACGGAACATGACCCCCATCAACGTCTGCATTCCATAGGGGGTCTAGTTTTCAAAATGGTGTTACTTGTGGGGGGGTTTCCACTGTTTAGGCGCATCAGGGGCTCTCCAAATGCGACATGGTGTCCAATCTCAATTCCAGCCAATTTTGGTTTGAAAAAGTCAAACGGCGCTGCTTCCCTTCCAAGCCCTGCTGTGCGCCCAAACAGTGGTCCCCCCCACATATGGGGTATCAGCGTACTCAGGACAAATTGGACAACAACTTTTGTAGTGTAATTTCTCCTGTTACCCTTGGGAAAATAAAAAATTGGAGAACTAAACGATCAGGTTTGTGG
The DNA here is from genome assembly GCA_033576555.1 of Oophaga sylvatica. Lineage (NCBI taxonomy): Eukaryota > Metazoa > Chordata > Amphibia > Anura > Dendrobatidae > Oophaga > Oophaga sylvatica. The sequence goes on from JARQOD010000003.1 coordinate 194,927,641, forward strand.
AAAAAATATGAATTTTTATTTTCACGCCCGGGCGTTATAAACTTCTGTGAAGCACTTGGGGGTTCAAAGTGCTCACCTCACATCTAGATAAGTTCCTTAGGGGGTCTAGTTTCCAAAATGGGGTAACTTTTGGGGGGTTTCCACTGTTTAGACACATCAGGGCCTCTACAAACGCGACATGGCGTCCAGCCAATTCTGCGTTGAAAAAGTCAAACGGCACTCCTTCCCTTCCAAGCTCTGCCATGCACCCAAACAGTAGTTTACCCCACATATGGGGTATCAGCATGCTCAGGACAAATTGCACAAAAACTTTTGGGGTCTTGTTACCCTTGGGAAAATAAAAATTGGGGTGAAAAGATCATTTTTGTGGAAAAAAAATGATTTTTTATTTTCACAGCTCTACGTTATAAACTTGTGTGAAGCACTTGGAGGTTCAAAGTGCTCACCACACATCTAGATAAGTTCCTTAAGGGGTCTAGTTTCCAAAATGGGGTCACTTGTTGGGGGTTTCCACTGTTTAGGCACATCAGGGGCTCTCTAAACATGACATGGCATCCAGCCCATTCTACGTTGAAAAAGTCAAACGGCGCTCCTTCCCTTGAGACCTCTCCCGTGCGCCCAAAAAGTGGTTTACCCCCACATATGGGGTATCGGCGTATTCAGGAGAAATTGCAAACAAAATTTTTGGGTATTTTCTATCATATAGACCCCTCAAAGTGACTTCAAATGTGATGTGGTCCCTAAAAAAAAAAAAGGTGTTGTAAAAATGAGAAATCGCTGGTCAACTTTTAACCCTTATAACTTCGTAACAAAAGAAAATTTTGTTCCCAAAATTATGCTGATGTAAAGTAGACATGTGGGAAATGTTATTTATTAAGAAATTTGTGGGACATATCTCTCTGATTTAAGGGCATAGAAATTTCAATTTGAATATTGCTAAATTTTCAAAATTTTCGCCATATTTCCGTTTTTTTCATAAATAAAAGCAAGTCATATAAAAAATTTTTTACCACTAACGTGAAGTGCAATATGTCACGAAAAAACATTCTCAGAATCAGCTGGATTCGTTAAAGCGTTCCAGAGTTATAACCTCATAAAGTGACAGTGGTCAAAATTGTAAAAATTGGCCCGGTCATTAAGCTGCAAAATGGCTCTGTCACTAAGGGGTTAAGAGAATGCTAATAAGGTAATTGTTGTGGTTGGACAAGTTCCGGAATAAGAAAATCCTATCAGGCTTCTATCCACATTAATCAAGTGAGTTGGCATAGTAGGTCTTTACTCCCTTGATTATTTTCTGGATTGTAAAGCCAAATTGGGTAAATCAGTTGATCCCTTGAATATTTTCTGGATTTCTGGGTAGATGTGAATACCTCTCTAGTATTCACATCTTCCCAGAAATCCAAGCTTCAGTTAGAGAGGTATTCACACTAGACACATAGGTCCCCAGCAGTCCTGAGACCGCCTTGTCGTTGTGTGCTGGGCATGCATAAATTGCTAATGAAGTGCTAAGCGTTTCAGTTTTTTCCTATTATCCAGAAGCAATATTGCTAGTCATATTTCATATTGACATGCTTTAGCAGAGTGCAACATTTTTTGTTTATTGTATATGGAGATGGCTGCTACTAGTATGCACATGTTCACACTAGCTTGGAAGTGCCAATCAGTCTTTTGTCATTTGTCATTTTGTCATTTGTATATTAGCTCTCTGACCGAGCACTCCGCTCTCCAGCATGTGGTCATTTTATAATTGCAACAGGATTCTACCTACCCATAAATTCAGGCTTTAAAGAGAGGTATTCACATCTACCCAGAAATCCAGACTTCAGTCTTAGGGCTCATACTCACTGGCTGGAAAAAAATCGGTCCGTTTTCTGCAGGAAAAAAACGGTACATTTGTTGTAAAAAGGCATGCGATTTTGATGCGATTTTAAATAGCACCATGCGTTTTCCATCAGTTTTCCATCAGTTTTCCATCTGTATGCAATGCGATTTTAACATGAAGTTTTACATAGAGCAGATATCTCTATGTAAAAAGTCATGTAAAAATCACATTGTAAAAAAAAATGTACACAAAAAGCAAATAATTTATATATATATATATATATATATATATATATATATATATAATATATATATAGGTCATACACTTCTACATAGTATAATAGCCGCTAATTCATCCCTGGCTATACTGTAAAATCACACTGACAGCTTTAATAAAGAATATAAAGAATACATATACACACATAGAAAACATATATATATGTAATTGTGACATATATATACATATACTTATAGTTGATACACTTCTACATACTGTAATAGCTGCTAATTCAATTGCCGGCTTTTGTGAAATCACAAAAGCCGACATGAAATGATACATTGTTTAGACACAGATAACCATGTCATTTCATGTATTTTGATTAGTGTTGAGCGATACGATAATGCAAATATCGGCTATCGGCCGATATTAGCTCTATCGGCCTTTCGATAATTCGTTTCGATATTTTCGTCATATCGAATACCGGAATCGGATTTGTCACTGTCACTGTCTGTGTCCGTCGGTCGGGTCTGTCACTGTCAGTGTCCGTCGGTCGGGTCTGTCAGGAGTCAGCGGCACTTACCTGGCAGAAGATCTCCGGCGGTCACGGCCTGGACTGCTTCATGGCCGCCATCCTCTTCTCCCGGCGGTCACATGCAGTTTCTCGCGATAACTGCAGTGACTGCTGGGTAATCCCGGCCGTAAAGCAGTCAGTCCGATGACGTCACCGCCGGGGAAGCAGGTAATCAGCTGTGCTGCGTCGCGATGACAGGCTCTGACTGTCATTCTGATGTAGCAGAGCTGGATCGTCGTGGGACAATCGTTACTATGGACTGCGTCGGACAGGTGGTATACTGTTGGTTTGTTTTTTTTCTTTTTTTACAGGAGATCGATGGCGTCGCAGGAATGAGAGAGTAATAAAAGAAATGAAAACTGTGTTGTCTCTTTTATTTCATTAAAAGACTTTTTTCTTGCTTTGTCTTTTTTTTATGCATTTAATAACTTTGGGATTAATAATGGATCGGTGTCTTATTGACGCCTCTCCATTATTAACCGGGCTTATTGTCACCGTGCAATCAACGGTGACATTAACCCCTTATTACCCCGCTTGCCACCGCTACAGGGCAAGTGGGAAGAGCCGGGTAAAGTGCCACAATTGGCACATCTTTTGATGCGCCAAATGTGGGGCTGCTGTAGCCTGGTATTATCAGGCTGTTGAGGGCCAAAATCCATGGGCCTTGACAGTCTTTTAATACCAGGCCGCAGCAGTCTGCATTTTACTTGGCTGGTTAACAAAAATAGGGGGACCCCTACGCCGTTTTTTTTTCGAGGGGATCCCCTATTTTTGTTAACCAGCCAAGCTAAGCAGACTGCTGTGGCCTGGTATTATCAGGCTTGCAAGGTCCATGGATATTGGATCCTTACCAGCCTGAAAAACCAGGCCTCAGCGGTCTGCTTCATCTGGCTGGTTAACAAAAATAGGGGGGACCCCACGCCAATTTTTTTCGAGGGGATCCCCTATTTTTGTTAATCAGCCAAGATATGCAGACTGCTGTGGCCTGGTATTATCAGGCTGGCAAGGTCCATGGATCTTGGCTCCTTAACAGCCTGAAAATCCAGGCCTCAGCGGTCTGCTTCATCTGGCTGGTTAACAAAAATAGGGGGGACCCCACGCCAATTTTTTTCGAGGGGATCCCCTATTTTTGTTAACCAGTTCCCTCTGACGTCACTGATTGTGTCCCTGGCTGACCTGAAGTGAAAGTGGAAAGCAATCAATTAAGCTTTCCACTTCCTCTCCTGTCAGCCAGGAGAGGAACTCATTCATTTGGGGGTTTACTGTGAGGCTGCAGCATTAGCTGCGGTCCCTGCAGTAAACATTAACCCTTTCTGAAGGATTACACCGTGGGACCTGACTGTACATCGGATTGGTAAGAATAATTTTGCTTTATTATTTTATTTTTATTACAGGAAATGGTTTTAGCAGGAAAATAAAATATGGTCAAAAACTGTGTGATTATTTCATTAAACTTCTTTTTTATTAAAGTGTGTGTGTTTGATTTTTCTTTCATACAATAGGATTAATAATTGATAGTTGTCTAATTGACAGCTCTCAATTATTAACCTGGCTTAAAGTGACCTTTCAATTGCAAGGTCATTTTAACCCCTTATTAACCCATTCGCCACCGCTACAGGGCAATGGGAATAGACGGGCAAAGTGCCAGGAAGGGCAAATCTAATTAGAGATTTGCCCTTTCTGGGGTGTCTGGGGGCAGATGTTAGTAGCCGGGGGGGGGGGCAAAAATAATGGTCCCTCTCTGGGCTATTATTATCTGCCCCCACTCACTGGCTTTGTCTGTCTGGTTGCGAAAATAGGGCGGGAGCCCACGCATTTTTTTTCAGCAATTTTACACCTCATATATATATATATGTCATTAAATTTGTGACACATATATATATATATTTATATTTATAGTTCATACACTTCTACATAGTATAATAGCCGCTAATTCAATTGCCGGCTTTTGTGAAAATGCAGAACCCGACATGAAATGACACTTGGTTTACATAGAGTTAACCATGTCTTTTCATGTAGTTTGATATCTGATTTGCACAAACAATTACATCAGTCTATGTGTGCAAAATTTCACACCTGTAGGGGTTAATTAAAGGTGTAAATTTGTAGCAAAAAAGTCCGTTTTTTTTTACAACGAATTTACACCTTTAATTAACCCTACAGGTGTGAAATTTTGCACACATAGACTGATGTAATTGTTTGTGCAAATCAGATTGCAAACGACATGAAAAGACATGGTTAACCCTATGTACACCAAGTGTCATTTCATGTCGGGTGCTTCTGTCTTTTCACAGAAGCCTGCTTTACCCGGCAATTGAATCAGAGGATGTTTTACTATGTAGAAGTGTATAAAAACATATATGTATATATATATATATATATATATGTCACAATGACATGTATATATATATATGTATTCTATGTGTGTATATTTAGTGTTTACAAGGAAATAAAGGTTTTTTTTAGTTGCGATATTTTGTTCCCATAGACTTACATTGGACTTCCGCAATCGGAATCGGATATCGACGATATTTAGTGCTATCGGCGATACAATTTCGATACGATATTTTTAGATATCGAGCAATATCGCTCAACACTAATTTTGATATATGGTTTTAACTTACAATTACATAAGTGTATGTGTGCAAAATTTCAGACATGTAGGGGTTAATTAAAGGTGTAAATTCGTTGAAAAAAAAATGCGTGGGCTCCCACTGTATTTTCTCCACCAGACAGACAAAGCAAGCGAGTGGGGGCAGATAATAATAGCCTAGGGAGGGTACATTTTTTTGTGCCCTCCCTGGCTACTAACATCTGCCCCCAGACACCCCAGAAAGGGCAAATCTCTAATTAGATTCGCCCTTTCTGGCACTTTGCCCGTCTATTCCCATTGCCCTGTAGCGGTGGCGAATGGGTTAATAAGGGGTTAAAGCCACCTTGCTATTGAAAGGTCACTTTAAGCCAGGTTAATAATTGAGAGCTGTCAATTAGACAACTATCAATTATTAATCCTATTGAAGGAAATAAAAACATCACACACACTTTAAGAATAAATAATTTTAATGAAATAAAAACACATTTTTTTGACCATCTTTTATTAAACTCTTAATCCCTGCGAAGCCCTTGATCTTCTATAATAAAGAAAAAATAATAAAACAACATTATTCTTACCTATCTGGCGATCTGTCATGTCCCACGATGTAATCCTTCACAAAGGGTTAACTAGCAATCAGCTAAGCAGCGCAAGTAATCCTGCGTGCTCAGCTGAAAGCTCATGAATGAATGAGCTTATCTCCTGCCGACAGGAGAGGATGTGATTAATGAATGAAGCTTAATTGATTGTGTCCCACTTTAACTTTAGGTCAGGTCACTGAAGTGAAAGTGGCAATAAATCAATTAAGCTCCACTCATTAATCACTTCCTCTCCTTTCGCTGGGAGATAAGCTAATTCATTTGGGGTGTTACAGCTAGCAGACAGCATTTAGCTGTCTGCTAAAGGGCCCGTCTCACATAGCGATCTCGCTACCGAGATCGCTGCTGAGTCACTAGTTTTGTGACGCAGCAGCGATCTCACCAGCGATATCGCTGTGTGTGACATTCAGCGACGATCAGCGCCCCTGCTGGGTATCGCTGATCGTCGCTGAAATGTCAGGACATTTTTTTGATCGCTGGTCTCCCGCTGACAGGCACGCATCGCTGCGTGTGACAGGCGGGAGACCAGCGATCCGCTGGTAACCAAGGTACACAGCAGGTTTCCAGGCGCGGGGCTGTGCCTAGAAACCCGCTGTGTACCTTGGATACCAGCGCCCTGATGCAGGGAGCTGGTATCCAAGGTACACAGCGGGTTTCCAGGCACCGCGCAGCGCTTGGAAACCCGACGTGTACCTTGGTTACCAGCGCCCTGCATCAGGGCGCTGGTATCCAATGTACACTGCGGGTAACTAAGCGATGTTACCCGCAGTGTCGCTGTCCCAGATCGCTGCCTGAGCTGCCTGTTTGACAGCTCAGCAGCGATCATATAGCGATACACCAGCGATCCTGACAAGTGCATATCGTTGTCGGGATCGCTGGTGTATCGCTATGTGAGACCCAGCCTTAACTGTAACCTGTTAACCCTTTCTGATGGATTACAGCGTGGGACCTGACTGTGCATCGGATTGGTAAGAATAATTTTGCTTTTTTATTTTATTTTTATTTCAGGAAATGGTTTTAGCAGGAAAATAAAATATGGTCAAAAACTGTGTGATTATTTAATTAAACTTCTTTTTTATTAAACTGTGTGTGTTTGATTTTTCTATCATACAATAGGATTAATATTTGATAGTTGTCTAATTGACAGCTCTCAATTATTAAACTGGCTTAAAGTGACCTTTCAATTGCAAGGTGGCTTTAACCCCTTATTAACCCATTCGCCACCGCTACAGGGCAATGGGAATAGACGGGCAAAGTGCCAGAAAGGGCGAATCTAATTAGAGATTTGCCCTTTCTGGGGTATCTGGGGGCAGATGTTAGTAGCCAGGGGGGGGCACAAAAAAAATGTACCCTCCCTAGGCTATTATTATCTGCCCCCACTCACTTGCTTTGTCTGTCTGGTGGAGAAAATACAGCGGGGCCCCACGCATTTTTTTTCAACGAATTTACACCTTTAATTAACCCCTACATGTCTGAAATTTTGCACACATACACTTATTCAACAGAAATGTTAAAGTCCAAAATAGCAACATATTGGTATTTAGTAAATCCTAATAGGATACCTATGTTGCTGACCAAAAGGACCCATATCAAGGTTCAAAAATGACATTTAGACCGATATACAAAATATGAACCTACACCATATATATAAAACTAGAAAAACTTTATTGAAAATTATTTAATACATAACAAAAACAGGTAAAAAGTGGGAAATCCAACACAAGGGCACCATGATCCACAATGTATAGTGTCAGAAGTATAACAATTGGACAAAGTCCAGAGGAATCTATATATGCATGCTAGTGCTCCCCTAACCCAAAAAAAAAACCGTGTTGTTCAGGGAGGATAATCCACTAATAAATATCAGAACAAAGCACTAAAGCAAACAGTAAAAACTAGAGCATAAATACCTCTGGTGGATCGTGGTGCCAGCCCCTACGTACGTTTCGGCTTTGCAGCCTTTTTCCGGGGGTGGCATCACACCAACCAGAGCAGGTTAATATATACATAGTGTACCAATGAGAACAGAAAATACATAGCGATTACTTGTAACAATGATGTCGGTTGGTCCACAAGAATGTCATGAAACACAAGAACTATGTGGTCGGTGGTAGAGGTGGTATGTAACATTGGTGTCCATTGGTCCAGATATATCACAAGAAGTGAACTCTATATGGACGAGTATCCCTCCAATAGAAAACCAGAATCCAGGAGGTGTGTACCTCTAGACCAATTAGGCACCCACAACAACACACCACTATCTAGTCATGGAAAAACATTTATGCCGATCATTGCGGACAGAGGCAAATAGAATGAAATAAAATAAACCCGCTGCTATAGTGGCGCACACCGCACCGCTGGAGACTGTCCCGGAGCATCGGGCGGCGCGTCAAGGCACGGAGCCCCGAGAAGGAACCAGACCCCGCCCACGTCTGACGTGTTCGGGGCCGGATCACATGATCAGGACACCGCGCCGAGGAGATACGCCCACCGATGCCCCGACACAGCCCCAGCAGGCGTGCGCGCTCAGCAGTCAGGTAAGTGGCTGAGATCCAATACAATAATGCACAACTACACTGGAAACACAAAAAGGCTAAGAAATTCCCAGCCAGGATGAGGCTCACAGACAATGGTGTGAATCCCATATCACAAATACAGACCACAGTAACTAGCACTATGTTACAGGAACACATTCCATTCATCAAATACATATGCCGCAAAGTCTAGACGCCGCCTATATTAGTCCCAATTTTTGCTACATAAATCTAAATAAGGAAAAATAAAGACCACTTATGGAAATAACAACAATAACACTATTAATCTAAAAAGATGTCCAGGCTTGATTGTAGCATATATACATCTAGATTGTTGTTCCACAAATTTCAGCGAAAGAAAGGGAAATTAGATCCACACTTGATGTCCAAGATGCATCACAACATATCTGGAGACATACTCAAAAGGCACATTCGTAGTAGAAACACCTGCTTAGATCACAAACGAAAAATAAAAATGAGTAAAAACAAATATAGGTGAGATAAAAATACAGAAATACGGATGGTCACAAAAAAGGAACAAAACTGCAGGATTCATTTAATCCATGTGGATGCATGGTTTTTAGAGACCAGATCCATTTGGTCTCTAATTGACCGAGGGGGCGTGTAGTTTCTCCTCCTCTGATATCCAACATAAGTCTATCTATACCCCTTACTTTTAAATCATTTGGATTGCATTTATGATGCTGTTTAAAGTGTCTGGGTATCGTACGGAGATGTTCCATGCAGGTTTCCTCTTTAGCCGCAATGATATCTCGAACATGTTCCCTAGTACGAACCTTCAGCACCCTGGTGGTCATGCCTACATATATCAAAGGGCATGGACAACATGCATAGTAGATAACCGCCTTAGTTTGGCATGTGATAGAATGTGTAATTTTGAAGGTCTTAGTTCGATCTGATGACGAAAAAGTTGTTGCTCTAATGATGTTTGGACAAGCCACACATTTACCACATGGGCTGCACCCCCATTTAGGTTTATTGTAAGGTGAAAACGGCAGCTTACTCTGGTCACTTTTTTGGTTGAAGTGACTATGGACAAGAAGATCCCTTAAATTCTTACTTCGTCTAGCTGTAATATTGGGAGTAGGGGATAGATAAATCTTCAAAGTAGAATCAGCCAAAAGGATAGGCCAGAATTTAATCATAGCCTTACGCATAAGGTGCCACTGAGAATGATATGTGGTCACCATTCTAACTTTGTTGAATTCCTTAACTTGTTGATTTAGTCTACCATTAGTATTGTAAACTAAATCATGTCTTCTCTGCCTCTTGGCCCGTTGGTGGGCCAGATTAACGTGTCTCTTGTTGTAGCCTCTAGCGAGGAAACGTTGTTTCAGGTCTTCTGCTCTAATCTCATAGTCCCTCTCCGAGGAGCATATACGACGAACTCGTAAAAATTGACCTGTTGGTATTGATCTGATGACCTGCGGAGGGTGGGCAGATTTCGCATGTAGGAGAGAGTTAGTAGATGTGGCCTTTCGATATAGATCGGTTTGTAAAAAACCGATGATGTCACGTTTGACTGTAACATCCAAGAATTCTATAAACTCACTATGATATTTGTATGTCAATTTCAAGTTGAGGCAATTGGTATTTAATTCCTCAAAAAAAGTTTTAAGCTGCAACGGTGTACCCTGCCAGATCAAGAAAACATCATCGATGTACCGCGCCCAAAAGAGGACGCGGTCCATCGATGTGTGTCTGTCTGACTGGAAAAGGTCCCTCTCCCACAGCCCCAGGAACAAATTGGCATATGCGGGCGCAAAAGCAGCCCCCATAGCTGTGCCCTGGAGCTGTAGGTAGAGGGACCCTCCAAAATAAAAAAAAATAAATAAAAAAATAAAAATTGTGGTGACCTGCGACGTGGAGGCTTTATATACTTGTATTAGGCATGAGGATGGCCTAAAAGCCACACTACATTATCTAAATTTGACTAATTTCACTGTGGATGAAATCCAATTTATTATGCAATTATTGGATTTTGCATTAAAACACAAATTTTTTTTTATTTTTTTTTTATTTTGGAGGGTCCCTCTACCTACAGCTCCAGGGCACAGCTATGGGGGCTGCTTTGCGCCCGCATATGCCAATTTGTTCCTGGGGCTGTGGGAGAGGGACCTTTTCCAGTCAGACAGACACACATCGATGGACCGCGTCCTCTTTGGGCGCGGTACATCGATGATGTTTTCTTGATCTGGCAGGGTACACCGTTGCAGCTTAAAACTTTTTTTGAGGAATTAAATACCAATTGCCTCAACTTGAAATTGACATACAAATATCATAGTGAGTTTATAGAATTCTTGGATGTTACAGTCAAACGTGACATCAACGGTTTTTTACAAACCGATCTATATCGAAAGGCCACATCTACTAACTCTCTCCTACATGCGAAATCTGCCCACCCGCCGCAGGTCATCAGATCAATACCAACAGGTCAATTTTTACGAGTTCGTCGTATATGCTCCTCGGAGAGGGACTATGAGATTAGAGCAGAAGACCTGAAACAACGTTTCCTCGCTAGAGGCTACAACAAGAGACACGTTAATCTGGCCCACCAACGGGCCAAGAGGCAGAGAAGACATGATTTAGTTTACAATACTAATGGTAGACTAAATCAACAAGTTAAGGAATTCAACAAAGTTAGAATGGTGACCACATATCATTCTCAGTGGCACCTTATGCGTAAGGCTATGATTAAATTCTGGCCTATCCTTTTGGCTGATTCTACTTTGAAGATTTATCTATCCCTACTCCCAATATTACAGCTAGACGAAGTAAGAATTTAAGGGATCTTCTTGTCCATAGTCACTTCATCCAAAAAAGTGACCAGAGTAAGCTGCCGTTTTCACCTTACAATAAACCTAAATGGGGGTGCAGCCCATGTGGTAAATGTGTGGCTTGTCCAAACATCATTAGAGCAACAACTTTTTCGTCATCAGATCGAACTAAGACCTTCAAAATTACACATTCTATCACATGCCAAACTAAGGCGGTTATCTACTATGCATGTTGTCCATGCCCTTTGATATATGTAGGCATGACCACCAGGGCGCTGAAGGTTCGTACTAGGGAACATGTTCGAGATATCATTGCGGCTAAAGAGGAAACCTGCATGGAACATCTCCGTACGATACCCAGACACTTTAAACAGCATCATAAATGCAATCCAAATGATTTAAAAGTAAGGGGTATAGATAGACTTATGTTGGATATCAGAGGAGGAGAAACTACACGCCCCCTCGGTCAATTAGAGACCAAATGGATCTGGTCTCTAAAAACCATGCATCCACATGGATTAAATGAATCCTGCAGTTTTGTTCCTTTTTTGTGACCATCCGTATTTCTGTATTTTTATCTCACCTATATTTGTTTTTACTCATTTTTATTTTTCGTTTGTGATCTAAGCAGGTGTTTCTACTACGAATGTGCCTTTTGAGTATGTCTCCAGATATGTTGTGATGCATCTTGGACATCAAGTGTGGATCTAATTTCCCTTTCTTTCGCTGAAATTTGTGGAACAACAATCTAGATGTATATATGCTACAATCAAGCCTGGACATCTTTTTAGATTAATAGTGTTATTGTTGTTATTTCCATAAGTGGTCTTTATTTTTCCTTATTTAGATTTATGTAGCAAAAATTGGGACTAATATAGGCGGCGTCTAGACTTTGCGGCATATGTATTTGATGAATGGAATGTGTTCCTGTAACATAGTGCTAGTTACTGTGGTCTGTATTTGTGATATGGGATTCACACCATTGTCTGTGAACCTCATCCTGGCTGGGAATTTCTTAGCCTTTTTGTGTTTCCAGTGTAGTTGTGCATTATTGTATTGGATCTCAGCCACTTACCTGACTGCTGAGCGCGCACGCCTGCTGGGGCTGTGTCGGGGCATCGGTGGGCGTATCTCCTCGGCGCAGTGTCCCGATCATGTGATCCGGCCCCGAACACGTCAGACGTGGGCGGGGTCTGGTTCCTTCTCGGGGCTCCGTGCCTTGACGCGCCGCCCGATGCTCCGGGACAGTCTCCAGCGGTGCGGTGTGCGCCACTATAGCAGCGGGTTTATTTTATTTCATTCTATTTGCCTCTGTCCGCAATGATCGGCATAAATGTTTTTCCATGACTAGATAGTGGTGTGTTGTTGTGGGTGCCTAATTGGTCTAGAGGTACACACCTCCTGGATTCTGGTTTTCTATTGGAGGGGATACTCGTCCATATAGAGTTCACTTCTTGTGATATATCTGGACCAATGGACACCAATGTTACATACCACCTCTACCACCGACCACATAGTTTTGTGTTTCATGACATTCTTGTGGACCAACCGACATCATTGTTACAAGTAATCGCTATGTATTTTCTGTTCTCATTGGTACACTATGTATATATTAACCTGCCTGGTTGGTGTGATGCCACCCCCGGAAGAAGGCTGCAAAGCCGAAACGTACGTAGGGGCTGGCACCACGATCCACCAGAGGTATTTATGCTCTAGTTTTTACTGTTTGCTTTAGTGCTTTGTTCTGATATTTATTAGTGGATTATCCTCCCTGAACAACACGGTTTTTTTTGGGTTAGGGGAGCACTAGCATGCATATATAGATTCCTCTGGACTTTGTCCAATTGTTATACCTCTGACACTATACATTGTGGATCATGGTGCCCTTGTGTTGGATTTCCCACTTTTTACCTGTTTTTGTTATGTATTAAATAATTTTCAATAAAGTTTTTCTAGTTTTATATATATGGTGTAGGTTCATATTTTGTATATCGGTCTAAATGTCATTTTTGAACCTTGATATGGGTCCTTTTGGTCAGCAACATAGGTATCCTATTAGGATTTACTAAATACCAATATGTTGCTATTTTGGACTTTAACATTTCTGTTGAATATCTATCTCTGTGTTTTTTCACAGCATTCTCGTTATTGTCCTATGGACTATAAAGCCAGAGATGTTTCCTGGCGTACGAAACTCAATAAAGTGTTTCAAAGTGGGTCCTCCCATACAGATGCGGATGGTCAGATTAATCTTACAGAACTGCAGGACAATGCTAAACGCCTCATGCATAAACGTACTAAAGTTTGGTGGAACACAGCATTTTTAGAAAACTATCTTGATAAACAAATGATCCCACGTGGACTCAGGGTAGAAGTATTTCCGTCTTTCCCTGTAGAAGACCAAAGCTTCATAACTAAATGGGAGGAGGTATGCAATACTAGCTCCTTTAAATTTATGGAGCTTCTTATTGCACGTAATCAAAATGTTATTATAAATATAGAAAAGGAACTTGATGTGGCTTATGCAAGCGTGAAAAATTCCTTCCCAGGAGATAAATTAAGTTCATTTAATGAACAAATGGAATCCAATCTTGATTCTTGGGAAAAACAAATTCAAGAGACTCAATCTAAGAAACTAGCTAGAGATACTTCTGATTATACACAGAAACGGGTATATCGATGGAGAAAAATGACATCCAATTCTAAGACAACTAGATCTGTGTCTATGTCATCACTGTCCTCTACAAGTGGACAATCAGAGGTTTCAATATCCTCTGTGACACCCTATAACACTAGATTGGGAAAGAAAAATAATACACGCCAATGGGAGCGTCGGCCAGGAGGCAATAAGCCCAAACAGCCTAAAAAGAATCATGATGACCATAAGGTAATTAACTTGTCTAATCATGTCTTCTCTGCACTCGATTTATCCCTCCTCTCTAGGGGCCTAACATTTTCACCTAGCTCACGTTTTGACCTCTTTACAGTGACAAAGGATCTTCACATTTTTGGTCGGTCTTTAATCTTTAAGAAATGGTATCATGATAAGGATCTGCATCAGACTTTTCCAACGAATGAAGAACAACTAGCTTTACAAACCTTGGAGGAATTAGCCAGGGAACATGAGGGAGCAGATATGGGTAAGATACCTGATTGTTTACATCAAAAATCGCGCAGATTCCCACCCTTGTCCGCCTGTCCCAATGTAGATCTTTTTGTTCAGTTAGTCTCAGAGGAGCTAAAACAAATACCATCGAACATCTATAGAGACAATCTAACATCTGCTGAACGTTGCAGTCTCAATAAACGGAGACAGCTGCCAGATGTGGTCTTCAAGCCGGCGGACAAGGGTGGGAATGTGGTTGTGTGGCCATGCAATATGTATGAAGCAGAAGCACACCGCCAATTGAAAGAAAAACAGTGTTATAGAAAATTAACGTATAACCCCCTTAGTGCATATGTTGGCGAACTTACTAACATTCTAGACATGGCTTTAGAACAGGGAGTGATTGTTAAGATCTTGCGTGATGCCCTACTTGTGTCTGAACCAAAGGTATCTACCCTATATCTCTTACCAAAGGTTCACAAGAATCAGGAAAATTCCCCCTGGTAGACCTATTGTTTCAGGGGTGGGCAATTTTTTGGATAAGGTCTGTAAATATATTGATGCCCAACTTAAACCATTGGTTGAGACCTTACCATCTTATGTGAAAGATACAGGGGATTTTCTTAGAAAGATTGATTCTCTCAATATTGATAATGGATCGTTACTGGTGACCTGCGACGTGGAGGCTTTATATACTTGTATTAGGCATGAGGATGGCCTAAAAGCCACACTACATTATCTAAATTTGACTAATTTCACTGTGGATGAAATCCAATTTATTATGCAATTATTGGATTTTGCATTAAAACACAATTTTTTTTATTTTGGAGGGTCCATCTACCTACAGCTCCAGGGCACAGCTATGGGGGCTGCTTTTGCGCCCGCATATGCCAATTTGTTCCTGGGGCTGTGGGAGAGGGACCTTTTCCAGTCAGACAGACACACATCGATGGACCGCGTCCTCTTTTGGGCGCGGTACATCGATGATGTTTTCTTGATCTGGCAGGGTACACCGTTGCAGCTTAAAACTTTTTTTGAGGAATTAAATACCAATTGCCTCAACTTGAAATTGACATACAAATATCATAGTGAGTTTATAGAATTCTTGGATGTTACAGTCAAACGTGACATCAACGGTTTTTTACAAACCGATCTATATCGAAAGGCCACATCTACTAAGGCTAAGTTCACACGTTGCGGAATTGCCGCGGAAATTTCCGCGGCAATCCCGCACTTCTCCCGCAGGAAATACGCACGTTTTTTTATGCTGATTCCCGCCAGAATAATAGCGTTTTGCAAGCGTAATTAGCTTGCAGAATGCTAGCGTTTTCCTAGCGATCTGTAGCATCGCTTGGAAAACTGATTGACAGGTTGGTCACACGAGTCACACATAGTGTTTGACACGTGTGACCAACTTTTACTATTGATGCCGCCTATGCCGCATCAATAGTAAAAAGATCTAATGTAAAAATAATAAAAAAATAATAAATAATGATATTCTCACCTTCCGGCGGCCCCCGCAGCCTTCCCGCCTCTCAGCGACGCTCCCGGCAACTCGCGGTCCCAGGAGTGCTTTGCGACAAATCACACCGATGACGTAGCATCTCGTGAGACCGCTACGCCATCTGGGTGATTCTCGCAAAGGACTCTTGGGACCGAAGTTGCCGGGAGCGTCGCTGAAGGCGGGAAGGCTGCGGGGGCCGCGGGAAGGCTGCGGGGCCGCCGGAAGGTGAGAAATATCATTATTTTTTATTTTAATTATTGTTTTACCAGGGATATGGTACCCAGGGCCTGGAGGAGAGTCTCCTCTGCTCCAGACCCTGGGTACCATCCGCACATGAACCGCTTACATTGCGCATAGTGGGCATAGCCACATGCGGAAAGTAAGCGGTTCAATGCATTCCTATGGCGGCGGAATCACCGCGGTTACGCTAAATTAATGAACATGTTGCTTTTTTTTCCGCTAAGCGTTTTTTTCGCGGAAAAAAACGCAACATGTGTACAAAACATGCGGAATCAATTAAACGTATAGAATGCTTAATGCTTGCGTTTTGTTCGCGGTTTAAACCGCGGAAAATAGCGGAAAAAAACCGCGAAAAAAAACGCAATTATTCCTGATCGTGTGCACTTAGCCTAACTCTCTCCTACATGCGAAATCTGCCCACCCGCCGCAGGTCATCAGATCAATACCAACAGGTCAATTTTTACGAGTTCGTCGTATATGCTCCTCGGAGGGGACTATGAGATTAGAGCAGAAGACCTGAAACAACGTTTCCTCGCTAGAGGCTACAACAAGAGACACGTTAATCTGGCCCACCAACGGGCCAAGAGGCAGAGAAGACATGATTTAGTTTACAATACTAATGGTAGACTAAATCAACAAGTTAAGGAATTCAACAAAGTTAGAATGGTGACCACATATCATTCTCAGTGGCACCTTATGCGTAAGGCTATGATTAAATTCTGGCCTATCCTTTTGGCTGATTCTACTTTGAAGATTTATCTATCCCCTACTCCCAATATTACAGCTAGACGAAGTAAGAATTTAAGGGATCTTCTTGTCCATAGTCACTTCAACCAAAAAAGTGACCAGAGTAAGCTGCCGTTTTCACCTTACAATAAACCTAAATGGGGGTGCAGCCCATGTGGTAAATGTGTGGCTTGTCCAAACATCATTAGAGCAACAACTTTTTTGTCATCAGATCGAACTAAGACCTTCAAAATTACACATTCTATCACATGCCAAACTAAGGCGGTTATCTACTATGCATGTTGTCCATGCCCTTTGATATATGTAGGCATGACCACCAGGGCGCTGAAGGTTCGTACTAGGGAACATGTTCGAGATATCATTGCGGCTAAAGAGGAAACCTGCATGGAACATCTCCGTACGATACCCAGACACTTTAAACAGCATCATAAATGCAATCCAAATGATTTAAAAGTAGAGGGTATAGATAGACTTATGTTGGATATCAGAGGAGGAGAAACTACACGCCCCCTCGGTCAATTAGAGACCAAATGGATCTGGTCTCTAAAACCATGCATCCACATGGATTAAATGAATCCTGCAGTTTTGTTCCTTTTTTGTGACCATCCGTATTTCTGTATTTTTATCTCACCTATATTTGTTTTTACTCATTTTTATTTTTCGTTTGTGATCTAAGCAGGTGTTTCTACTACGAATGTGCCTTTTGAGTATGTCTCCAGATATGTTGTGATGCATCTTGGACATCAAGTGTGGATCTAATTTCCCTTTCTTTCGCTGAAATTTGTGGAACAACAATCTAGATGTATATATGCTACAATCAAGCCTGGACATCTTTTTAGATTAATAGTGTTATTGTTGTTATTTCCATAAGTGGTCTTTATTTTTCCTTATTTAGATTTATGTAGCAAAAATTGGGACTAATATAGGCGGCGTCTAGACTTTGCGGCATATGTATTTGATGAATGGAATGTGTTCCTGTAACATAGTGCTAGTTACTGTGGTCTGTATTTGTGATATGGGATTCACACCATTGTCTGTGAGCCTCATCCTGGCTGGGAATTTCTTAGCCTTTTTGTGTTTCCAGTGTAGTTGTGCATTATTGTATTGGATCTCAGCCACTTACCTGACTGCTGAGCGCGCACGCCTGCTGGGGCTGTGTCGGGGCATCGGTGGGCGTATCTCCTCGGCGCGGTGTCCCGATCATGTGATCCGGCCCCGAACACGTCAGACGTGGGCGGGGTCTGGTTCCTTCTCGGGGCTCCGTGCCTTGACGCGCCGCCCGATGCTCCGGGACAGTCTCCAGCGGTGCGGTGTGCGCCACTATAGCAGCGGGTTTATTTTATTTCATTCTATTTGCCTCTGTCCGCAATGATCGGCATAAATGTTTTTCCATGACTAGATAGTGGTGTGTTGTTGTGGGTGCCTAATTGGTCTAGAGCAGGGATGTCAAAGTCAAACACACCGAGGGCCAAAAAAAAAAATTTGCTACAAGCCGAGGGCCGGACTGACGCCGGCCCTGCTACCGGTGCATTGTGGGAAATGTAGTGTTGGTGCCAGGGCCGGCTCCAGGTTTTTATGGGCCCTGGGCGAAAGAGCCTCAGTGGGCCCCTTTAACACAGACCACGATTCATGATGCACAGATACAGCAGAGAAATATGGGTACAGTACAATGCCAAATACTTCTCTTCTTCCATTACATGAGTGATATCTATTGTAAATTGTACAATAGCTCAAAAACCGCCAAATCCTCACAGCGCACAGTACAGACTGGACAGTACAGTCCTCCATACAATATTATGGGCACAACAGTCTCCCCCTTATCACCCATATAATACCCCATGCAGGATGTCACCCCCCATATAATGCTCCATACAGAATACTGGACCCAATATAATGCTCCATACAGGATACTGGACCCAATATAATGCTCCATACAGGATACTGGTCCCCATATAATGCTCCATACAGGATACTGGTCCCCATATAATGCTCCATACAAAATATGGAGCTCTCCTCTGCGCTGTACTGCGTTCTGCACTGTTACAGCTCAGGAAAGGGCGCTGTGGAAAGACTCCCCATTATCATCATCATTGCCTCCCCATCATCATCATGGCCTCCCCATTATCATCAATGCCTGCCCATCATCATCATCTCCTCCCATCATCATCAATGCCTGCCCATTATCATCAATGCCTGCCCATTATCATCATCTTCTCCCCATCATCAATGCCTCCCCATTATCAGCAATGCCTGCCCATCATCATCTCCTCCCCATCATCATCAATGTCTGCCCATCATCATCTTCTCCCCATCATCAATGCCTGCCCATTATCATCATCTTCTCCCCATCATCATCAATGCCTCCCCATTATCAGCAATGCCTGCCCATAATCATCTTCTCCCCATCATCAATGCCTCCCCATTATCAGCAATGCCTGCCATCATCACACACAGAGAGCACACAAGCACTCTCTCACATACATACATACACACACACATACACACACACACATACATACACACACAAAGCACCGCACTACATACACACACAGAGACACACACACAGAGACGTCTTACCTGTTCAGCGTCCCCGCGCTCTGTGCCACAGCCGGCCGCTGAATGATGACGTCATTCAGCGGCCGGCTGTGAGAGGAAGCGCTGGCGCCCCCTGGAGCCCGGAGCTGCGGCAGCGGAGGCACGGGAGAGGTAAGTATTGTTGCCAGCTGCTGCCGGGTCCCTGAGCAGGCGGGGGGGCCCAGTGGCGGCGCTGACACCACTCTCCTCCGCTAACGGGCGCGGGGTGCCAGACTGCGAGTGGGCCCCCCCGCCTGCTCAGGGCCCCGCCTGCCAGGGGGCCATAGATAATCAATTTGCGGGCCGGATCTGGCCCGCGGGCCTTGACTTTGACATATGGGGTCTAGAGGTACACACCTCCTGGATTCTGGTTTTCTATTGGAGGGGATACTCGTCCATATAGAGTTCACTTCTTGTGATATATCTGGACCAATGGACACCAATGTTACATACCACCTCTACCACCGACCACATAGTTCTTGTGTTTCATGACATTCTTGTGGACCAACCGACATCATTGTTACAAGTAATCGCTATGTATTTTCTGTTCTCATTGGTACACTATGTATATATTAACCTGCTCTGGTTGGTGTGATGCCACCCCGGAAGAAGGCTGCAAAGCCGAAACGTACGTAGGGGCTGGCACCACGATCCACCAGAGGTATTTATGCTCTAGTTTTTACTGTTTGCTTTAGTGCTTTGTTCTGATATTTATTAGTGGATTATCCTCCCTGAACAACACGGTTTTTTTTGGGTTAGGGGAGCACTAGCATGCATATATAGATTCCTCTGGACTTTGTCCAATTGTTATACCTCTGACACTATACATTGTGGCTCATGGTGCCCTTGTGTTGGATTTCCCACTTTTTACCTGTTTTTGTTATGTTATTAAATAATTTTCAATAAAGTTTTTCTAGTTTTATATATATGGTGTAGGTTCATATTTTGTATATCGGTCTACACATACACTTATGTAATTGTAAGTTAAAACCATATATCAAAATACATGAAATGACATGGTTAACTGTGTGGAAACAATGTGTCATTTCATGTCGGCTTCTGTGATTTCACAAAAGTCGGCAATTGAATCAGGGGGCTATTATACTATGTAGAAGTGTATGAACTATAAAATATATATATGTATGTGTCACAATGACAGTATATATATATATATATAATATGTATTCTATGTGTATGTATCTAGTGTTTTGTGAGCTGTCAGTGTGATTTTACAGTAGCCGGGGATGAATTGCCGGCTTTTCAAAGGAGACTGGTGCATATAAATCGGACAGCACTTGCATGGTGCGAGTGCTGTGCGTTTTTTAATCGCACCCATTGACTTGCATTGGCGATTATCATCCCAAAATCGTATCAAATCGCAGCATGCTGCGATTTTTTTCTCACACCAATTTCTGATGAGAAAAAAATCGCAAATGAGAACTCACCTATTGACTAACATTGGTCAGATTTGAATCCGATTTTTTTTCCTCTGATTTTCATCCGTTTTCGGCGCCAGTGAGTATGAGCCCTTAGAGCGGTATTCACAATAGACACGTAGGTCCCCAGCAGTTCTGAGACCGCCTTGTCGTTGGCTGCTGGGAATGCATGAATTGGCTAAATTGTCGTTGCTAAGCATCTCAGTTTTTTCCTAATATCCAGGAGCAGTATTGCTAGTCAGAGTTCATATATTTCATATATTTCACATTGACATGCTTTAGCACTACACAGTGCAAATTTTTGTTTATTGTATATAGAGATGGCTGCTCCTAGTATGTACCTGTTCACACTAGCTTCGAAGTGGCAGTCAGTCTTTTGTCAGAGTTTTTTTGGTAAAGCACATCATTCCACTGTTTATTGTAAATGGAAAGAGGTTAGAGGTTAAAAGATATTTTGTGGTTGTGTTTGCTGCCTCTGGCCCTGGGTGCCTTGACTTTGTGCAAGGCATCATGAAATTTGAAGATTCCCAAAGGATTTTGGGTTGTAATGTAGTGACCGGGGTCAGAAAACTGGGTTTGCATCCTAGGTCATGTCTTCGAGCAGGATAATGACCCCAAACATACTTCAAGAAGAACCAAGAAATAGATGGAAACAAAGCACTGGAGAGTTCAGACATCTTATATACAGGTGCTACAGAGAAACTGTGAATAGACAAATTAAATCAGTTAATTTTGCCTGCTTTGATGAATTCCTGAATATAGACCACCGTAAAAAAACAAACAATGACTGCATGGAAAAAAACAGCAAGGATTAGAATTTATAAGGTAATTATCCCTGACTAAATGTCTGTAATATGCTATATCTACTGCCACACAATACACGAATTTCAAATAAGAGCGGCATTATTCTGGAATATAGAAGGGATTTGAACCGATGCTGAAAAAATATTTTCTTGTACGTGGCAGCAACAAAGTCTGGAGGAACGCAAGCACTACTGCCAGCTTAGATGAATTTTCTGAGTACAGATCACCGTAAAAACATGAATCGGTCAATGAGTGCATGGAAAAAGCAGCAGCAAGACTTAGAATTTAGAATTCAATAATCCCTGACTAGACCCATAGGGTGCGTACATGGCAATATAGGCTGCCGGGCAATCAAAGGCCAGCAGTTGATGTCGGCGTGCACGTGACCGGAGGTACGTGTCAGTGATGTCATGCTATCCCTTCACTTGTGCGTTGAAGGCAGCTGCCAGCTTCAGAGGAGGATTGTTGTGAATGGGTTTGAGATGAGTTCTGAGCAGAGGCTCCCTCTGGTGGTTACAAGCGGTACTAGTGAGGATTGGGAATCAGGTGTTACTGATTGGTCTTATTTAAGGGAATCATTTTCCCATCAGGGTTGCCGGTGATCAATTGTTCTGGTCTGAATCCTTCTTTCCAGTTTCCCTTGTAGCCTGCTGTGTCGTGTCTGCATCTCCTGCTATCAGATAAGACAATTTCTTATTTTGTGTTTTTGCTATATTTTTGCATTTGTCCTGCACTTGTGGGGGCCTTCTGGGTCCCCTCCGGGGGCTTTTGCCCTCTCAGTTTAGTCCAGCCACTGTGTTTTGTACTTTTGCTTTTTGCAGTTTTTTCAGTGGCTGCTGTTTTTGTTACACCAGAGAACTAATTTAGGTGGTAGAGGTCGTGTGATCTCAGGTGTTTTTGAAATTAGTAGAGTTGGTGCCTTTCAGGGTTTTCTGGGATTGCAGTAAGTACCCTTCCTATCCTTTTCTATTTAGTTAGTTTGGGCCCAGCGTTTGCTCATACTATTTTCTTTCTGTGTCAGTATTTCCTCTTGTCTAACCGCCATTACATGTTTGGGGGCTTTCTATTATCTTTGGGGTTCTGCTCCGGGGCAGATAGCTTTCCTATTTCTATCTTTAGTGTAGTTAGTTTCTCAGGCTGTGACGGGGGTTAGGCCCAGGGGAAGCCCCCGGGTCCCCCTTAGTTGCGGGGGTTTTGCCCGGGTACGCTCTCGTTCCCCCCCTTTTGGTTATTCCTTTTTTACCTGCACCTAGCTACCGAAACATAAAGGGGGAATGCATGGGGGTTTTTTGGGGAAGGGGGAGTATTTTTTTTTAAAACAGGGTACATGGGGGCCTATTACTAAGAAGATAGGTTGTGCATTTACAATTTGTGGGGTCATGTTTTTTTAAAAGGGATGACTGGGGGCGTGAAAATTTACATGTTGCCCGGGGTCGGCGGCCCCCGGAACCAAAGGTTCCCCCGGGGGCCCCAGGCTACACCTGTGGCATATCCCCCAGCAGCTGCCTGGCCCCCCCCTGCCCCCAAGGGCCCCCCGCTTCGGGGCCCCAGAAGTGGATGGGCCCCCTGAGTCGGGGCCCCGCCCTGGCCTGCGTGCAGCGCTGGGAAGGATCGTCCCCCCGTGAAAAGAAAAGAATATTCACCCCCCCCCAGCCCCTGGGGGCGTGGAGGGGGAAAAAACCCAAATTTCCTTAACATGGGCATGTTCCCCGCGGCTAAAAGCAAAACCCCCCCCAGGTGTAAAGTCCCAGCACCAAAACCCCAACACCCCAACACACCCCCACAACACAAAACCCCCCACACCACACACATACAGAGAGAGAACAACAAAATCTCGCCGCGCACATCCTGGTTCCCTGCAGGCCCCCTGTCGAGAGCCCAGGGATGATGCATCATCCGCCTGGGTCTCAGACAAAAGCAGCAGGCGAGGAACAGGGCCCTGATGTTGCTGCGTGTGGGGTGAGCTGGCGTGTCTGTGTCCGGGGGGTTTTTGGGCGTGCTTGTTGTGTGGAAAAGAGAGGGGTTGGGGGGGGGGCAGGTTTGGAGGTGTGGCAATTTTGGGGGGGAATGGGAAGGGGGAAGGGGGGGAAAGAAGGGTGGGCAAAAATGGTGGGGGGGCAAAACCTGGGGGGATGGGGGGTGGCGGGGAGGGGGGATGGGAAAAAATTTTTCAATAAAAAATTTAAAAAGGGGGGGGGGGTTGGGAAGGGGGGGGGGGGGAAAGGGGGATGGCAAAAGGTGGGGGAGGGAGGGGTTGGGCAATGAGGGGTGGGGGGCAGCGTGGGGTGATGGGGAAAGAAAGGGGGGGGGGAAGGGGTTTTGGTGTGGGAGGGCGGGGGGGCAATGGAAAGGGGATGGAAGGGTTTTGGGGGGGCTTGGGGGGGAAAGGGGGGGGGGGGAGGAGGGGAGGTGTGGGCAAAGGGGGGGGGGAAGGGGGGGGAGGGGGAAGGGGGGGGGGGGAAAAATTTTTTGGGGGGGGGGGGAGGCAAGGGGGGTGAAAGGGCTGGGGGGGGCAAGGGGGGGTATGGGCAATTGGTGGTGGGGAAAGGGGGGTGGGGGAATGAGGGGTGGGGGGGGGAAGATGAGGAAAAGGAAAAGGGGGGGGGAGGCTGTGGGGGGGAATTGGGGGGAGGAGAGGGGGGTGGGAAAGGGGGGGGAAATGGGGGTGGGTTTTTTTTGGGGAGGCAAAAATGGGGGGGGGGGGGGGGAATGGGGGAAATTGGGGGGGGAAAAAGGAAAAAAGGGTGGGGGGGGGGGGGGGAGGGCAATGATTGGGGGGTGTGGGCGTGGGGGGGGGTGGGGGGGGTGAAAATGGGGAAAAAAAAGGGGGGGGGTGGGGAAAAAAAGGGGAAAAAGGGGGAAAAAGGGTGGTAAAAAGGGGAAAATTGTGGGGGGAAAGGGTGGGTTAAACTTTTTTGAAAGGGGGGGGGGGGGGGGGAAAAAAAAATTTTAAATTCCCTTTTTTTGGGAAAAATTTTTTCTTTTTGGGGGGACATTATATTTTTGGGGGATGCATTTTCCGGGGATAATTTTTTCGGGGGGTATAATCTTATGGGGGCCTACATTATTTGGGGAGTCTTAATTCGTGGTGGGGGTGCTTTTTTTTTCGGGGGGTCTTAATTTGGGGGGTCATTTATATTATGGGGTCCATTATTATGGGGGGCCTGCTTTTCAAAGGGGCTCATTATATTCTGGGGGCTATATTACTTATGGGGGGCGATTTCCCCCTGGGGGGGCACAGTATCTTATGGGGGGGGTTTTTCCCCCTTTAGGGGGTACAGTATACAATGGGGGGTGATTATCCCTATGAGGGTGGCTTTTTTTATGGTGGGGATGCGATAACCTTATGAGGGGGTTGCTTAAATTTTGGGGCTGCTTTTTAAATTTAGGGAGGGCGTTTATTTTTTTGGGGGCTACTTTTTTTTTTGTGGGGTGGCCTTATATTCTTGGGGGTACATTTTTTTCTATGGGGGCACCCCCCATGATACGCAACCCCGTCATGGAAATTTTATGTTTTCCATAATTAAAAATTTCTTTAAAATTTCATTCACGTTAGATAGTTCATTGCAAAAAAACCTTGCTCACACATATTTTTAAAAGGATGCCAGTATAATGTCTTTTTTTAAAGACCGGCCCTTAAGGAAAAGTAGAGGTTTTTAATGATATATTTTTTTTCTTTACTAGTCATGCAAGAATGCTGGGCAAAGAACAGTAACAATAAATCTGCAACTTCAGCCCCTTTTATCAAAATTTCATAATTTATCATACTTACACTAGAACCCAATAATCTAACACTTTTAATTGTAGTTAATTGACTAACCAGCCCCTTTTTGTAAACGTAAAAACCTGAATAAAATAATAAATGGTGGGTCTTGACGAACTGTTAACTGACACTTCCGTGTGGACAGCCCCTCATTCTTTTCTGAGCGCTAAAAAAAGCATTTAATAGAGAATTTGGGAACGGCACCAGCAACATTTCAGGATAATTTATCCAAATTTTAAATTTTCCATAACAACCCCACACATATTTAAGACTTTAAACCCTTATATTATACCTGATATAGCGTTTTTTACCGCACAATTGGCGGTCTTGTATTTATTTGTATTAGCTACATAGTGGGCTCCAAGATGTTTTTCCCTTGGGGGACCCAAGGTGCTCCAGTCCGACGCTGTGTATGACTAGGGACTGTGAAATTATACTACAATGGATACTTGGGCTGGCATTAAACTTCAATCAATAGTCACAGGTCAACTTCTCAAAACTCCCCCCAACAACAGACACCTCCTTTCCCACTCCAAGCAGCTAAAACTAAAGCCCCGTCACACACAGCGATCTCGCTAGCGGATCGCTGCGAGTCACAGTTTTGTGACGAACAGCGATCTTCCAAGCGATATCGCTGTGTGTGACATTCAGCGACGACAGCCCCCCTGCCCCCTGCTGGGTATCGCTGTCATCGCTGTGTCCTGGACATTTTTTTGATCATTGGTCCCTGCGGCCACACGCATCGCTGCGTGTGGCAGGCAGGAACCACGATCACTGGTAATAAAAGGCACACATGGGGTTTCCAGGCGCTGGGCGGCGCCTGGAAACCCGATTTTGTACTTGGATACCACCGCTGCTGCAGGGGAGCTGGTAACCAAGGAACACTCAGGTTTCCAGGTGCCCGCAGCGCTGGAAACCCGATGTGACCTTTGGGTTTTAACAGCTCCCTGCACCAGCGGGCTGGTATCCAACGACCTGCGGGTAACTAAGCGACATTACCTTCATGCGCTGTCCTATCGCTGCCTGTTTGGCAGCTCACCAGCGATCAGGTAGCGACACACCAGCGATCCTGAAAATGCTATCGTTGTCGGGATCACTGGTGTGCGCATTGTGACGGGGCCTTTACGCTGTCAATCTAGATTGCCAAGGAGGTATATAGGAGAGGGGCTGTCCAATACTGAGAAGCTGAAAAAATCTAAACAGGGAAGCTTAAAGAACTCTGAGCTAACAGTTTAATCCCTGCACTGCTAAAAGAAATCTGAACTTTTTTAATATGAGGGGAAAGTGCTTCTAATCATTGCAGGAGTATGTGAAATCAGAAGCTGCGGTCTTCTGGCCCCTCTCTGTCGCGGAAACCCGTGACTTCAAGAGGGACCCCCGGAAACCGAACCCGGGTTTTTTCAGGGTGTGGCAGCATGAAATCACTGAATAAGATATAACATTGTGCCATGAAAATTAAAAAAAAAAAAAAAAAATCACACTTTTTGGATGACTAGGGCTGTGCATTATACTGCAATGTAAACTACATGGATGTTCACAGGGATGCCGCTGCAGAGTGGGGCAGAAGATTTGGCGTTTAGTTTTCAACATCTCAATGGTTTGAACACTTTCCTATTCTGTTCAGGTTTTCCTTACTCTGTTCTGCAAGGGCTAATCAGTCCGTTGTCCTCCTGAAGCTATCTGTCCTGACTCTGAGTTGTCTCATCTGTTCTGAGTTATCACTTCCCCTGGTTTTAAATACCTCCTGTAAGCTTTGCTGTTTTCCAGTGAAGCTTGCAGCGCTTGGTTGGAGCTGGAAAAAAGTGAGCGAGAAAGGTCAGGGCTTGGAGTTGTTTCAGGAGTATGTGTGTAGTTCGTTTTTTTGTTGTTAACCAATCTCTATTCCTTTTGGTTTGCCTCATGCTCTCCTTTTCCCCATTTCCACTCAATTGTTTGAAAGCGTTTGTGTATGATTTTTTTTCTATTTATCCCTGTCCGTTTCCCCTCTGGCCTTTACTTTAGAGCAAGACTGCATTCCGCTACCTACTCATTAGGGGGTACTTAGGGGAAAAAAGGATAGGAACGTGATCATCGCACGGGTTGAAAAAACTCGTCTAGGAAAAGCTAGGAAACTCAAGTGGCACAGGGGAAGTTTCAGGGGTGTCTCTTGGTCCTTCCCCCATGACAAAGATTCCTTCCACTTGTGTATCACCGTGTGCTGTCTTTATTCAGTAGAAGCGTGACAGATGACTATGGGCTGTGCATTATACTATATGGAGGACTTTCCCAAAAACCTGTCAGGTGTGGGAACCCTTTTTTGAGAACCTTCACGTTTGCCATGGTACACATTCACTATTGTCCCAAACCCTGTAGCTTGCACCTGTGCTGCCCCTTGCCTTTATTTGTGGAGGCCTGCTGCATCCTGCTAGAATGCATTTGTCTTCAGTCAGGGTTTGGGGGAAAGGGCCGTATCTTTATGGTATGTGTTTTTTTTGAATTTTTTTGTGTTAGCTGTTTTTAATATGGAGGACGTGTGGGCATTATACTATGCGGATGACTATAGGCGTGCATTATACTACATGTGTGTCCCCCCACCACAATTGTGATTACCAGGGCAATGGGGTACTCAGACCGGCCCGTAGAAGCTAAGGGATTTGTTCACAGGTAGCTGTGGCTCGGTCTTGGCCCGGGGGGGGTCTGGCGTATTTGTTGGGGGATATATTTACAGGGGTAACTATATACAGTTCGTGACGCCCCCTGTAGTATTCTGGTAATGGTACCACCTGCTGTAGATCCTGAGGGGATGGTGAGGCAGCTAGATGTCAGGTCCCCTAAGGTGGGGCTCTTCCCTCAAAGTCTGTTAAGATGGAAGTCGGGTGCCGGTAAATAACACAGTCTCCCCAGTCAAGTCTTTCCCCAAACCCTTTTCTTGCTTGCAAGGCCGCCCCGGGGGGGATCCAAAAAGGTTTTTGAGACGGCAGCTGGACGTTAGGGGGCCCCTTTAACTCCCAAAAACGGTACAACCGCCGAACGATTTCCCCCCTGTTCCGCTTCTTAGCTGTAACTGCCCAGTCA
>JARQOD010000003.1:194956104-195040232 GCA_033576555.1 Oophaga sylvatica
CTGGTTCCCAGGTTGTCCTAAGGGTTTGCCCTGCCTTTAATCAAATATTGCAACTGATTTTGTACAAACCTGGAATCTAGAACCCTTTCCACCAAAATTTTCCTGACCATCGACCAGCACTGGGTCAGGGAAAGGAAAAAGAAGCAGGAAACGTATTGGGTTTTTGCAGCCTTTAGTAGGGATAATGAAAGACAGGGTGGATTCTCTAGTTTGGGTAGTTGAAGACGACAGCAAAAGCATTATAATTTATTGATCCTATAAGGCCAATTTATTATGTCCCAAATTTAACGATGGAATTTTAATTTAAGATTTTGGTTGACACCCAGCCCAAAAATTTCCTACCTTGAAAGCTGGGGAGGTTTAGAAATTTATCTGCTGCTTTTTGTACCTTTCTGAGCCAATTCTAGATTTTCTTTAGAAGATCCAATTTTTGGTAAAGAAGTGATTCTTTCAGCCATGCCCGGCAAGGGCGTATTCTTGGGAAATCGAGGAAAAATTTGTTAGGTGAAACCTAGATTGGAGTAAAAAGGAGACTGCTTAGTGGAGGCGCCTGAGAGTTGTTATAAGGGGGAACTCACCCAGTGGAAGTGATCCCCCAAATCCTGTAGGTGGCAGTTTAAAACGCGGAGATACTGCCCCAGGGTCTGATTGGTTCGTTCTGTCTGCCCATTAGTTGGGGATGAAAAGCAGAAGAAAGGTTTATTTAATGTCCAAGCTGCACAGAAATTTTGCCAAAAACCTTGAGGGAATTGCACCCCTCGATCCAAAATGACCTCATCCGGTACTCAGGGGTAAGCGAAAACACTTTTAATCATCAAGTTGTGTTGTTTTGCACGTGGGTTAAGGACAAAAGGGATAAATGAGCTGCCTTTGTTAGACGGTAAACCACTAAATGGTTGTTCTTCCTTGAGAGTTGGTAACTCCACAATGAAGTCCATAGAAATGGTCCCACGGGCGGGACGGGGGGGGAAAAGAGGTTGCAAAGACCAGTTGGTGAGGAGCGGGGGTGTTTTGCAATGCACAGATTCACAGAAGTGACATAGTTTAAGACTCTTTCCTGAAAGTGGGCCACCAAAAGAACGAGAAAGAAATTTTGTGTCTTTAGAATTTCCCCCTATGCCGGTTTTGGAACGAAAATGAGTTGCAATACTCTAATCGCTGTTTCGGTATTTCAGACGTTGTCCTGAATTCCACACACCATTCTTAAAGACAAGCTTAGTCCTTGGGGGTTGAGCAACAAGAATCCGAGGTAGGGTTCCCTTGTTTGTCCTTAGTAGGTCTTGATTTGAATCACTCCCAGGAACTTAGAGTCAGGAAGAATGTCTTAGGAGGGTAAGTGGAAGTGTCTTGCTGAATGAATCCTAGAGGTGCATCAGCCTTTCCATTGCGCGATCATGGTCTAAAAGAAATGACAAAATTAAATTGGTTTAGGAAAAGTTTTCAGCGGGGCCTGGCAAGGAGTCAGGCCTTAGCCGACTGATAAATTCAAGGTTCGTGGTTTCTGTCAGGCGACTATTTGCTGTGCAGCTCCTGAAGAAGGTGTCTCATTCTTGAAGGCGGCAATAAGGCCAACAATTCTTATTGCCCAATCGTAGTTCCTCTCGCGAAGACAAATGCTGGGAAAAGAAGGCACGGGTTGCAAACATATTCTCACTGTTCTCGAGAGAGTATAGCTCCAAGGCACAGTCGAAGCTTCCACCCTTTATAAAGGGCAAGCTCGGGGTTGGGATGTACTAAGAAGGTGCGGTGGTAAAATTTATCCTTTAAACAGGAAAATGTTCTGAGCTTGCGGGGTCCAGGAGAACTAGGACTGTTTCGGGTAAGTTGGGTGTAGGTGACACTACTCAAAAAAATTCTTAAGAAACGTCTATGAAGTTGGCAAACCGATGAAACGCGCACCCTCCTTCACATTTCTAGGATTGGCCAATCCTTGAGGCTTGGGTCTTGCTTCCTCCATCTAATCCTTGCGTAGATGTACATACCCCCGAAATTGAATTTCGGTCCATGGAATTCACATTTTTCAAGTTTGATGTAGAGTTGGTTTTGTCTTAGGCGTTTAAGACCATTCCACAGTCCATGATGTTCCTCTGTGGGTTAGAAAAAATTGAATATCATCCAGATAAATCACCAATGTATTAGGAATCCTAAGATATCATTCCGAAGTGTGGAAAGTGCTGGGGCGGTATAGACCAAAAGGCTAAAGTATTAAAGGTCCATTAGGTGACTGGCGCTTTTCCCTTTCATCCCAGGTTTGATTTCGACAAGTTATAGGCCCCGGGATAAGTTTAGGAAATTTTGGCATTGCCGCACTCTTCCAACAATCAGGGTTAAAGGCAAGGATAAGGTTTCTAATGTAACTTATTGAGTTCCTTGTCTGCAGGGTCTCGAGATCCATTTTTTCTTCCAAAGAAGATGGGTGCACCTGGGGAGATGAAGAGGGGCGTATGAAGCTTGGCTAAATTTTGTCTATATTTAAACCTTCAAAGTTTTAGTCGGGCCCCGCTAGGGGGTTAGATCTTCAAAAAAGGTATTCGGCTCGGGTAAATAATTCAATTGGGACAATCATATGGACGGTGAGGAGGAAGCGATCAGCGTTCTTCTTGTCACATAAATCGTATAGTCTGGTATACATGGTAGTTATGGATGACATGGTTCCTTTAGAAACAGAGCAAGCTGAAAACTCCTTGACTCATTTGTTTCTCGGAAAGTGTAATCTTGGTCTCCCAGTTAATGTAGGATTTGCGCCTGCAGCCATGGTAGCCCTGAATGATGGGGAAAGTGGGGAGAAGAGGGTAAGCAAAAAAAACATTTCTCCCGATGATTTTACCAATAAGGACCCCAAAGGCTCTGTTTCTTGATCCACTGGTCCAGAAGTCAGAGTAGAGAGCCATCCAAGTTTCCATCTGTAATGGGTAGCCTTCTTCACTGAACGTATCCCCCGTTTCAGAGCAAGGGGAATCATAAAATTTTCCACTTGACCTGATCGATCATAGCAGGCTTAGCACCCAGACTGAGTAACCAGGTTTGATGGAAAGGAAGCAATGAGAATTGTTTCTTTTACAAACTCAGCTGGGGGCACCGCTGAGGAAACTTGAAAAATTGCAGGTTTTACCGTCATGTCCCCAGAACTAACAGGTTTAGTGAGAAAAACAAGATCTCTTGGCAGATCTCTTGGAGCTGAGGCTCGGAAGACAGAGCTCCTCTCGCAACACCCAGGGAATGACGCTGCAGTAGTTTACGAGAACGGCTGGGGCAGTTTATAATGAGTGCCTGCTTACCACAGTAGAAACATAGATTTTCTTTTTACGAGTTCCTTTGCGTGCATCACTAAACCCCTCTTTGTAAGAGTCCACCTCATGGGTTAGGTTCTGGTTCCCTTGTGATCCTTTCAAAGGTTCCTTAGTGAGGAGGGAGGTAGTAAAAGGTTATGCGATTATTTTGAAACCTCTCTCTTGTCTGGTTCAGTCGACGAGCATATCGGTCAATTTGTTAATAAAGTACCTAACGCAGTGGGAGGGTCGGCACGAGCAAGTTCATCCTTAATCAGTGGAGACAACCCTTTCCGAAAAATAGATTTTTTAGCGGAAGTGTCCCAAGTGGTATCAAGAGCCCATCTCCTGAAATCCAGGGCATATTCGGCTACTGAACGCTTACCTTGGCGCAAAGTTAACATGTCTGCTTCAGCTGTTGCACCTCGATTGGGGTCATCAAACACCTGCCCCATGGCTGAAATAAAAGCATCAAGGTGATTCAAACAATCATCCTCAGTCTCAATCAGAGGGTTTGCCCACATCAAAGCCTTATTGGTAAGCAACATGATTATAGTAAGCACTTTGGATCGTTCAGTGGGAAATTGTGAAGCATGTGCAGAGAAAAATAAATTGCATTGATTAATAAATCCCCTGAATTTCTCACGTTCACCGCCAAAACGAAAAGGAGGTAATTTGGGGATCCCAGAACTTGGGGTTATGGCAGGAGCCTGGGCTCGTTCCTCTAGAGCCTCAATCCTGGCTCGCAATTCCTGGGTAGTCTGTCCAAACACTTGCAAATTATGATTAGTGAGGTCCTGTAGGCTTGCAAAACGGGTTTTTAAAGTCTGTACATCTGAAAGGATTGTATCAGTCACTCCGCAAAGTTCCTTTATGGGGCCTCCATCTTCCAGATCTTTTAAGGCAGAGGTGCTGGAAGGAGAAGAGGAAAAAAAAACAAAAAAAAACAATAGTGTTTACCTGTGGTAACACTCCAGAGTAAAATTTTAAGGGAATGCGCTCACCTGGAATGGTTGTGAGAAGTCACAACCACTGTCATCACATAAGGTATTAAACGGACATCTGATATCCACAGTCACAGCAGACACGGCTTTCCCAGACCCAGCAGACACTAAACATTGGCTCCTGAATCTTGTCATGTATAGTGTACAGTTCCTATAGCGTCTTGTGCTTGGGTGCGAGGAAAACACAGGAGACATAGGTTGAAATGAAATGACTTGTATTACTTCATACAAGCATGCTGAAAAGTTCACACAGTTTGCAGGAACAGCGACAGGAGACACAGCAGGCCAGAGTAACTTCAAGCACTACAATAAATCTCCAAAGCAGGTTCAGGATCTCTTCTCTGTACCGTAATTCCTCTGCAAACATGGATTCACCAAACAGCAGGTTTCCAGAGTCCAAAAGTGTTCCAAGGTTCCTCAGTAGGGAATAGCTGGAGTACAAGTCCAAGGCTTCCAGGAGTCAGGTCACAGACTGACTGAGGCTTGATTCAGGAGCACTGATTGTTCAGCTGAGGCTGCTTAAGAAGCAAGAGGGAAGAATCAGGGCGGGAACATGAAAACTGGAAACTCCATATTAACTGAGGGCAAGAGCTGCAGAAAGACAGAAAGCAAAATGGCCGACGGAAAACTGAGTTTCAAGGAACATGTCAACAGAGACAAAGAACCTTACACATATGTATAATACTTGTATGAGCAGGGTTCAGAAAGGTAATGTCCAATGTGGACACGCAGCATAAAATGGCTTTTATGTGCATGGCTCACAAGGAGGTGTGGAAAACTCCTGGTCTTGTAGAAACAGGAAAACAATTGATTGAAACAGAAACACATGAGCCGTGCACACAGCGAACAAGCCTGTAGGGACATTGTTCACACCACCAGAAGACTGAAAACACAGAAAAAAGGCACAGTAAAACCAAAAAAATACTCTGTTGCAAAAAAATAACAGTAAACAGCAAGTGCTAATAAAAGGATGCAAAAACACAGGGTATTTCCTTTATACGTTAACAACTGTGAGAATTGTCTACACTCCTGGGTTGGACACGCTTTCCATACTGCTGCCGGTACCTTCAGGTGTGGCGGTGATGGTGATGTCGCCAGACATATCTGCCACTCTTGCTGTCTACAAAAAACAAAGTAGAAAGGGGAAACTGGTCTGATACTAAAGCTCCCCACTTCTTGCCTCCTTACCCCTTCTATCACTAATGTTCCGCTATGGTGAAGTTCGACAAACAAAAGCGTAGTTTGGAAAGCAGTTAGTATATCTTCACTTCACTCAGGCACAGGTCATGAAACCTGCCCTTAGTCATGTGCCTCATAGCCCTTGGTGAAGGGTAAAACCACTCCCAGGTCTGGGATAGTCAGAGCTTCTCTTGCTTTTTTTTTACCTTTTTCATTCCTCCAACTCACATAGTCATCTATAAGTTCTTCAGTAGGGCCAGCATGTCGAACAGCCAGGACGATCCCTGCTGTGCTACTCTCTCCTGGACCAACTTACCAACTTCTCCAGGGCATCAGTCATGATGGCACCCAATCTGCGCTGAAGATGATCTTCTGGTTTCAGAGGTTGGAAGAGGGCGTACCTTCCCATCTTTACATTTAAATATCCCTTCTTGACCCTCCCACTACCCTATCAAAACCAATCCTTGACCTGGAACTTGCAAATTCAAAACCAAAACCATACAGTCATCCTAATCCTTTATTTAACCCCTTAGAAGACATTAACACCTTCGGTATACACTGTGGTGCCAACAAAGGGGTTTTCTGAAATTTAATATTGATTCATCATGCTAAAAGCCATAATGCCATAAAAATAGCAACAGCTGTATTAGGTATTACAGCTTTGTCTTACTCAGACAGTTAATTGGTGGACTACAGAGAGTTTGACCTCCACTAATTTACTGTAGATGACTTTTCCTAAATATACATCATCAATATTAAAATTCTGTAAAAAAGGCCCTTTAATAAAAGACAAACCCGCAAAATGACACAAATAAAGTGTTTAAATTAGAAGAAGATAGAGATGAGGAGTCATATTGGTCATCTATCTCTGAGTTTGAAAAGCAAAAACAAACAAAAGAACCCCAAGAATGTTCAAGAATGTTAAAACTGTAGTCACCTGACCAACACAAGTGCTGCTGCCATTGATGGGCTACAGCTTTTACATATGCCGTAAGGTTAGAACCGAGAGTTTGGAACCGTGCTCTGTACATCCCTTCCTGGCCTTACGGACTTATGACCACTACAGTCAAGGTCAATTTGGCCAGAACAAGATGTAGAGTAACCATCCTAAAGTACCAATTTTCCCAGCAGACCTTTTCCAGCATTGCCTAGGTCCTTGCTAGTCCCTTTGCTTCTTCTATACATGTGTCTGCTGCAGTAAATTGATGTCCACAACAGTGACATATTTTTCATGGAGCTGCAGCAGTCTCATGCTTGTCTGGCCAGAAGAGGAAGCATGAAGTCCGTTAGCTGACCAGAAATGATTAGATCAAATCCAAATATTAAAAAAAAAATGAACACTGAATTTTAATTCTCTAAGAGAAATAGGTGAAAAATAATAAAAAAGTTCTGTTAATTTTTCAAGGAGGCATTGCATCTACAACATCCTTCTTCCATTTCTAAACAGACACTCAAGCACTTAATACTTTAGTTCCTATTCACATGACAGTATACCATGGTTCTTATTACAGCAGCAATTTATGACCTGACCGATAGTCTACTAACTTGAAGTAACCGTGTCATATATGTCTGTGAGACTGTTAGTTCAGGTCAAAATCCCAACAGTTGGTCTGTGAATGTGACCATAACAAAGACTGTAAAATATATGGTCATGTGAATAAGGCCAGAGTTATAGCATAGTGATCAGCACTGTGTCTTTATCTAATGATTGCAAACAAAGATCTGGAAACCACAAATATTTTATCCAGAAAGTTTACTGGATAATGAATACATTTATTTGCTGACATAAAGTATTACATATGTGGCTTAACGCGAGCCCAGTTTCATAGGGAGCGTGATTAGGTACAGCACTTAGCCCATTGTACATATAGTACTATACTATGTATGGAAATCAACTGTACTGGAAAAAAGGAAGAAGGCAGCATCTTAAGTGTGACGAGCAGCCGAGGATATGACATTTATATTCAAAGTGTGGCATTCAGTGGGTTAAAGCTGTCAGGTTCAGTAGATTTTAAACATTCTTTAAACTCATGTTTCCCTGCTGGCTACTTGACTCTCGTTATTCACTTCTTGTCTCTTGTGAGAACAGTACTTTCTCAATTTTTTTTTCGGCAATCAGTCTTTACCTGCGATAGAAAACTACAGTCTGTTTAACCAATGGGTGGATACCAAGAGTACAAACAGGAAGGCACCGATGGGAACTGCAAAGTGGTCTGAGTGTAAAGTCACACTGCTGTCTGTACATTACGGAGCAGTCAGGTGTAGTGGTCACATCCAGCACAATACAACTGCTGCATCCTCGCTGTCCATCCAACTTCAACATGCTCTGTTCTTCATCTGTTTGACACAATGAAGTTTTGTCGAATTAGAACTTTTTTGTTTATTTTGGCTCATATTATTCTGGCTATTCTGCTAATTTTCTGGTTTTCCAATCCAATAAGTGAGCACATATATCCGAAAAGGTAAGTCCCTTATACATTACTTGTTATAGTTTGTATATTGTATATATGATTCTAACATAATCTGCAGGACTGTACAAAGATTGTCTCCTAATGGAATACAAAAATCACAGGATTCCCTTATTCTAGTCTAATGTATGAACTGATATATATATATATGACATGAATAGTGAACAGTCTATGATTTTAAGGGTAGGTTAATTTTAACGTTGAGAAATAGAATATCAAAACTAAGATCCAGAAGATAATATTGTATAAATTATATAAATTTATTTGCATTTTGCAGTGAAAAATAAGTATTTGATCCCTCTGGCAAACAAGACTTAATACTTGGTGGCAAAACCCTTGTTGGCAAGCACAGCAGTCAAACATTTTTTGTAGTTGATGATGAGGTTTGCGCACATGTCAGGAGGAATTTTGGTCCACTCCTCTTTGCAGACCATCTCTAAATCATTAAGATTTTGAAGCTGTCGCTTGGCAACTCAGAGCTTCAACTCCCTCCATAAGTTTTCTATGGGATTTAGATCTGGAGACTGGCTATGCCACTCCATGATCTTAAGGTGCTTCTTTTTGAGACACTCCTTTGTTGCCTTGGCTGTATGTTTTGAGTCATTGTCTTGCTGGAAGACCCAGCCACGACCCATTTTTAATACCCTGGTGGAGGGAAGGTGGTTGATTTTACGATACATGGTTCCATCCATTCTCCCATTGATGTGGTGAAGTAGTCCTGTGCCCTTAGCAGATAAACATCCCCAAAACATAATGTTTACACCTCCATGCTTGACAGTGAGGACAGTGTTCTTTGGGTCATTGGCAGCATTTCTCTTCCTCCAAACACGGCGAGTTTAATGCCAAAGAGCTAAATTTTTGTCTCATCTGACCACAGCACCTTCTCCCAATCACTCACAGAATCATCCAGATGTTCATTAGCAAACATCAGGTGGGCCTGCACATGTGCCTTCTTCAGCAGGGGGACATTGTGGGCACTGCAGGATTTTAAACCATTATGGCTTAATGTGTTAGCAATGGTTTTCTTGATGACTGTGGTCCCAGCTGCCTTGAGATCATTAATAAGTCCCCCGTGTAGTTTTAGGCTGATCTCTCATCTTCCTCATGATCAAGGATACCCCAGGAGGGGAGATTTTGCATGGTGCCCAGATCAATGTCAATTGACAGTCATTTTGTATTTCTTCCATTTTCTTCATTTTACTATTGCACCAACAGTTGTCTCCTTCTCACCCAGCGTCTTACTTATGGTTTTGTAGCCCATTCCAGCTTTCTGCTGGTCTATGATCTTGTTCCTGACATCCTTAGAAAGCTCTTTGTTCTTGCCCTTGTTGCAGAGGTTAGAGTCTGACTGATTAATTGAGTCTGAGGCAGTGGCGTAGCAACTGTTTGTGGCGCCCGGGGTGGCAAATTTTAGGCCACACACCTAGCCACACCCATTTCACTGGTCCACCCATATCCACGCCCTGACCACACCCACTTAGCACTGCTGATCACACTGTTTCATAAACAATAATTATAAACACATACCTCTCAACCGTCCCGGTTTCAGCGGGACAGTCCCGATTTCAGGACCCTGTCCGCTGTCCCGGCCAGGCGGTTTACTTTCCGCATTAGAATCGTACATACGGAAACCCCGGGGACCTCCCACACGTTCTGGCAGCCACAAGTCACGTTCCATCGCTGACCTCATTTCCCCAGGATGTGGGGATCTCACCAGCTATGAGGCGCTCCATTCAATACCCGGCTCTCACTGAGCGAGACAGGCAGGATCTGGGGATCTCTTCATCTGTTGAACAGATCCCATGTTGAGATCCCCACATCCTGCTTGTCTCGCTCAGTGAGAGTCGGGTATTGTATGCAGCGGTCCGTACAATACCGGCTCTCACTCCAACAGATCCAGCGGCTTGATGCGTCGCCGTTCTGAAGACTCTCCCGAGAACGAGTTACAGTACCTGCTGCTGTAAGCTGACCGCCGGAAATGAGGTCAGCGGTCATTTCCAGCGTTCAGCTGACTTACAGCACGTCACCTCCGGTGGAACGTGACATGTGGCTGCCAGAACGTGTGGGAGGTCCCGGGTTTCCGCATGTACGATTCTAATGCGGGAAAGTAAACCTCCCGGCCAGGACAGCGACCCAGCCCTACACAGATAACAGCATTCGCTCCGTCCCCACGCAGACCCATGCACATAATGGCACCCCTCCTTCCCCCCTGCAGCCCCAAGCACACAGATCCCGCAAGTAACAGGACCCTTGTACATGCGCGGCTCCGCTCTTTGTGGCCCTGTACACACACGGCTCCGCTCCACACACCTCACACGCACAAGGCTCCGCTCCGTACACCTCGTACAGACATGGCTTCGCTCCGTACACCTCGTACACACACGGCTTTGCTCCGTACACCTCGTACACACACGGCTCCGCTCCGTACACCTCGTACACACACGGCTTTGCTCCGTACACCTCGTACACACACGGCTCCGCTCCGTACACCTCGTACACACACGGCTCCACTCCGTACACCTCCGCTACGTACACCTCGTACACACACGGCTCCGCTCCGTACACCTCGTACACACACGGCTTTGCTCCGTACACCTCGTACACACACGGCTCCGCTCCGTACACCTCGTACACATGGCTCCGCTCCGTACACCTCGTACACACGGCTCCGCTCCGTACACCTCCGCTCTGTACACCTTCGTACACACACGGCTTTGCTCCGTACACCTCGTACACACACGGCTCCGCTCCGTACACCTCGTACACACACGGCTCCGCTCCGTACACCTACGCTACGTACACCTCATACACACACGGCTCCGCTCCGTACACCTCGTACACACACGGCTTTGCTCCGTACACCTCGTACACACACGGCTCCGCTCCGTACACCTCGTACACACACGGCTTCGCTCCGTACACCTCGTACACACATGGCTTCGCTCCGTACACCTCGTACACACACGGCTTCGCTCCGTACACCTCGTACACACACGGCTTTGCTCCGTACACCTCGTACACACAGGCTCCGCTCCGTACACCTCCGCTCCGTACACCTCGTACACACACGGCTTTGCTCCGTACACCTCGTACACACACGGCTCCGCTCCGTACACCTCGTACACACACGGCTCCGCTCCGTACACCTCCGCTACATACACCTCGTACACACACGGCTCCGCTCCGTAACCTCGTACACACACGGCTTTGCTCCGTACACCTCGTACACACATGGCTCCGCTCCGTACACCTCGTACACACACGGCTCCGCTCCGTACACCTCCGTACGTACACCTCATACACACACGGCTCTGCTCCGTACACCTCGTACACACACGGCTTTGCTCCGTACACCTCGTACACACACGGCTCCGCTCTGTACACCTCGTACACACGGCTCCGCTCCGTACACCTCGTACACACGGCTCCGCTCCGTACACACACGGCTCCGCTCCGTACACCTCGTACACACACGGCTCCGCTCCGTACACCTCCGCTACATACACCTCGTACACACACGGCTCCGCTCGTACACCTCGTACACACACGGCTTTGCTCCGTACACCTCGTACACACATGGCTCCGCTCCGTACACCTCGTACACACACGGCTCCGCTCCGTACACCTCGTACACACATGGCTCCGCTCCGTACACCTCGTACACACACGGCTCCGCTCCGTACACCTCCCTACGTAACACTCTACACGGCTCTGCTCCGTACACCTCGTACACACACCTTCTCCGTACTCTACACACGGCTCCGCTCTGTACACCTCGTACACACGGCTCCGCTCCGTACACCTCGTACACAGGCTCCGCTCGTAACACGCTCCGCTCCGTACACCTCGTACACACACGGCTCCGCTCCGTACACCTCCGCTACATACACCTCGTACACACACGGCTCCGCTCCGTCACCCGTACACACACGGCTTGCTCCGTACACCTCGTACCACAGCTCGCCGTACTCGTACCCACGGCTGCTCGTACACTCCCTGTACACCCATACACGGCTCCGCTCCGTACACCTCGTACACACGGCTCCGCTCCGTACACCTCATGCACACACAGCTCAGCTACATCCACACTGTAAACCCCTTATGATCCCACATATAAATTACCATCATCCAGCACCATGACGACCAGTACAGCAGCTTCCTGCACACAGGGGCTGATCATGTGACACCTAACTCCTCCCCTCCTGTGACCTCATCACAGGTCCTGCTAGCACCTTTACAAATGACAGCACAGCAATGGTAAATGCTGGCTGTGCGAAGTTGGGAGGGCAAGGAAGGGGTGCATGGGGGGCGTGGCGACTTCTCACTGCAGGACACTAGTGTCCTGACCGACCCAGCGAGCGGTGGGAGGGGTTAGAATCGGGACTGTTGGGGTATGGAATTGCCGCTGCTGCTGCGCCGCCCCCACACACACGTGCCGCCTGGGGCGGACCGCCCCCCCCACGCTACGCCACTGGTCTGAGGACAGGAGTCTTTTACAAAGGTGACTATGTAAGACAACTGTCTTTAATGCAGGTAACGAGATGATTAGGAGCGTCTAACTGGTCTGTAGGAGCCAGAACTCTTGATGGTTGGTAGGGGATCAAATACTTATTTCTCAATGCAAATCTACTATATAATTGTCTTATCCCGTCTGTCTGTCCAGCAAATCCCACATCGCTGATTGGTCCGACCGCGGCCAATCAGCGACGCAGGGCTAACTCTGCCCATGTGGTCATGTGACTCACCAACTGCCCATGATGTACTGAACATGTTTTGCCAGTTATAGTGTCTGATGTACTTCTGTCACGTTTACTGAACACGAGTAATACACAGCGGAAGTACCCCGACCGGCGGCCACTACATAAACCCAGCAGCAGCCTCCACGTACACCCCAGCAGCAGCAGCCTCCACGTAACCCCACCAGCAGCAGCCTCTATATACCCCAGCAGCAGCCTCCACATATACCCCAGCAGCCTCTATATACCCCAGCAGCAGCCTCCACATATACCCCAGCAGCCTCTATATACCCCAGCAGCAGCCTCCACATATACCCCAGCAGCCTCTATATACCCAGCAGCAGCAGCCTCCACATATACCCCAGCAGCAGCAGCCTCCACATATACCCCAGCAGCAGCAGCCTCTATATACCCCAGCAGCAGCCTCCACGTACACCCCAGCAGCAGCAGCCTCTATATACCCCAGTAGCAGCCTCCACATATACCCCAGCAGCAGCCTCCACATATACCCCAGCAGCAGCCTCCCTAACCCCAGCAGCAGCCTACACGTACACCCCAGCGCAGCAGCCTCCACATATACCCCAGCAGGCCTCTATATACACCCACAGCAGCCTCTATATACCCCAGCAGCAGCCTCCACGTACACCCCACAGCAGCAGCCTCCACATATACCCCACAGCAGCCTCATATACCCAGCAGCAGCCTCCACATATACCCCAGCAGCAGCCTCCACATATACCCCAGCAGCAGCCTACACTACACCCCAGCAGCAGCCTCTATATACACCCACAGCAGCCTCTATATACATCCCAGCAGCGCCTCTATATACACCACAGATGCCTCTATATACACCCCAGATGCCTCTATATACACCCCAGCAGCCTCTATATACACCCCAGCAGCCTCTATATACATCCCAGCAGCCTCTATATACACCACAGCAGCCTCTATATACATCCCAGCAGCCTCTATATACACCCCAGATGCCTCTATATACACCACAGCAGCCTCTAATACACCCCATATGCCTCTATATATACACCCCAGCAGCCTCTATATACACCCCAGCGCCTCTATATACACCGCAGA
This sequence comes from Oophaga sylvatica, assembly GCA_033576555.1. Classification (NCBI taxonomy): domain Eukaryota; kingdom Metazoa; phylum Chordata; class Amphibia; order Anura; family Dendrobatidae; genus Oophaga; species Oophaga sylvatica. Next base: position 194,969,850 of record JARQOD010000003.1, read on the forward strand.
TGCCTCTTATACACCCAGCAGCCTCTACATACACCCCAGAAGCCTCTATATACACCCCAGCAGCCTCTATATACACCCCATCAGCCTCTATATACACCCATAGCCTCTATATACACCCCAGAGCCTCTATATACACCCCAGCAGCCTCTATATACACCCCAGCAGCCTCTATATACATCCCAGCAGCCTCTATATACACCCCAGAGCCTCTATATACATCCCAGCAGCCTCTATATACACCCCAGATGCCTCTATATACACCCCAGCAGCCTCTATATACACCCCATATGCCTCTATATAACCCCCAGCAGCCTCTATATACACCCCAGCAGCCTCTATATACACCCAGATGCCTCTATATACACCCCAGCAGCCTCTAATACACCCCAGAAGCCTCTATATACACCCCAGCAGCCTCTATATACACCCCATCAGCCTCTATATACACCCCATCAGCCTCTATATAAACCCCAGAAGCCTCTATATACACACCAGCAGAAGCATCAGCCTCTATATACACCCCAGAAGCCTCTATATACACCCCAGCAGAACATTAGCCTCTATATACACCCCAGAAGCCTCTATATACACACCAGCAGAAGCATCAGCCTCTATACACCCCAGAAGCCTCTATATACACCCCAGCAACCTCTATATACACCCCAGCAGCCTCTATATACACCCAGCAGCAGCGCCTCTATATACACCCCAGCAGCAGCAGCCTCTATATACACCTCAGCAGCAGCCTCTATATACACCCCAGCAGCCTCTATATACACCCCAGCAGCCTCTATATATACCACAGCAGCCTCTTTATACACCCCAGCAGCAGCCTCTATATACAGCCCAGCAGCCTCTATATACACCCCAGCAGCCTCTATATACACCCCAGCAGCCTCTATATACACCCCAGCAGCCTCTATATACACCCCAGATGCCTCTATATACACCCAGCAGCCTCACTCTATAACCCCATCAGCCTCTATATAAACCCAGAAGCCTCTATATAAACCCCAGAAGCCTCTATATACACACCAGCAGAAGCATCAGCCTCTATATACACCCCAGCAGCCTCTATATACACCCCAGCAGCAGCAGCAGCCTCTATATACACCCCAGCAGCAGCAGCCTCTATATACACCCCAGCAGCCTCTATATACACCCCAGATGCCTCTATATACACCCCAGCAGCCTCTATATACACTCCATATGCCTCTATATACACCCCAGCAGCCTATATATACACCCCATCAGCCTCTATATACACCCCATCAGCCTCTATATAAACCCCAGAAGCCTCTATATACACACCAGCAGAAGCATCAGCCTCTATATACACCCCAGAAGCCTCTATATACACCCCAGCAGAAGCATTAGCCTCTATATACACCCCAGAAGCCTCTATATACACACCAGCAGAAGCATCAGCCTCTATATACACCCCAGAAGCCTCTATATACACCCCAGCAACCTCTATATACACCCCAGCAGCCTCTATATACACCCCAGCAGCAGCAGCCTCTATATACACCCAGCAGCTTCTATATACACCCCAGAAGCCTCTATTAACACCCCAGCAGCCTCTATATATACCCCAGCAGCCTCTATATACACCCCAGAAGCCTCTATATACACCCCAGCAGCCTCTATATACATCCCAGCGCCTCTATATACACCCCAGAAGCCTCTATATACACCCCAGCAGCCTCTATATATACCACAGCAGCCTCTATAACACCCCAGCAGCCTCTAATACACCCCAGAAGCCTCTATATACATCCCAGCAGAACATCAGCCTCTATATACACCCCATCAGCCTCTATATAAACCCCAGAAGCCTCTACATACACCCCATCAGCCTCTATATAAACCCAGAAGCCTCTACATACACCCCAGCAACCTCTATATACACCCAGCAGCCTCTATATATACCCCAGCAGCCTCTATATACATCCAGATCCTCTATTACACCCCAGATGCCTCTATATACACCCCAGCAACCTCTATATACACCCCAGAAGCCTCTATTTACACCCCAGCAGCCTCTATATACACCCCAGCAGCCACTATATACACCCCAGCAGCATCCTCTATATACACCCCAGCAGCCTCTATATATTCCCCAGCAGCCTCTACATACACCCCAGCAACCTCTATATACACCCCAGCAGCCTCTATATAAACCCCAGAAGCCTCTACAATACACCCCAGCAACCTCTATATACACCCCAGCAGCCTCTATATATACCCCAGCAGCCTCTATATACACCCCAGATGCCTCTATATACACCCCAGCAACCTCTATATACACCCCAGAAGCCTCTATTTACACCCAGCAGCCTCTATATACACCCCAGCAGCCACTATATACACCCCAGCAGCATCCTCTATATACACCCCAGCAGCCTCTATATATTCCCCAGCAGCCTCTACATACACCCCAGCAACCTCTATATACACCCCAGCAGCCTCTATATAAACCCCAGAAGCCTCTACATACACCCAGCAACCTCTATATACACCCCAGCAGCCTCTATATATACCCCAGCAGCCTCTATATACACCCCAGATGCCTCTATATACACCCCAGCAACCTCTATATACACACAGAAGCCTCTGTTTACACCCCAGCAGCCTCTATATACACCCCAGCAGCCACTATATTTCACCCCAGCAGCATCCTCTATATACACCCCAGCAGCATCCTCTATATACACCCAGCAGCCTCTATATACACCCCAGCAGCCTCTATAACACCCCAGCAACCTCTATCTACACCCCAGCAACCTCTGTATATACCCCAGCAGCCTCTGTATATACCCCAGCAGCCTCTATACACCCCAGAAGCCTCTATATACACCCAGCAGCCTCTATATACACCCAATAAGCCTCTATATACACCCAGAAGCTTCTATATACACCCCATCAGCCTCTATATATACCACAGCAGCCTCTATATACATATCAGCAGCCTCTATATACACCCCAGAAGTCTCTATATCACCCCAGCAGAAGCGTCAGCCTCTATATACACCCCATCAGCCTCTATATAAAACCCAGAAGCCTCTACATACACCCCAGCAACCTCTATATACACCCCAGCAGCCTCTATATATACCCCAGCAGCCTCAATATACACCCCATCAGCCTCTATATAAACCCCAGAAGCCTCTATATAAACCCCAGAAGCCTCTATATACACACCAGCAGAAGCATCAGCCTCTATAACACCCCAGAAGCCTCTATATACACCCCAGCAGCCTCTATATACACCCAGCAGCAGCAGCCTCTATATACACCCAGCAGCAGCAGCCTCTATATACACCCCAGCAGCCTCTATATACACCCCAGCAGCCTCTATATACACTCCATATGCCTCTATATACACCCCAGCAGCCCTTATATACACCCATCAGCCTCTATATACACCCCATCAGCCTCTATATAAACCCCAGAAGCCTCTATATACACACCAGCAGAAGCATCAGCCTCTATATACACCCAGAAGCCTCTATATACACCCCAGCAGAAGCATTAGCCTCTATATACAACCCCAGAAGCTCTATATACACACCAGCAAAGCACAGCCTCTATATACACCCCAGAAGCCTCTATATACACCCCAGCAACCTCTATATACACCCCAGCAGCCTCTATATACACCCACCAGCGCAGCCTCTATATACACCCCAGCAGCTTCTATATACACCCAGAAGCCTCTATTAACACCCCAGCAGCCTCTATATATAACCCAGCAGCCTCTATATACACCCCAGAAGCCTCTATATACACCCCAGCAGCCTCTATATACATCCCAGCAGCCTCTATATACACCCAGAAGCCTCTATATACACCCCAGCAGCCTCTATATACCACAGCAGCCTCTATATACACCCCAGCAGCCTCTATATACACCCCAGAAGCCTCTATATACATCCCAGCAGAAGCATCAGCCTCTATATACACCCCACAGCCTCTATATAACCCAGAAGCCTCTACATACACCCCAGCAACCTCTATATACACCCAGCAGCCTCTATATATACCCCAGCGCCTCTATATACACCCCAGATGCCTCTATATACACCCCAGCAGCCTCTTATATACACCCCAGCAGCCACTATATACACACCCAGCAGCATCTCTATATACACCCAGCAGCCTCTATATATTCCCCAGCAGCCTCTACATACACCCCAGCAACCTCTATATACACCCCAGCAGCCTCTATATAAACCCCAGAAGCCTCTACATACACCCCAGCAACCTCTATATACACCCCAGCAACCTCTATATACACCCCAGCAGCCTCTATATATACCCCAGCAGCCTCTATATATCACCCCAGATGCCTCTATATACACCCCAGCAACCTCTATATACACCCCAGAAGCCTCTATTTACACCCCAGCAGCCTCTATATACACCCCAGCAGCCACTATATACACCCCAGCAGCATCCTCTATAACACCCCAGCAGCCTCTATATATTCCCCAGCAGCCTCTACATACACCCCAGCAACCTCTATATACACCCCAGCAGCCTCTATATAAACCCCAGAAGCCTCTACATACACCCCAGCAACCTCTATATACACCCCAGCAGCCTCTATATATACCCCAGCAGCCTCTATAATACACCCCAGATGCCTCTATATACACCCCAGCAACCTCTATATACACCCAGAAGCCTCTGTTTACACCCCAGCACCTCTATATACACCCCAGCAGCCACTATATACACCCCAGCAGCATCCTCTATATACACCCCAGCAGCATCCTCTATATACACCCCAGCAGCCTCTAATACACCCCAGCAGCCTCTATATACACCCCAGCACCTCATCTACACCCCAGCAACCTCTGTATATACCCCAGCAGGCCTCTGTATATACCCCGCACCTCTATAACACCCCAGAAGCCTCTATATACACCCCAGCAAACCTCTATATACACCCAATAAGCCTCTAATAATACACCCAGAAGCTTCTATAAAACACCCCATCAGCCTCTATATATACCACAGCAGCCTCTATAAACATATCAGCAGCCTCTATATACACCCAGAAGTCTCTATATACACCCCAGCAGAAGCGTCAGCCTCTATATACACCCCATCACCTCTATATAAAACCCAGAAGCCTCTACATACACCCAGCAACCTCTATATACACCCCAGCAGCCTCTATATACACCCCAGAGCTCTATATACACCCCGCAACCTCTATATACAACCCCAGAAGCCTCTATAATACAAACCCCAGCAGCCTCTATGTACACCCCAGCAGCCTCTATATACACCCCAGCACCTCTAAATTTCACCCCAGCAGCCTCTATATACACCCCAGCAACCTCTATATACACCCCAGCAAACCTCTATATACACCCCAGCAAACCCCTATCTACACCCCAGCAGCCTCTATATACACCCCAGCAGCCTCTATTTACACCACAGCACCTCTATATACACCCCAGCAGCCTCTATATACACCCCAAAGTCTCTATATACACCCCAGCAAAAGCATCAGCCCTCCATATACACCCCAAAACCTCTATATAAACCCCAGAAAGCCTCTAATAACCCCCATCAGCCTCTATATACACCCCAGCAGACTCATATACACCCCAGAAGCCTCTTATAAAAACCCCAGCAGCCTCTATATATACCCCAGAAGCCTCTATATACCCCCCAAACAGCCTCTATAAACACCCCAAAGTCTCTATATACACCCCAGCAGCCTCAGCCTCTATATACACCCCTCACCTCTATATAAACCCCAGAAGCCTCTATATACACCCCAGCAGCCCTATATACACCCCATCAGCCCCTATATACACCCCAGCAGCCTCTATATATACCACAGCAGCCTCTTTTACACCCCGCAAGCCTCTATAATACAGCCAGCAGCCTCTATATACACCCCCGCAGCCTCTATAAAACACCCCAGCAGCCTAATATACACCCCAGCAGCCTCTATATACACCCCAGATGCTCTATATACAACCCCAGCAGCCCCAATATACACCCCACAGCCTCTATATAAACCCCAGAAGCCTCTATATAAACCCCAAAGCCTCTTATAACACACCAGCAGAACTCAGCCTCTATATACACCCCAGCAGCCCCTATATACACCCCAGCAGCCAGCCCTATATACACCCCAGCACGCAGCCTCTAAATACACCCCAGCAGCCTCTATATACACCCCAGTGCTCTATAACACCCCCCCCCCCCCCCCCCCCCCCCCCCCCCCCCCCCCCCCCCCCCCCCCCCCCCCCCCCCCCCCCCCCCCCCCCCCCCCCCCCCCCCCCCCCCCCCCCCCCCCCCCCCCCCCCCCCCCCAAAAAAAAAAAAAAAAAAAAAAAAAAAAAAAAAAAAAAAAAAAAAAAAAAAAAAAAAAAAAAAAAAAAAAAAAAAAAAAAAAAAAAAAAAAAAAAAAAAAAAAAAAAACTCTATATACACCCCAGAAGCCTCTATATACACCCCAGCAGCCTCTATATACATCCCAGCAGCCTCTATATACACCCAGAAGCCTCTATATACACCCAGCAGCCTCTATATATACCACAGCAGCCTCTATATACACCCCAGCAGCCTCTATATACACCCCAGAAGCCTCTATATACATCCCAGCAGAAGCATCAGCCTCTATATTACACCCATCAGCCTCTAATATAATACACCCCACAAAAAGAAGCCTCTACATACACCCCAGCAACCTCTATATACACCCAGCAGCCTCTATATATACCCAGCAGCCTCTATATACACCCCAGATGCCTCTATATACAACCCCACAGCCTCTATATACACCCCAGCAGCCTCTATTTACACCCCAGCAGCATCTCTATATACACCCAGCAGCCCTATATAATTCCCCAGCAGCCTCTACATACACCCCAGCACCTCATATATACACCCCAGCAGCCTCTATATACACCCCAGCAGCCTCTACATACACCCCAGCAACCTCTATTAACCCCAGCAACCTACACCCCAGAGCCTCTAAACACCCAGCACCTCTTATACACCCATATGCCTCTATATACACCCCAGCAGCCATATATACACCCAAGCCTCTATATACACCCCATCAGCCTCTATATAACCCCAGAAGCCTCTTTAACACCAGCAAAGCATCACTCTATATACACCCCAGAAGCCTCTATATACACCCAGCGACATTGCCTCTATATACCCCCAGAACCTCTATATACAACCGCAGACATCAGCCTCTATATACACCCCAGAAGCCTCTATAACACCCAGCAACCTCTATTACACCCCAGCGCCTCTATATACACCCCAGCAGCAGCAGCCTCTATATACCCCAGCAGTTCTATATACACCCCAGAACCTCTATAAACCCCAGCGCCTCTATATAACCCAGCACCTCTATATACACCCCAAACCCTATATTCACCCACAGCCTCTAATACATCCCAGCAGCCTCTATATACACCCAGAAGCTCTATATACACCCCAGCAGCCTCTATAATTACCACAGCAGCCTCTATATACACCCCAGCAGCCTCTATATACACCCCAGAACCTCTATATACATCCCACAGAAGCATCAGCCTCTATATACACCCATAGCCTCTATATAAACCCCAGAAGCCTCTACATAACCCAACCTTATAAACCCAGAAGCCTCTAATACACCCGCAACCTCTATATACACCCAGACCTCTATTACCCCAGCAGCCTCTTATACACCCAGACCTCTTATACACCCAGAGCCTTATATACACCCCAGCACCCTATATAACCCCAAGCTTATTACACCCCCAGCTTATAAACCCCCGCCACTATATACACCCCACAGCCCTATATACCCAGAGCTCTATAACCCCACAGCCTCCATACACCCCGAACCTCTATTACACCCAGCGCCTCTAATAACCAGAAGCCTTAATACACCCCAGCAACCTCTATATACACCCCGCAGCTCTATATAACCCCAGCACCCTATATAACCCCAAGCCTCTATAACACCCAGCACCCTATATACACCCAGCCTTATTACACCCCAAGCCCTTAACACCCAGCAGCCATATATACCCCAGCCCATCCCTTTACACCCACAGCCTCTATATATTCCCAGCAGCCTCTCTACACCCCAGAACCTCTATATACACCCCAGCAGCCTCATATAAAACCAGAAGCCTCTAAACACCCCAGCACCTCTTATACACCCCAGCAGCTCTATATATACCCCAGCAGCCTATATAACCCCAGAGCCTCTAATACACCCCAGCAACCTTATATACACCCAGAAGCTTTTTACACCCCAGAGCCTTATTACACCCCGCGCCTATAACCCCGCAGACCTCTATATACACCCAAACCAAATACACCCAGCAGCCTCTAATACACCAGCGCCTTATATAACCAGAACCTCTATTACACCCCAGCAACTCTTATATACCCAGCAGCCCTTATAACCCCAGCAGCCTCTTATACACCCCAAAGCCCTATATACACCCCAGCAGCCTCTAATACCCATACCTCTATATAACCGAAGTCTAATACACCCCACACCTCTATAATACCCAGCACCTCTATAAATACACAGCCTCTATATACACCCCAGAAGCTCTATAACCCAGCACCTTATTAACCCCATCCCTATTCCCAGAACCTCTATATACACCCCAGCATCACCTCTATATACACCCCAGCAGCCTCTATATACACCCCAGCAGCCTCTATATACACCCCACCACAGCAGCCTCTATATACCCCCAGCCCGCAGCAGCCTCTATATACACCCCAGAGCCTCTATATACACCCCAGCAGCCTCTATATACACCCATAAGCCTCTATATACACCCCAGCAGCTCTATATACACCCCATCAGCCTCTATATACAACCCATCTCAGCACTCTATATAAACCCCAGAAGCCTCTATATACACCCAGCAGAAGTCAGCCTCTATATACACCCAAAGCCTCTATATACACCCCAGAAGCCTCTATATACACCCCAGAAGCCTCTATATACACCAGCAGAAGCATCGCCTCTATATACACCCCAGCAGCCTCTATATACACCCCAGCAAGCCTCTATATACACCCCAGCAGCCTCTATTACACCCCAGCAGCCTCTATATACACCCCAGCAGCCTCTATATACACCCCAGAAGCCTCTTTATACACCCCAGCAGCCTCTATATACACCCCAGAAGCCTCTTTATACACCTCAGCAGCCTCTATATACACCCCAGCAGCCTCTATATACACCCCAGAAGCCTCTATATACACACCAGAAGAAGCGTTAGCCTCTTTATACACCCCAGAAGCCTCTATATACACACCAGCAGAAGCATCAGCCTCTATATACACCCCAGAAGCCTCTATATACACCCCAGCAACCTCTATATACACCCCAGCAGCAGCAGCCTCTATATACACCCCAGCAGCTTCTATATACACCCAGAAGCCTCTATTTACACCCCAGCAGCCTCTATATATACCCCAGCAGCCTCTATATACACCCCAGAAGCCTCTATATACACCCAGCAGCCTCTATATATACCCCAGCAGCCTCTATATACACCCCAGAAGCCTCTATATACACCCCAGCAGCCTCTATATATACCACAGCAGCCTCTATATACACCCCAGCAGCCTCTATATACACCCCAGAAGCCTCTATATACACCCCAGCAGAAGCATCAGCCTCTATATACACCCCAGAAGCCTCTATATAAACCCCAGAAGCCTCTATATACACCCCAGCAACCTCTATATACACCCCAGCAGCCTCTATATACCCCAGCAGCCTCTATATATACCCAGCAGCTACTATATACACCCCAGATGCCTCTATATACACCCCAGCAACCTCTATATACACCACAGAAGCATCTATATACACCCCAGCAGCCTCTAAATACACCACAGCAGCCTCTATATACACCCCAGCAGCCTCTATATACACCCCAGAAGCCTCTATATACACCCCAGCAGCCTCTATATACACCCCAAAAGCCTCTATATACACCCCAGCAGCCTCTATATACACCCCAAAAGCCTCTATATACACCCCAGCAGCCTCTATATAAGTTCTATGAGCAATAACATTAATGATAATGTATATATTTTACCCGGAAAATCCTGTTTATTCATTGCATTATTCTTAAATCTTCATAAATAAACTACATACATATTCTAGAATACCCGATGCGTTAGAATCGGGCCACCATCTAGTAAATTTATATAATTTATACAATGAGATTTTTTTGGATTTTATTTTTGATATTCTATCTCTCAATGTTAAAATTAACCTACCCTTAAAATGAGTCGTTCATGTCTTCGTCAGTGGGCAAACTTACAAAATCAGCACGGGATTAAATACTTATTTCCCCCAATGTATATAAATATGTAGATAGATAAATACATGGGTAGAAACACAGAAGTGGATCCCTGTGCTAAAAAATTATATGGCTGTTTACAGCTCAACAGCTCATCATAATGCACAATTCCACCTGCTTTGGAAGTAGATGTGGCTCTCTCACCTCTTGGGTCCTTGTGTGGCTGACCCCTCATATAGTAATACTGTTGTGTAAGTTTAGGAGTTGGAAATTAGGCTGTAAACTAAATCTGATTGTAGTCTTATGTAGGAACTATTCGTTTTTAAAAGAATAAGAAACAGAAAACAACTATGTTCCTTATCCCAATGACTCCAGCTGTCTCAAGAAATTGAATAATATTACTAAATTAAATCGTATCACTGGTGGTTTAGTTGTATACAGTTTACAATAACTTAACTGTGCTGCAATAGAAATACACAAATTTTTGAATGAGGTTGTGGTGAGTGTTGTGAATGGGTTTGAGATGAGTTCTGAGCAGAGGCTTCCTCTGGTGGTTACAAGCGGTGCTGGTCTGTCCAGTGAAGATTGTGAGGACTGGGAATCAGGTGTTACTGACTGGTCTTATATAAGGGAGTCACCTTCCCATCAGGGTTGCCGGTGATCAATAGTTCTGGTCTGAATCCTTCATTCCTGTTTCCCTTGTAGCCTGCTGTGTCGTGTCTGCATCTCCTGCTAACAGATAAGACATTTTCTTCTTTTTGTTTTTGTGCTATATTTTTGCATTTTTGTCCTGCACTTCTGTGGGGGCCTTCAGGGTCCCCTCCGGGGGCTTTTGCCCTCTCAGTTTAGTTCAGCCACTTATGTATGTACTTTTGCTTTTTCCAGTTTTTTCAGTGGCTGCTGTTTTGATTTTGTTACACCAGAGAACTAATTTAGGTGGTAGAGGTCGTGTGATCTCAGGTGTTTTTGAAACTAGTGGTGTTGGTGCTTTTCAGGGTTTTCTGGGATTGCAGTAAGTACCCTTCCTATCCTTTTCTATTTAGTTAGTTTGGGCCCCAGCGTTTGCTCATACTATTTTCTTTCTGTGTCAGTATTTCATCTTGTCTAACCGCCATTACATGTTTGGGGGCTTTCTATTGTCTTTGGGGTTCTGCTCCGGGGCAGATAGCTTTCCTATATCTATCTTTAGGTATAGTTAGTTTCTCAGGCTGTGACGAGGCGTCTAGGACCAACGTAGGAACGCTCCACGGCTGCCTCTAGTTGTTGTGGTTAGTCAGGGTACTGCAATCTCATAGATTCCAACTGCTCTGGTGTATTGCCTTTTTTTACCTGCACTCCTCAGCTACCAAATCATAACAGTATCACCGGCCATAACTGAAAATTGTGTGGTACTCACAGAAGGGAAAAAATATTGCGAAAGAAAAAAAAAAAAAAAGGTTGTCAGAGATATTTTTCTGTTCGTTGCATTTTTTTTTTTTTTTTTTCCCTCTGTATCTCTGGGTGCTGGGGAGGATCTTTTCTCTCAATGGAGTTTGCACAGTTGTCTGGCCGTGTGGATCAGCTTGCCACTGAGGTTCAGAGTATTGCTACCTATCTTGCTAGGTTGCCTGTTGTGGAACCTAGGATTCCCATGCCAGATTTGTTTTTAGGGGATCGAGCTAAGTTTCAGAATTTCAAAAATAATTGTAAATTGTTTTTTGCCTTAAAATCTAAGTCCTCAGGGAACGCAGCGCAGCAGGTTCAAATTATCATCTCTCTCCTGCACGGTGATCCTCAGGATTGGGCTTTTTCCCTGACACCTGGGGATCCTGTTTTGAGTGATGTTGATGCATTTTTTCAGGCTTTGGGGTTATTGTACGATGAGCCTAATGTCACTGATCAAGCTGAAAAAGCCTTGTTGGCATTAAATCAGGGGCTTGATGACGCTGAGTTGTACTGTCAGAGATTCCGTAGGTGGGCAGTCCTGACCAAATGGAATGACGACGCTTTGGCAGCCCTTTTCCGGAAGGGTCTGTCAGATAATGTAAAGGATGTTATGGTGGGATTCCCTGTCCCTCTGGTCTCAGTGATTCTATGTCATTAGCGATTCAAATTGACAGACGTTTGCGTGAGCGGAGAAGTATGCGTGGAATGGTGTTGCCTTGTGAACCAGCTTCTGAACCAATGCAGTGTGATAGAGTGGTGTCTGGGGCACAGCGTCATGAATTTCGAAAGCGCAATGGGTTATGTTTCTACTGTGGTGATGCCTCTCATGCTATTTCAGTCTGCCCTAAGCGGGGAAGACGTTTTGCACGCTCAGTTGTCTTGGGTAGTGTTCAGACTAAGTTTTTATTAACTGTCACTCTGATATGCTCTCTGTCCTCATTTTCTGCTCAGGCTTTCGTTGTTTCTGGAGCAGCTATTAACCTGATGGATTATGATTTTGCTAAACGTTGTGGGTTTCCCTTGATACCCCTACAGAAGTCTATTCCCCTACTGGGGATCGATTCTACCCCTTTGGCTGAGAATAAACCCCAGTTTTCTACTCAGGTGATAATGAGGGTTGAACCTGATCACCAGGAGTGCTGCAAATTTTTGGTTCTGTATAATCTGCATGACATTATCGTGCTGGGTTTCCCTTGGTTACAGTCTCATAATCCTGTTTTGGATTGGAAATCTGTGTCTGTAACCAGTTGGGGCTGCCAATGTGTTAATACCAACACTCCTGTTTTTTCTGCCTCCCCCCAGGCTCAGGATGTTCCTGACTTTTTGATTGATTTTTCTGATGTGTTTAGCGAAAGTAAATCTGCATCCTTGCCTCCCCATAGGAGCTATGACTGCGCTATTGAATTAGTGCCGGGTAGTAAATTCCCTAAGGGTCGCCTTTTTAACTTGTCTGTACCTGAACATGACGCTATGCGGTCTTATATCAAGGAATCATTGGAGAAGGGTCATATCAGACCATCCTCTTCACCCTTAGGTGCCGGTTTTTTCTTTGTGGCCAAAAAGGATGGTTCATTGAGGCCGTGTATTGATTATCATCTCTTGAACAATATTACTGTGAAATATCAATACCCGTTACCCTTGATTTCTGACCTGTTTTCCAGGGTGAAAAACGCTACTTGGTTTACCAAGCTTGACCTCAGGGGGGCGTATAACCTTATTCGCATTAAGCACGGGGATGAATGGAAGACGGCATTCAATACCCCTGAAGGGCATTTTGAGTACCTGGTGATGCCCTTTGGGCTCACTAATGCTCCTTCCGTCTTCCAGTCCTTCATGAATGACATTTTCAGGGATTTTGTGGACAAATTTCTGATTGTTTATTTGGATGATATCTTGATTTTTTCTAATGACTGGGACTCTTATGTGAAACATGTTCGAACTGTATTCCAGATTTTGAGAGAGAATGCTCTGTATGTGAAGGGATCAAAGTGTCTTTTTGGCGTACAGAGGATCTCATTTCTGGGATTCATTTTGTCCCCATCTGTTATTGAAATGGACCCGGTCAAGGTTCAGGCCATCTGTGATTGGGTCCAACCTACTTCATTAAAGGCTCTTCAGAGATTTTTGGGTTTTGCCAATTTTTATCGTAAATTTATTGGTAATTTCTCGGTTATTGTTAAACCATTAACTGATTTGACCAGAAAGGGTTCTGATGTGGTGAATTGGCCTCCTGAGGCAGTCTCTGCATTTCAGGAACTTAAGCAGAGATTCACTTCTGCTCCTGTTCTACGGCAGCCTGATGTTTCTCTGCCATTTCAGGTGGAGGTTGATGCCTCTGAAATTGGGGCAGGTGCCGTTTTGTCCCAAAAAGATCCAGAGACCTCTAAAAGTAACCCTTGTGCCTTTTTCTCTCGAAAATGTTCTCCTACTGAACGTAATTATGACGTGGGTAATCGGGAGTTATTGGCCATGAAGTGGGCTTTTGAAGAGTGGAGACATTGGCTGGAGGGAGCCAAACATCAGGTGGTGGTCCTTACGGACCATAAGAATCTGGTCTATCTGGAATCTGCCAAGCGACTCAATCCTAGACAGGCCAGGTGGGCCTTGTTTTTCACACGTTTTAATTTTGTGGTTTCCTTTCTTCCTGGCACTAAGAATGTTAAGGCGGATGCCCTCTCGAGGAGCTTCCTTGCGGACTCTCCTGAGTTATCTGATCCTTCTGTTATTTTGAAAGAGGGTGTAGTTCTTTCCGCCATCTCGCCCAATTTGAGACTTGCTCTGGAGGGGTGTCAGGAGGATAGGCCCGAGCGCTGCCCGGTTGGAAAATTGTTTGTCCCGGATCAGTGGAAAAAGAGTGTGATGTCTGAGATTCATTGTTCCGCATTGGCTGGACATCCCGGAATTTTTGGTACCAGAGACTTGGTTAGTCGGTGCTTTTGGTGGCCTACCTTGTCTCGTGATGTCAGGGAATTTGTGCAGTCCTGCGGGACTTGCTCTCGCTCCAAGCCTTGCTCTAGTGGTTTGTTGATGCCATTGCCTGTGCCCAAGAGACCATGGACCCATATCTCTATGGATTTCATTTCCGACCTTCCTGTTTCTCAGAGAATGACCACCATCTGGGTAATTTGTGATAGGTTTTCCAAAATGATACATCTTGTGCCATTACCTAAGTTGCCTTCCTCCTCTGAATTGGTGCCGTTGTTCCTTCAGCACGTGGTTCGTTTACACGGCATTCCTGAGAACATTGTGTCTGACAGAGGAGTCCAGTTTGTTTCCAGATTTTGGAGGACTTTTTGTTCTAAACTGGGTGTTCAATTGTCTTTCTCCTCGGCATTTCATCCTCAGACCAATGGTCAAACTGAGAGAACAAACCAGACATTGGAGACTTATCTAAGATGCTTTGTGTCTGCTGATCAGGATGACTGGGTCTCTTTTTTGCCTTTGGCTGAGTTTGCTCTTAATAATAGAGCTAGCTCTGCCACTTTGATGTCTCCGTTTTTCTGTAATTCTGGGTTTCACCCTCGATTTTCTTCAGGACAGACGGAGGCTTCTGTCTGTCCAGGTGTTGACTCTGTTGTGGAACGTATGCAACAGATTTGGGACCAGGTAGTGGAGAGGTTGTCCCTCTCTCAGGAGAAGGCCCAGCGGTTTGCTAACCAGCATAGGACTGATGGTCCTCGGTTTAAAGTGGGGGACTTGGTCTGGTTGTCCTCAAAGAATTTTCCTATGAGAGTGGCATCTCCTAAATTTAAGCCTAGGTTCATTGGACCTTATAAGATCATGGAGATTATTAATCCTGTTTCTTTTCGTTTGCTTCTTCCAGGGACATTTAAGATCCATAACGTGTTCCACAAGTCCTTGTTGAAGAGGTTTGTTGAGCCAGTGGTTCCTGCTGCTGTGCCTTCTGACCCTGTTTTGGTTGAGGGCAATCTGGAGTATGTGGTTGAGAAAATATTAGATTTTCGTTTTTCTAGACGGAAACTCCAGTATTTGGTTAAATGGAGAGGTTATGGTCAGGAAGACAATTCTTGGGTGTTTGCTTCGGACATCCATGCTAGGAGACTTATCCGTGCGTATCATAGAACTCATCCTGACCGACCTGGTTGCTCAAATGAGGGTTCGGTGACCCCTCCTCAAGGGGGGGGTACTGTTGTGAATGGGTTTGAGATGAGTTCTGAGCAGAGGCTTCCTCTGGTGGTTACAAGCGGTGCTGGTCTGTCCAGTGAAGATTGTGAGGACTGGAAATCAGGTGTTACTGACTGGTCTTATATAAGGGAGTCACCTTCCCATCAGGGTTGCCGGTGATCAATTGTTCTGGTCTGAATCCTTCATTCCTGTTTCCCTTGTAGCCTGCTGTGTCGTGTCTGCATCTCCTGCTAACAGATAAGACATTTTCTTCTTTTTTTTTTTGTGCTATATTTTTGCATTTTTGTCCTGCACTTCTGTGGGGGCCTTCAGGGTCCCCTCCGGGGGCTTTTGCCCTCTCAGTTTAGTTCAGCCACTTATGTATGTACTTTTGCTTTTTCCAGTTTTTTCAGTGGCTGCTGTTTTGATTTTGTTACACCAGAGAACTAATTTAGGTGGTAGAGGTCGTGTGATCTCAGGTGTTTTTGAAATTAGTGGTGTTGGTGCTTTTCAGGGTTTTCTGGGATTGCAGTAAGTACCCTTCCTATCCTTTTCTATTTAGTTAGTTTGGGCCCCAGCGTTTGCTCATACTATTTTCTTTCTGTGTCAGTATTTCATCTTGTCTAACCGCCATTACATGTTTGGGGGCTTTCTATTGTCTTTGGGGTTCTGCTCCGGGGCAGATAGCTTTCCTATATCTATCTTTAGGTATAGTTAGTTTCTCAGGCTGTGACGAGGCGTCTAGGACCAACGTAGGAACGCTCCACGGCTGCCTCTAGTTGTGGTGGTTGGTCAGGGTACTGCAATCTCATAGTTTCCAACTGCTCTGGTGTATTGCCTTTTTTTACCTGCACTCCTCAGCTACCAAATCATAACAGGTTAGCTTGTACGTATTCATACCAAACCAGTAGCTTAGCTACCGCCAGGGCATAGGGAGCGGCTGCCCTGGCCTCCGCACTCAGAAGAGCCCACCCGGACTTACCTTTAACTATATCAGCATGCACAGTGCGCTGTGCCATAGTGCAGGGAGACAAAATCCCCTTGCACTACTGCTCTTCATTGGTGATACAGTGACAGAGGCTTCAGGGCACACGCAGGGTTTCAGAGTCCCGGCGTAATTCGATGATGTCACCGCGCCAGGACTCTGAAGTCCTGCACAAGCGCCGGCGTATCTGCCACTGTTTCACCAACGGAGAGTGGTCCAGAAAAGTCCTAAATGTTGTCTTTGAAATGTTGGTAACTGTAAGGCTGGGGTCACACTTTCAAAAAACTCGCACAACTCTAGCACCTCAATACCCTGCACTGCCGCCGGAACTCGGGACCGGAGTGTGCGGCTGGCTGCATGTATTTCTAAGCAGCTGAACGCTCCGGGCTGAGTGCCGGTGGCAGTGCCAGGTATTGAGGTGCAAGAGTCGTGCGAGTTTCTCGCAAGTGTGACCCCGGCCTAATGCAGTGTAAATAATAGATCATAGTGAACAAATCAAATAAATTACGCTATGTAAAATCAATCTGCAGTTTCTAGCCAGTGGGATACTGTAATGTATTAAATTAGGCATGCAAACTAAAGACAATGACATAACACTACCATCTTACGCAGCACTAGGGTAGCCTCATTGGAATGTGCATTTCAGTTCTGGGTCCCAGTATATAGAAAGAGAATCCTGGAGTTAGAAAATGTGCAAAAAGGACAAATCTATCTATATAATTTGTGAGACAGTGAAAGCGTATGTATTGAATGGGGTGTACATTTCACCTAGGTGCTTTGCTGACTGGTATAAGGGAAATGTATGGCTTTGTAAACCTAGTGGTGGAGAAAGGTTACTGCGCCTTCCATTCAGTGCACGCTTGCAGCTCAGGCCTGAAACCACTCAGGTGTTAATTAGGAAGCCAGAAGTAGGTGTCTGTGAACACAGACAGAGAGCTCGCTTAGTCTGGACAGGAGTCCAGGCACAGAGGGGGTCTCCGGGAGGTGAGCTCTCTCAGTCTGGGTGCTCGAGGTGCCCCGGACACAAGAGGAGTCTCTGCGACACTCCATGCTGGTAATTACTGAATATAAGGAGAACTCTCTCAGTCTGGATGCTAGGTGTGCCATTCAGACACAAAGAGGAGATTCTAGGAAAACCACGCTGGTAACTACTGAATATAATGTGTTGTTTTGGGCCAGGCTGGTAGAGTCTGGTCCCGGATAGTGAGGGAATTCTATCTATGTGAAGTGAGTAGCCGAGAGGCTTAGGATTTCTGTTTATGATTTGTTTTTATCACTTATTGTTTGCTGTGGACTTTAATAAAGCTGGTTGCGGCCAGCTTTGCACCAGAACTGCTGTCTGAATGAACTGTTTCTATGCCATTCCGTCTACCAGGACGGCGGTCCCAGAGCTATATCCCCTGAAAAGCTTACAATTGGTGCTAGAATGTGCGTGCAGCACAGTGGCTAGAGACAGCAATAAAGGAGAAGTCTGTTGAAGCAGCAGTAAAGAAAAAAAAGTGTGTCAGCAAAAGAAACGTCTGTGGGAGCAGTCTTAAAGAGACAGTAGCCCTAATAGAGTTTGCAAAAAAAAAGTGTCTGCACAGCAAAGCTGAACTTTCTGTGGAAAAGACTGTGGAGTGTGTATGTCTTGAGTGAAGACTGCCGTTGTTAAGACAGAGAAGTCTGACAGTATGGATGACAGCCTGGAGAAGCTGATTAAACAAATGGCGCAAGTTAATGTGCAACATAAGACTGCCGTTGTTGAGACAGAGAAGTCTGACAGCATGGATGACAGTATGGAGGAGCTCGTTAAGTACCTGGTACAGG
Source organism: Oophaga sylvatica (assembly GCA_033576555.1). Lineage (NCBI taxonomy): Eukaryota > Metazoa > Chordata > Amphibia > Anura > Dendrobatidae > Oophaga > Oophaga sylvatica. The sequence goes on from JARQOD010000003.1 coordinate 194,988,512, forward strand.
CCCAGCAGAGCATGCAACTGCAACACCTACAGCACCAGCAGCGCATGCAGCAATACCAGCAGCAGCAGCAGCAGGAGAATAACCGGTTGTTTTTGGAGCAGATGGCAGCTCTCAGCGCCTCGTCCCAGAGTAATGTTGTGAAGGCACCTGCGTTGCCTGCAGTAAAGAAGCTGTTGGAGCCTGACGTCGGCCGTCATGTCTGCATGGTTGAAGAGGTGATAGTGGACTACTAGGCCCGAGCATGTCCTCCTGAGGTACAGCCAGAGGTCGGACAAGGAGACCACCAGGACGCCAATCGTCTGATGGAGAGGGCCTTCGTCACCAAAGACTGCCTCCGTGACCAGCCGTCTGAGCGGTCGTTACTTCAGAGTTCCCGGACGCCAAACTCTCCCGGTAAGAGTGTTCCAGCTGTTGGGGACATGGGGTATGCTGATAGATGGGGACAGGCCCGAGGGGACATATGGGAGGAAAAGTGTGATGTTTCCCTGTCAGGGGTCCCCAGGCCTAGAAAGGTCTCCCCGTCTGAACGCCCAGACCAGAGACAGTGTTGGAGATGCCGTAAAAGGGGTCATATTGCAGTTAATTGTCCACTAGAGGGGGAGCCTATGTATTGTGATGTTGGCAGGTCCCTCTCTCTCTGCGCAGAACCTGTGTGTGTGGCCACCTCAGCTGAAGAGACTGGACCACAGGTGTACCCGGTGGTTGTAAATGACTGCCCAGCACAGGCCCTCTTGGACTCAGAGAGTCCAGTGACTTCAGTATGTGACAGCCTGATTGATAGGGACTTCATCCCTGATAAACACCTGAGTGTGGTGTGCATCCATGGAGACACCAAAGTCTACCCAGAGACTGCCGTGGACTTGGTCCCCAAACTCGGGGAGGTTTCATGTGAAGTGGGGGTAGTGAAGAACCTGGTGCACCCCGTCATATTGGGTAATGACTTTCCCTGGTCTAAGGATCTTTGGGGGAAAAATGATTCTGTTGGACAGTGTGATGAAGCTCCTACTGAGGGTGCGCAGTCCCGAGGGGCGGAACACAATGCTAGTGGGCCGTTAAACTTATGTAATAATGATAATGATGATGATGATGATGATCATGATAATGATGATGACCATGATAATGATGCTGATAATGATAATGATGATGATCATGATAGTGATGATGATACTGATCATAATCATGATAGTGATACTGATAATGATGATGACCGTGATAAAGATGAAATTCCTTTGCAGGTGATGTTGGGAGACGAGGATGGTGGTTCTCGGGAACCGAGTGTCCCTGACCTACCTGTGTCCTGTGACAATTTTGGGAGTGAGCAGTTGCGAGACCCCACTCTTAAAACGGCACAGGAAAATATAAGTGTTCTAAATGAGGTTTCCCAAAAGCCTGGCTCTGAGGAGAGGTTTCCTCATGTTGCCCTAAACAATAACCTGTTGTATAGGGACACTGAAGTCCAGGGAGAGGTCGTGAGTCAGCTCCTAGTACCTGAGCTATATAGAAGTATAGTGCTGGGGTTGTCACATAGTCACATACTTGATGGACCACCTGAGGGAAACCAGGGACCAGATGGTGAAGTTAATGTTGTGGATGACATTTTAACTGAGGTTCCAGATCAAGATGTGAATGAGAATGAATTGTATAACCCTGGAAGTGAGCCGGATGTGAGTGAGACAAAAGGGTCAGACAGGGATAGTGGTAGTGATAGTGAATCATCTGATGACGATCAAGCAAATAGTGAAAAAGAGGAGGTTGAGGGTCCTGAGAAGAAAGCTGATGTAGACCTTACAGCCGGACAGAAGATGGCATCTGAAGATATTTTACAGTTGGCCGATTCCCTGGCGAAGACTAAGGCCTCTTTCACATTTCCGGCGGCGCGCCTGGCGGCGCCCCCGGCATTTTGCCGCATCGCCGCATCTGAAAACCTTTCACACTTCCAGCGGCCAAAATGCGTTTTTTTTGCCGGATGGTTTCTGATGCTTGGAGAGATCAGAAACCATCCGGCAAAAACAAAAAACGTTACATGCAGCGTTTTTTCCGGACATGTATATTTGCGCCGCATCTGGACAAAACCGCATGCAACGCATTGACATGCGGCGCCATCCGGCGCTAATGCATGTCAATGCGAAAAAAGCCGCATGCGGCGCATCAGACTTTCAGATGCGGCGCTGCGGCAAAATGCCGGGGGCGCCGCCAGGCGCCCGCCGGAAATGTGAAAGAGGCCTAAGGTGACAGGAGGAGAGCTGAGCTTTAAAGGCAGGACTCCGAAACTGAACACAGCACAAGTGGATGCTGTTGAAGATGAGAAGTTGTCGGTGTGTGGTGTGAATCGGCATCAGGCCAAGGACTCTGAAGCTGATGCTGCAAAGGTGGAAAAAGCCATGGAAGTGGTAGACACCCAAACCGGATGCCTCCTCAGAAGCTGAGGTCTCAAGTGAAGGTGTGGGGGCTGACTCTGCCCAGGAATCTGTTTCTGCCGGAGACAGCGGCGTGGACGGTTTACTGTCCGGATCAGTAGCTGCAACTCGCGAAGCTCAGGCTGGAAGTTCAGCACCCGGTGCTCCATCAGTGCTCCCGAGCGACACTAAGGATCTGGATAAATCACAAGATGAGTTTTTGAGACATCAGGCTGGCATTGGTGAGCTCAAGCGCACTGTCATGGAGTCTACATCTGAGCCACGTCCCAAGGAATGGGAAAAGCGATGTAGCACTCCGTTGCCGCTGCAGACACACGGGACTCAGATGGGATGCAGAACGTGGTGGAAAAGAAGAGTCAGGCGGGTTCTGAGTATACAGATGCAGCTATCAAGGAGAACTTGAAAGCTGGAATATATGGAGATATTGGATACCATAATGACGTGACTGAAGAGGTAGAATGTAAGACTGATGGTAGGGCTTCTAAGCCTGTTATACCAGAAGAGCCTGAAGAAGGGGCCGAAGACGTAAAGGTCGTCCAACAGCTACAGGAGAAGAGGCGTCTCCATGAGGTCTCCACCAAAGAAATGAAGACTGATATTGTTGCATTACGCGAGCAGCTGCAGCAGTGTAAACTGGATGTGGAATCTCTTCACCGGAAACATGAGCGGTTCCAGCAGTGGCTCCAGAGAGCACGAAGTGAAAGGGAAAGTGTATATAGTACCTTGCAAGATCAAAAAAAAAATGATTGCACAGGTACAAGATGAATTAACTACTTCTCAGAAAAAACTCCAAACTGTGATGAAGGAGCGTGAGGAGAGCCATGAGCATCTTCTTGAGAAGGTCAATGAAGTAAAAGTAGATGTGCTAAAGAAGGTTCAAGGGGAATTAGAGAAAGGTAAAAACCCCCTATACCTCCTGTGATAGGTAGAGCCGCCAAGGCCATCAAGGAGATGATAGAGAATTGCTTAGACGCAAAGTCAACAAATATCCAAGTGACTGTTAAAGAAGACATGGAGATAGTTTGTGAGCGCTTCACCACAAGTAAATGGCAGTCATTTGAAGACTTGTCTAGTATTTCTACATGTGGCTCAGGTGAAGATAAAGCTGATAGCCATGCTTCAGGTGAAGATGAAGCTGATGTTGTCCATAATTCTGGTATCAGCTTCTCTGTTAAGAAGCAAGGTGAGACCACGGTTGATGTGAGAACATTATCAAATACGACAACGGTTGACAATATCAGGATTGTATTTTGGAAATGCTGTAAGCAGAGAGTTAATTGAAGTTAGCTGTGAAGATGCTAAGCTGGCATTTAAAATGAAAGGTGAGATAACCAATACCAACAACAATGAAGGAAAAGAAGCAAGCACATCTAAAGATAGAGTGCAACCCAGAAAGAAGAGGCCCCGTACAGAGTCTGACGTGGAGTTGGATGAAATGGAGATAGACAAGACAAGGACTGAGCCCGGCACTAAGGTCAAGCTGAAACCGTGTAGGATACCCGAGGCCCGCAGAGAGCATAGGCCCGGGAGGGTACAGGGTAGTGCTGATGCAGTGTCCGGAGTTCACTGTCTCTTTAGGATTGTTGACCAGCCCTTCGGTCTGGATGACCAGCCCTCCGGTCTGGAGAAGAGGGGGGGATATGTGAGACAGTGAAGGTATATGTGTTGAATGGGGTGTACATTTCACCTAGATACTTTGCTGACTGGTATAAGGGAAATGTGTGGCTTTGTAAAACTAGTGGTGGAGAAAGGTCATTACACCTTCCATTCAGTACACACTTGCAGCTCAAACCTGAAGCCACTCAAGTGATAATTAGGAAGCCAGAAGTAGGTGTCTGGGATCACAGACAGAGAGCTGGTTTCAGTCTGAATAGGAGTCCAGACACAGGAAGAGTCTCCAGGAGGGGAGCTCTCTCAGTCTGGATGCTGGATGTGCTTCCAGACACAAAGAGGAGTCTCTGCAAAACTCCATGCTGGTAACTACTGAATATAAGAGGAACTCTCTCAGTCTGGATGCTGGGTGTGCCTTCAGACACAAAGAGGAGATTCTAGGAAAACCACGCTGGTAACTACTGAATATAATGTGTTGTTTTGGGTCAGGCTGTTAGAGTCTGGTCACTGATAGTGAGGGAATCTATCTATGTGTAGTAAGTAGCCGGAGAGGCTCAGGATTTCTGTTTATGAGTTGTTTTTATCACATTCTGTTTGCTGTGGACTTTAATAAAGCTGGTTGCGACCAGTTACACCAGAACTGCTGTTTGTGAATGAAGTGTTTTGTGCCACTCCGTCTACCAGGACGGCGATCCCAGAGCTATATCCCCTGAAAAGCTTACAATAGCGGGGGAGTCAATGTGGGGGCAATTATATAGCTTGGGGGCTAATGTGGGGCAATCATATAGTTTGGGCACTAATGCAGGGGCCATTATATAGTTTGAGGGCTAATGCAGGGGCCATTATATAGTTTGAGGGCTAATGCAGGGGCCATTATATAGTTTGGTGAGCTGGGGCCAGTATACAGTTTGGGGGCTAATACAGGGGCCATTATACAGTTTGGGGGCTAATGTCTGAACTATTAAACAGTTTGGGGCCTACTGTGGGGGCAATCATACAGTGTGGGGGCTCTCATATTGTGGGTGGGCACCTCATGCATTGTAGAAAATTTCTGTGGGATTCTCATGACATGTGGGAGCCATTATACAGCGTGGGAACCAATTTGAGCGCCATTATACAGTTTGGGTCATACTGTGGGGGCAATAATATAGTATGGGGACCACTGTGGGGGCCATTGTGCAGTGTGGGAGCTAATGCAGGGCCATTTTACAGTTTGAGGACTACTGTGGGGCCCATCATAAAGTGTGGGGACCATTAAGCAGTGCTACTCTGGGGGTCATTAGACTTCTTACTGTATAAGGGACGTGTAGGCCCATCATACTGTGTATAGAGGAACTGTTGGTCAACTTTACCGTGTATAGGGGAACTTTGGGTCCATCATACTGTGTACAGAGAAGCTGTGGGGGGTATTATATTGTATATAGGGGAGCTGTGGGCCCATCATACTTTATATATGGGACTGTGTGAACATCATACTGTATATAGGGGAGCTGTGGGGCCATCATACTGCCCTTCAGTTGGTGTGAAGGGCTAAGGGTAAATGTCATCAAGTGCCTGAAAAACAATTGACAATGGAGTGGCAAGGTTATTAATAATGCCTTGTAGACTTTTTCTGCTATAGGTTTATTTCAATTACTATGTCCAAATATTATGAACGTTATTTAATGGTCAGTTATATACATATAACATCAATGTTAATAGCTTTTGAGTACTGTCTCTTTATAGCATATATGTCTTTATATATATTCATCACTTTTCGGTTAATAGTAAGTGGGTTTAAGAAATTATTACTGCACAGCACAGCTACTGTACATAATAGTGGTTTCTAGAAACAAAAAATGTGAATTGGTGAATTTTTAGAACTGGCTAAAATACATGCAGTATTATAGTTTTTGAGGCATGACAGATATTATACAGGTATTGACACTGTGGCTACCTCTTTTAATATGGTTTACTTTTCACATTCCCCATTACAGGAATGTGGGGACATGGGAATCAACGGGTGCTATCTAGTCAGCTAGCCCGAAACAACATGGATCATCCCACCGAACGCCCGCTTTCCTTTTCCCGTGGGCATAATTCTACTCAAACAATACAGGGTGAGGGTAAAACAGTGTGGTAATAATTTATTTTTTTTGAGTAAATCTTTGTTTATTAAAGATATAAAAACATATGAATACAATATACATTGTACAAAGGAAAATTATCTGTACATGTGTACCCATCAATAAATCAATAATGGGGCAAAGTATCCTCACTCAGTTATAATACTTATTCATGGAACTGTTACTACTGAGTTCTCGAGAGATAAATCTTCCCCTTTGCTACCCCGGTTCTGAGATTCAACAATTCTGATGAGTATAGCATTAAGTAAACTTAAGTGTTGTAAAGAGAAAGAGAGAAAGAGAAAGTTGAAGAAAGAGGGGGAGGAGAGGGGAAACTGGGAAAATAAGAGGGGATAAGGGAAAGGGTAAAGGTAATCGCTTTCCTGCCATCTGCCCTATGGGGTCCGAAGATCCCATCCATTTACATAAATAAATCCTGGAACTTAGGAGAATCATGAAATAAAATCCATTCCATCCAAATCATGTTAAACCTATCCTTGGAGTCTGTACTTTCTGCAGCTAGTTCTTCCATATGGTAGATATTAGACATTTCCTCGTACCACTCGCAAATAGAAGGTTGTTCTGTAGTTTTCCAAAGCCTCGGGATGATTATACGGGCCGCAGCAATACAGAACCTCAAAATGTCTTTTTTGATGTGGCTCGTGGAGCCTGGTTACATTGACAAAAGTGCTATTTCAGGAGAACCTGCAATAGTGGTACCTGCAACCAAAGTATAATTCCTGAAAACTTTGTCCCAAAAGCTGCGTACCTTCGTGCAGTCCCACCATATATGAAGCATTGTACCAATCGCTGCCTCACAAAGCCAACATTTGTTAGAAATTGAAGGGGAGATTTTTTGAAGCCGGTTTGGGCACAAGTACCATCTCGTTAAAACTTTATAATCTTTCATGTGCTAAGGATGGAGAAGACATTGAATGGGTACAATAGAAGCTCTTCTGCCATTCAGTACTAGTAAATACTCTGCTCAATTCCTTCTCCCAATTTATTTGGAAAGAAAATTTCCCCTTCTTTTTCTCCAACAAAACAGTGCGGTAAATTACAGATATAGCATGAACAGGGGGGGATTCTGTGAGAAACATTTTTTTCATAGGGCAAAGAGTTGGTCGGACTCTACATGTCTCTGATGAGAGGAAGGACTGGAGCTGAGCATACTCAAACCAATTTAACTGTGTTGTGGGAAGCCTCTGCTGAAGCTTTATAAAGGATGGTATTTTCCCCTCTGATGATATCTGTCCGAGTCGAACCTCCCTCACACTCGACCAGCCCAGGAATGATCTCCTGTACATACCAGGTGGAAAATCAGGGTTTAGAAAAAGAGGTGTAAGGGGGCTTAGAGTGTCCTTAGGTATATAGGTGTGTCTGAAGGTATGCCACACTTTCAAAGTAATTTGAGTAAATTCAGAATCCGGTCCCAATATTTTAGTGTCTGTTGTATTTATCCAAGGTAAATAATGCAAAGGCACGGGTATACCTTCCTGCTCCATCATCACCCATTTTTCTATTTTGGATTTATATTGCCAGTCGAGAAGCCGGACAAATGTTGCTGCTTGAAAATATGTTTTAAAATCAGGCAGACCTGCGCCTTCCCACCCCTTTAAAGCCTTCAAAATCTTTAATTTCACTCTTGGTTTCAGTCCACCCCAAATAAACCTTGTCATAATCGAATCAAGTCTAGAGAAAAAACTCCCTGGAAGGAAGACAGGAACCATTTGAAAAAGGTATAAAAAACGTGGAAGGATATCCATACGGAATACATTGATTCTCCCCCACCACGTCAATTTCAGAGGCCTATATGAGACCAATTGCCTCTCCACCTGTGACAGAAGGTCAAAGTGATTACAGAGGCAGAGCCTAGTCATATCAGTTGGAATGTGGACCCCCAAATATTTGATGGACTCCATCTTCCACTGAAAGGGAAAATTAGATCTAAGCTGATTGACCTCTCCAAAGGGGAGAGATATATTCATAGCCTCCGATTTTGAATAATTTACTTTAAAATTACTTAAAGCTCCAAATATCTCAAACTCTTTTAGAATGTTTGGAAAGGAGACAAGGGGTTTGGACACATATAATAAAAGGTCGTCCGCAAACAAAGCAATTTTGTGCTGACATTGTCCAATCTGGATGTCGTGTATGTCAATATTACTACGCAAGGCCATAGCCAAATGCTCCATAACTATGACATACAAAAGCAGTGATAGGGGGCACCCCTGTCTTGTCCCGTTTCCGATACTAAAAGAAACCAACAAAGCCCATTAACCCGGACTCTTGCAGTAGGCTTAGAGTATAGCATAAAAATCTTAGTCATAAATCGCGGGCCCAATCCGATCTGTCACAGTGCCTCCCTCATGTAACTCCAGTGGACTCTATCAAAGGCCTTCTCAGCATCTACCGACAACAAACTGACTGGAATATTCCTAGTCTTGGCTTTATTAATCAAGAGTAAGGTCTTAATCGTATTGTCTCTAGCCTCCCGGCCTTTGACAAAGCCCACCTGGTCCAGATCAATAATAGAGGGAAGCAACAGCGACAACCGATTCGCCAAGATCTTTGAATACATTTTTATATCTATATTTAGCAGGGAAATAGGCCGATAATTGGAAGCCAATGTTGGGTCCTTCCCTGGTTTAGGGAGTATGCTGATGTGCGCCTCAAGGGCTTGTGGGGTAAAGTCCAAATCCTCTGATATTGAGTTAAACGTGGTTAGCATTTGTGGGGCAAGCACTTCCTGTAGAGTTTTGTAAAAAATCGGGGTGAAACCATCTGGACCTGGGCATTTTGAAAGTTTTAATAGCTTCCATCAACTCCGTCTCTGTAATATCTGATTCCAATGCTAATATTCTGCATCTGTCAAGATCCAATAATTCTTGGATTTCTCCATTTGTTGGTTATAATTTTGGTCGAGTAACTTCTCAAGTTCTATACGTTTCCGTATGAGGTCTGTCATAGTGGTATGAGACAGTGTTCGTTTATGTGCTGTCTCTAGTATGTTAATCTGTGTACATAATTCCTTGATCTGTTCAGTCCTAGCCTTTTTGAGGCGAGACCCGTGCTTTATTAAAGTACTTCTCAGGATGCATTTTAACGCCTCCCACTTAAGGGGCTGTGGCGTAGTATTTGATGAATGGTTGTGTACAAAATTAGCAACATCTCCTTTTAACTCTAGAAGGCATAAATTATCTTTCAAGAGTTGACCATTGAGTCTCCACGTCCATGATTTATATGGTAAATCCGGCAACTCTAAAGATAAAAATACAGGAGCATGGTCGGATAGAAAGATGTCCCCTATTTTAGTATTAGGGTTCCACCATAGGGCAGCGTGACTGATTAAAAAAAAATCAATACGACTATAAGAATTGTGCACAGAGGAAAAATATGTATAATCCCTATCCTGTGGGTGAAGAATACGCCAAACGTCCCCAAGCTGGAGAGTGTGAAGGAGTTTTTTGACTGAGCGCAATTTTTTGCTTGGAACGGTACCTTTTCCAGAGGTCGAATCCACCACCGGGTCTAGGACAAAGTTGAAGTCACCACCTATGATGACTGTTCCCTCCGCAAATTCAGTGAGCTGCAGCAGGAGAGCTCTACAAACAGAAGATTGGTTTCTATTTGGGAGATACCTATTAACAATTGTTAGAATGGTGGATCCAATTTATATCTTAAGGAAAATAAACCTTTCCCCTGGGTCAATCATAGAGTCCATAATGATATGAGACGAGTTTTTATGTATCCCTATAGAGACCCCTTTTGATCTAGAATCAGGATTAGAACTATGTGTCCATGTTGGGTAATACCTATTCGAAATGGGTGGGACTGAGCCTGTTTTAAAATGTGTCTCCTGAAGTAAGACTATGTGAGCATGTTGTTTATGGAGACTATACAGAATTTGAGATCTTTTTTGAGGTATATTGAAGCCCCTCACATTCATAGTACAAACTGTCAATGAAGTCATTTCTAGGGGAACTGGGAGCCCAATACGTATTGAAACCTAAGTTCGTAAATATATATCACTATAGTGGCACTGGGATCTTAAAGGAAAATGGGTTAGGTAAGGACAAGGATAGAGGGCTAGGATAGTATAGAGATTAGCAAGAAAGAGAAAAATAAAGTCAAAAAGATAAGAAAGATTATATTAAAACGTATAAAGTAGAAACAGCTAGAACCTAAAGTAAGTTCCAAGCAATAGGTGGGGTAGTTTAAAGTTCCACACCTGCCGGCAGAGTGTGGATCCCCCTGTAGTGCGTGTCCATTCCAAGGGTTGGAGATTGATCCCCAGCCCAAAGACCTTGTACTAACTGTAAATCTATCAGATATATTACTGAATAACACAATAATACCTTATCAATCAGTACATAAAAAAAAGAAAAAACCGCTACATAAAAATATTAAAACCAAAACTGAATTGCGATACAATTTAGTGTGGAAAAGTATGAAAATAAAAGATTACTAATATAAAATGCTAAAATAATACCACACCAATTAATTGAATCCAAAACAGAAAAGAGTGGATGGCAAAACCAACCAAATAAGAAAACAGGAAACCTTGGTGCAAAAAGAACAGGGGGAGGAGAAGGAAAAACTTCACCCAGGCAGTAGGAGTAAAAAATGAGTTTTATTTAATGTAGATATATAAAATTAGTTGCACAAGCATCAATGAAAATCTAAAAAGGAGCCTTGGCCCCACACAATACAATACCCTGGCATTTAACAAATCAGGCCAATGATTAAATATAACGAAATGTATACATGAAAAATAATCAAATAATAAAAAACTATTTAATGTGAATACAAAAAATATGCAAAAGCAAAAAAATATAATCCGTGAGATATATTAATATATTTATAATGCATTATAATAAATATGCTATAGTGCAAAACATAGGTGCTAAGTGAAATACGAACCAACAAATAATGTAAAAATAATCACCGAGCAAAAGGGTAAATGAAAACAATGTGCAAAATAACTAGTGCCACGCTAAATTATATACCGTGTGATGAAGGTAACTATCAAAAACCAAATTGCAATTAAATGACCTACCAAACTGCACACCACAGTGATATAATAAGCAGAATGTGCTTAAATGGGCACCGCTACCATGATTATAATAACTACAAAACACCCATGTATGCGGATATATTACCTGAAAATCCCAGGGGAGATGGATAGTGGAGACAAGGCTGCCTAGAACGCGCCCCGACGCGCGTTTCGGAATGGTTATTCCTTCGTCAGGGGGATGTAAAATGCTGGCGTGTCAAACCTTAAATAGGAAGCCACCATGTGTGTAATCAGGTGGCGCATGCGCAAGAAAGGACCGTCGCACCAAAGAAACGTCATAAGGTACGTAACACAGGGCGTCACAGATCATGTGACCTCCCTCTTCTGTAAACAAAACCGATCAAATCGCGCATGCGCAGTGTCTCAGACGCACATCAAAACTAAGCGATCGTACCAATCGCATGACTTCTTGAAAACATATTGGTGGGTGTGCAGGCAAATCCATATACCATCGCCATGCATAGCTACCACAGCCAATGACAGACTAATAATTGCCACTAATGGAGAGACAATCACCTCTATCACGAAACTACATGTAAAAAGTACAATGGCATATACAGGTAAGTAGCAAGTGTAACGATGCAACAACAAATAATAACTGATGAAGATATGCATTTAACATCAGAATAAATGAACCTGATCTAAACAATAATCTGGACCATACAACAACAAGATCAGTGATCAATATACAAAGCGAGTGATACAAATAAAAATAAAAAATAATAAATGAATAAAAAAAGAAGAATTGTTTATATATTGTGTGTGAGATGGCGCATTCAGAGAGCTATTGAGTGCCCCTCACATGGCAGAAGGTGTCAATGGTCAAGACCGCTGGCCAGGACACTGAAAGACACCCCAACCATGCGATGGGGGAGTCAATGCAATCAACACGCGCACTACACAATAAACTACATAAAAAATAATAATGGAAGCGAAAGAAACAAAAAAAGAGTTGCTTGGTGATCACAGATGATGTGGAGTCGACAATTCATCATAAATAAATGCATAATTGCTAATTTTTAATACAAAAATCAAGTGAGCAACGTCTTGATTGGAGAAGTATTCAAAAAGCTGTACATCGAATCTCCATTAACGCACTATCCAAAAGACGAACATTATATGCCACATCTTGATTGGAGGAACCAGCTAAACAACTGGTGTAACTTCATCTGAGTCCTCCAAGTAGAAAACTGTAGGAGCATCGCCATCCCCCCTACCCCACCCCAACATGCAGCAGGCGCAGTAATAACAATAATAATAACATCACCTGCGAATACCTCCACCCAGAAATGCAGTACATTTCCTCCCCCATCTACCACGTCCCTCCCCCCAGAGCACGCACTGAAGGGCCCCAGGCACCCACGGCCACGTCCACCGGTACAATAACAGCCAATTAACTAGCTGCCAGTGGCTGCAACAACGGACACCCAAGGCCTCCAACACCAACGCACGAGGAAAGAGACATAGCGAACAAGAGAGAGAGAAAAACAAAAAAAAAACAAAAAACACATCACATCTCCAGCCAGAAGCACCTGCCAATACCACCACCACACCCGCTACACATTGGGATAGGGTCCCAGACGGGGAAACATCCTCCCAAGCTCTGTGAGAACGTATTTATATTGCAATCAATCCGAATACAGAAAGTCAAAGCGAAATATCAATCGCTTCTGGTTATAAAGCGACGTATTCATCCATTTCCAGATGATCCTTTAGTTTGCCTTTCCGACTCACGCCCCCAGGCAGTACCCCTCCTCTGGCGTCTCCTCCGGTTTGCTTCCCGTGGTGGCAGTGGCGTAGCGTGGAGGGGGCGGGGGGGGCGGTCCGCCCCAGGCGGCACCTGTGTGTGGGGGCGGCACCCTTTCCTTGCCCTCCGTCTCTACAGCATTAGCCTCACAGCAGCTAGCAATGACGCTGCTATTGCTGTAGTCTTCTGTGCCCACAGGACCTGTGATGAGGTCACAGGAGGGGAGGAGTCAGGGGTCAGATGATCAATGTCCTCCTTGTGTGCAAGACTCTGCTGTGATGTTGTCATGGTGCTGGATTAGGGTAAGTTTGTGTGTGTGTGTGGGGGTCGGGACTCGGGTTTACAGTGTGGATGGAGCAGAGCTGTGTGTGTACGAGGTGTACGGAGCAGAGCCGTGTGTGTACAAGGTGTGCGGAGCCGTGTACAGAGCGGAGCCGTGTGTGTGGGGAGCCGTGTGTGTACGAGGTGTACGCAGCGGAGCCGTGTGTATAAGGTGTATGGAGCGGAGCCGTGTGTGTACGAGGTGTACGGAGCGGAGCCGTGTGTGTACGAGGTGTACGGAGCGGAGCCGTGTGTGTACGAGGTGTACTGTCACGGGTGTGTCGCTGCGAAGATCGTCACACCCTGACTTCTCACAGCTGAGTTTCTGGTGCTGGGTGTTTTTCGGCAGAGAGGGAGTTAATTCTCTCTCTCTCTGTGCTGGACAAGACCAGCCTCGCTCAGCTGCAATTAATGTTGTTGTAATTAGATTCCTTCAAATACCTGCCTGTCTGCTAGGGAAGTGTCGGTGAAAGCATTCATGCAGACCAGCAGAGCGGATCGTATTGAGAAGTCTAAAGCTAAGAGTACCTGTTGTGGTTTTCTCCTCTCCTCGCTTTATTATTTATCTCCTTACCCGTTGGTGTTCCCTCTGTAGTAGTAGTTTTGTATGCAAGGTGGTCTTTTATTTTACCCCTTGTACTGTCTCGTTCGTCTTATACTGTGTGTGAAGGCAGTTACCTTCCTGTTCCCTGTGGTGGTAATCAGGGTCCTTCTCAGGACTAGATTACAGTGGTTAGGGATTCACAGGAGATAGGGTTACGCTGGCGGCCTGGACCTCTGTACCATCAACAGTACCTCCAGGTAGAGGGATTAGTCAGGACCCCAGCTTAGGGTCAGCATAGACCCCGGTCCTCCTGTATACAGAGACAGCGTGACATTTTCACCGACCCCACTAAAGATTCTCCCCAGCCACCATGGATCCAGTAGCCAGTCTAGCTCAGCAGTTGCAGAGTTTGTCCATGGAGCTGAGGGACGTTAAGTCCAAGGTTTTGCACCCCCCGGAGCAAGCCAGACCTGAACCTAAAGTAGCTCTCCCGGACAGGTTCACTGGAGGGCGGGACAAATTTTTTGCTTTCCGGGAGGCATGTAAATTGTACTTTCGGCTGCGACCTCGGTCATCTGGGAGTGAAGATCAAAGGGTGGGAATTGTCATCTCACTCCTACAAGGGGACCCCCAATCCTGGGCGTTCTCTCTTCCCCCGGGCTCCCCGGCTCTCCAGTCAGTGGATAGATTTTTCGCAGCTCTGGGTCTTGTATATGATGACCCGGATCGGGTCTCCCTTGCTGAAACTAAGTTACGTAAGATACAGCAGGGAGATCGTCCGGCAGAGGAATTCTGTTCGGAGTTCTGTAGGTGGGCCACGGACACCCAGTGGAATGACCCGGCTCTTAGGAGCCAGTTTTGTCAAGGTTTATCTGACAAATTAAAAGATGTGTTGGCGCAGTATGACCCTCCCACGACACTGGAAGCCGCTATGGCCCTTGCTATTCGTATTGACAGACGTCTTCGGGAGAGGCGCGGGGTAACTTCGCCCCCTGTGATGACTCCACCTTCCTCAAGGGTCCCTTATACGGAGGTTCCCCTGGTCAGTCCAGAGGAGCCTATGCAATTAGGAGGGACATCATTCCGGGGGAGGGGATCGGTGGGGCGCCACAAAACAAGAAGTTGTTTCTTCTGTGGAAAAAAGGGGCATTTTATTAGGGGGTGTCCATCCCGTCCTTTGCAGAGTGAGAAGTCGCCGGAAAACTATTGATCCCAGATTGTGTGGTGGACGGCAATCTGGGAGTAAGTATTTCGTCCCTAAGTTCGTCTCAGTTTCTCGTACCGGCGGAGGTGGTGGTGGGTGCGAAAACTGAGAGGATATCTGTTCTTCTGGATAGTGGGGCCGGGGCTAATCTGGTGGATGCTCGCTTTGCCCGGGTTCAAGGTATGCGATTGAGTGGGTTGGCTAAACCCGTCCCCATATTCTCGATCGACGCCAGACCTCTCGGTCAGGGAAGTTTTGTGCAAGCAGTGCATAACATAGATCTTCAAGTGGGGGCGCTACATAAAGAACTGTTGTCTTGTTATGTGTTGGAGGGTCTTCCCACTCCTATAGTGCTGGGCCTGCCTTGGCTAACTAAGCATAACCCGGTTATTAATTGGCAATCCAGAGAGATAACCCAATGGAGCGATTTCTGTAATAAAAACTGCATGAATACGGTCATTGGTGCGGTCGCTCCTAGGGCCTTACCTCCATTTCTGGTGGACATTGAGGATGTATTCTCGGAAGAAGGGTGTCAAGAATTACCTCCTCATCGCGAGTATGACTGTTCTGTTAACTTGCTCCCTGGGGCCATGTTACCGAAATCTAGGTTGTATAACCTTTCTGGTCCTGAGAGACAGGCCATGAAGGATTATATTTCAGAGAGTCTGGCTAAGGGGCATATTAGACCTTCATCTTCCCCTGTGGCCGCGGGGTTCTTCTTTGTGAAGAAAAAAGATGGAGGCCTACGCCCTTGCCTGGATTTCCGTGAGCTTAATCGGATTACGGTCCGAGATCCGTATCCGCTCCCACTTATTCCCGATCTCTTCAATCAGATCGTGGGTGCCAAATGGTTCTCTAAGTTGGATCTCAGGGGGGCGTACAATCTGATTAGGATGAAGGAGGGGGATGAGTGGAAGATGGCGTTTAACACTCCGGAGGGGCATTATGAGAACCTTGTCATGCCATTTGGTCTGAGTATTGCCCCTGCGGTGTTTCAACACTTTGTAAATGACATCTTTCGCCACCTAATGGGACAGTTTGTGGTCATATATCTGGATGATATCTTAATTTACTCGCCAGATCTTGTGTCTCATCAGGAGCATGTTAGGCAGGTGTTACAGATCTTGCGGGATAATAAACTGTACGCCAAATGGGAGAAGTGTGTGTTCGCCGTACAGGAACTTCAGTTTTTAGGATTCCTGGTGTCAGCATCCGGTTTTCGTATGGACCCTGGGAAAGTGCGGGCAGTTCTTGAGTGGGATCTGCCAGAGGATCTTAAGGCATTACAACGTTTCCTGGGGTTTGCTAACTACTACCGGAAATTCATTCGTAATTTTTCGTCCATAGTTAAACCTCTCACAGACATGACTAAAAAAGGGACGGATTTTTCAAAGTGGTCTGACGAGGCTTGTCAAGCGTTTTCCTCTTTGAAAAAATGTTTTGCTTCTGCATCCATACTTATTCAGCCTGATGCGTCACAGCCATTCATTGTTGAGGTGGACGCTTCTGAGGTAGGGGTGGGAGCAGTTTTGTCACAAGGTTCGTCCCCTGGTAAATGGCATCCGTGCGCCTTCTTCTCTAAAAAATTGTCGTCCGCTGAGAGGAATTATGATGTCGGCAATAGGGAGCTCTTGGCCATTAAGTTGGCTTTTGAGGAGTGGCGTCATTTTTTGGAGGGGGCAGTCCACCCGGTCACCGTCATTACCGATCACAAAAACCTGCTATATTTAGAGTCCGCTAAACGTCTGAATCCCAGACAAGCTAGGTGGTCGTTGTTTTTTACCAGGTTTAATTTTGTCGTCACATATCGTCCTGGGTCAAAAAATGTTAAGGCGGATGCCTTATCTCGCTGTTTCCCAGGGGCTGGGAATACGGAGGACCCGGTTCCGGTCCTTCAGGAGGGGGTGGTGGTGTCGGCAGTATGCTCTGAGCTTGAGGAGGAGGTATTGGAGGCTCAGGGGGACACCCTTGTAGGACCTCCAGGGAGACTGTTTGTTCCAAATCAGTTGCGACAAAAGGTGATCGAGGCACACCATAATTCAGCTTTGGCAGGACACCCAGGGAGTAAAGCAACTGAGGATCTCCTCTCGCGCCGGTTTTGGTGGCCTAACTTACATAGGGAGGTGGTAACTTTTGTCGCGTCCTGCGAGGTTTGTGCGCGCTCTAAGACCCCACATACCCGTCCGTCGGGGACTCTCTTACCTTTGAAGATCCCGGAGCGTCCGTGGACTCATCTGTCTATGGACTTCATTACGGATCTCCCGCCATCTTCGGGTAAAACAGTCATACTCGTTGTGGACAGGTTCAGCAAGATGGCACATTTTATCGCTCTTCCTGCTCTTCCTAATGCTAAAACTCTTGCGCAGGTGTTTATTGGGGAGATTGTAAGGCTTCACGGGGTACCCTCCGATGTGGTGTCGGATCGGGGGTCTCAGTTTGTGTCCAAATTCTGGAAAGCATTTTGTACACGGCGGGGGATGCAGTTGTCATTTTCATCGGCTTTTCACCCACAGACCAATGGTCAGACAGAGCGTCTGAACCAGAGCTTGGAGACATATCTCCGGTGTTTTGTGTCAGAGAACCAGGAGGACTGGGCTTCTTTCTTGCCTCTGGCGGAGTTTGCTCTAAATAATAGGCGGAGCGAGTCCACTGGTAAGTCCCCGTTTTTTGGGGCATATGGTTTTCACCCCCAGTTTTGTACTTTCAATAGGGGGGGCTCTTCTGGGGTTCCTGAGGAGGAACGTTTTTCGTCGTCACTTGCTTCAGTGTGGAGAGGAGTGCTGAATAATCTGAGTACTATGGGGAACCGATACAAACGTATGGCTGATAGGAGGAGAGTGTCTGGTCCGGACCTAAGTGTGAACGATCTGGTATGGTTGTCTACCAAGAATATAAAACTTAAGGTTCCCTCCTGGAAACTGGGTCCCAGGTTCATCGGGCCATACAAGATCAGTTCTATAATTAATCCGGTTGCATTCCGTCTTGACCTCCCTCCTACATTTAAAATTCATAATGTGTTGCACAGATCGTTACTTAAGAAGTATGTGGCGCCGGTGATACCGTCACCTTTACCTCCTCCTCCTGTGGTGGTCAATGGTAACTTGGAGTTCCAGGTGTCGAGAGTCGATTCACGTCTGAATCGCCGGTCCCTTCAGTACCTTGTTCATTGGAGGGGGTATGGTCTTGAGGAGAGGACGTGGGTTTCTGCGTCGGATATTAACGCAGACCGATTGGTTCGGGCCTTCCACACTACTCACCCAGATAAACCCGGCCCTGAGGGTCCGGAGGCCCCTCGTAGAAGGGGGGGTACTGTCACGGGTGTGTCGCTGCGAAGATCGTCGCGATTGCACACCTTGACTTCTCACAGCTGAGTTTCTGGTGCTGGGTGTTTTTCGGCAGAGAGGGAGTTAATTCTCTCTCTGTGCTGGACAAGACCAGCCTCGCTCAGCTGCAATTAATGTTGTTGTAATTAGATTCCTTCAAATACCTGCCTGTCTGCTAGGGAAGTGTCGGTGAAAGCATTCATGCAGACCAGCAGAGCAGATCGTATTGAGAAGTCTAAAGCTAAGAGTACCTGTTGTGATTTTCTCCTCTCCTCGCTTTATTATTTATCTCCTTACCCGTTGGTGTTCCCTCTGTAGTAGTAGTTTTGTATGCAAGGTGGTCTTTTATTTTACCCCTTGTACTGTCTCGTTCGTCTTATACTGTGTGTGAAGGCAGTTACCTTCCTGTTCCCTGTGGTGGTAATCAGGGTCCTTCTCAGGACTAGATTACAGTGGTTAGGGATTCACAGGAGATAGGGTTACGCTGGCGGCCTGGACCTCTGTACCATCAACAGTACCTCCAGGTAGAGGGATTAGTCAGGACCCCAGCTTAGGGTCAGCATAGACCCGGTCCTCCTGTATACAGAGACAGCGTGACATGTACAGAGCAGAGCCGTGTGTACGAGGTGTACGGAGCGGAGCCGTGTGTGTACAAGGTGTACGGAGCGGAGCCGTGTGTGTACGAGGTGTACGGAGCGGAGCCGTGTGTGTACGAGGTGTACGGAGCGGAGCCGTGTGTGTACGAGGTGTACGGAGCGGAGCCGTGTGTACGAGGTGTACGGAGCGGAGCCGTGTGTGTATGAGGTGTACGGAGCGGAGCCGTGTGTACAAGGTGTACGGAGCGGAGCCGTGTGTGTACGAGGTGTACGGAGCGGAGCCGTGTGTGTACAAGGTGTACGGAGCGGAGCCGTGTGTGTACGAGGTGTACGGAGCGAAGCCGTGTGTGTACGGAGCGGAGCCTTGTGCGTGTGAGGTGTGTAGAGCGGAGCCGTGTGTGTACAGGGCCACAAAGAGCGGAGCCGCGCATGTACAAGGGTCCTGTTACTTGCGGGATCTGTGTGCTTGGGGGTTGCAGGGGGGAAGGAGGGGTGCCATTATGTGCATGGGTCTGCGTGGGGACGGAGCGAATGCTGTTATCTGTGTAGGGCTGGGTCCCTGTCCCGCTGTCCTGGCCGGGAGGTTTACTTTCCCGCATTAGAATCGTACATGCGGAAACCCCGGGGACCTCCCACATGTTCTGGCAGCCACATGTCACGTTCCACCGAAAGTGACGTGCTGTAAGTCAGCTGAACGCCGGAAATGACCGCTGATCTCATTTCCGGCGATCAGCTTACAGCAGCAGGTACTGTAACTCGTTCTCGGGAGAGTCTTCAGAACGGCGACACAGCAAGCCGCTGGATCTGTTGAAGTGAGAGCCGGGTATTGTACGGACCGCTGCATACAATACCCGACTCTCACTGAGCGAGACAAGCAGGATGTGGGGATCTCAACATGGGATCTGTTCAACAGATGAAGAGATCCCCAGATCCTGCCTGTCTCGCTCAGTGAGAGCCGGGTATTGAATGGAGCGCCTCATAACTGGTGAGATCCCCACATCCTGGGGAAATGAGGTCAGCGATGGAATGTGACTTGTGGCTGCCAGAATGTGTGGGAGGTCCCCGGGGTTTCCGTATGTACGATTCTAATGCGGAAAGTAAACCGCCTGGCCGGGACAGCGGACAGGGTCCCGAAATCGGGACTGTCCCGCTGAAACCGGGATGGTTGAGAGGTATGTGTTTATAATTATTGTTTATGAAACAGTGTGATCAGCAGTGCTAAGTGGGTGTGGTCAGGGCGTGGATATGGGTGTGACCAGTGAAATGGGTGTGGCTAGGGGTGTGGCCTAAAATTTGCCGCCCCGGGCGCCACAAACAGTTGCTACGCCACTGCGTGGTGGTAGTCTTCCCTCAACACCTCTCGGAGCATACGGCCAGTCCGCAATGGTGACATTAGTAGCTGAGATCTCCAATTGATTGAGGAATGTCTCTCGGATGGGATAGTACAATGAGACGTCCTTCTCTTCTTACTTGTAAACAGAAGGGATAACCCCATGAGTACGAGAGATCATAGGTACGCAATACATCTAGTATAGGTCGCAGGGCTCTTCTTTTAAATAGGGTACGTCGGGAGAGGTCAGCAAGAAGCTGTATGGGACGACCCTGGAACAACAGAGGTTCATGCGCCCAGGCCCTCGAGCATATTTCGTCTTTTGTTTTATAATGGTGGATCCGGCATATAAAGTCCCGTGGCCTCGCTCCCTCGGGTGGTGGGGGTCCCAAGGATCAGTGAGCTCTATCAAATTCGAGGGGTGAGTCCGCAGAAACATTACGGATGGAGTTTAAGAAGCCTCGTAGAGTCACGTCTAGGTCTCCAGGCGGAATCGACTCTGGTAGCCCTCTAATTCTCACATTATTTCTGCGATCCCTGTTCTCGAGATCTTCCATGAGGTCAAGCGTATATTCCATATGGGACGACTGGTCAGTAACTTGGTTCTCTAACATACTCATACGTCTATATAGATTATCAGTGACAGATTCTGAGTTAGAGACTCTATCAATAAGATGCCGAACCTCATTCCTGATGGCAGCCGTTTCCGCCTTAAAGGATGTCTCGAGCCTGTATACAAATTTCTCAATTTCCTCTCTGGTCGGTATATTTGCAATGCGGGCTTTAAAGTCGTCCCACACTTCCTCAGTTGGCCCCACAGGGGTGATAGAATCAAATTGAGTGATTTGAATGAGATTACAGTTCTGTTCAGGAGTCAGCAGGTTTCTTTCCACTGTCAAAGGCATAATATCGCATGGAGGTGCAGTACAGTTATGAATAGGTGCTACATAGGAGCCATCCAATCTGCCCTAGGGGGGCCCAAGGATTTGCATGAGCATTTAATGGGGGATTATATTCCTGATGCCCACCGCAGCTATGTGCCTGAGCTCCAGGTGCTATGTTAAGTGTGTGATCACACAGATTATCTCTCACATCCTTCCCCTCCTTCTCTCTTCCATTTCGCTCCTGTCCGTCCCCCTCCTCTGAGGGTTGCAGGGCTGCCTGAAAAACTTCTCTCTGTTTCACTGGCAGAGTGGAGCTACACAGCTTAGAATGTGAGGTAGATTTATTACCTGAGGTCGACTCCATGTCAAGTCCTCCCCTCTTTTACACCTCTTGTGACCTCTCCATAATGTCCAGTACTGCGTGTGCCTCCTCTCCTTTCATGTGGGAGCCCGTGTGGGCCTCTGTGCTGCCTGCAGTCGCCATCTTATCTGGGACTCGTCTCGGAGTGTGTTTTCCCGTGCTGCGGAGAAAGCGGGTAATATCTGCGTTGGGGGACACCGCAATGCCCGAATCTTGTGTGGGCTGTGTTCCCCTTATCTTCAGTGGCATAGGGACTCTCAAAATTGTCAGTGGTGACCAGTTATAGTGGTCCTTGGGGTGCTAGGGAGCAGGAGCTGCACACTCAGCTTCCTCTCTCCATCGTGGCCAGGACACGCCCCCGTAATAATTTATTTAACCATAAAACAGGCAAATACAACATAGAACAGACCCATCAAAATACCCAAGATGGTTCAAAATTACAGTCCCACATTTCCGCTGACTCACCTGGATAAGAGCTACTGTGAATTCAGAGCTTCCAGGGCCGACTACCCCATCTCTGGCACGCACAGCGAGGAGGTAACAACAAGCTTAGGAACCTGACAGTCCATTGAGATACAAGGCCAAGTGACTGGATGGTCACAACCTGTATTCTCCGAACATCTTCATAGAGCATGGTGACCAGTGGATCCCAATCCTGGCTTTCCCAAATGTATCCATGTGGCTCCAAATCCTGACTACCCCAAACATATCCATGGGTTCAGTGATGGTCAATGAAGCAGATCTGTGTTCTTTCAGCCGGGATTGTGGTCCCCTAAGCTGGAATCCTGTAGAATGTCAAATTTGTGGCCCTCATGATGGAGTCATGATCTGGCAGCTATCCTGTAGAGTGTTCCTGGCTGTGATTTTGCAAAGAGACTCTGCTTCTCTGGATGTTATTATTACAGAGGCATATCCCTTTTTATAATTCACAACTGTTCTTTAAGCCATTATTCACAGGTCAAGAGGAAGTGGTGGTGAGTTTAACTTGCATCGTTTGATTATTTAATTTATCCTTCAATGTTTACAAGTCAACAAACTGCATGACCTTGTATAATGGATAATCAACAAATATCATTGTTCCGTGACCCTGCATCCCTGTTTTACAAAGAAAATGGAGCGCCCGCCAGGGCCGAAGGGTTACTCGGTACCGGGCCGCTTCTTATAGGGGAAGTGTCACGGCAGCAGTGACCCGGTCCGTGGCACTGGGCGTCCCATGAAAAACGGGTTAACAGGGGAAAAATAAAGTTTGTGATATAATGTTCGTCACGAACATTATTCACAAACTTTATTTTTCCCTGTTAACCCACCTGTGGTAATTGGCAAATAGGTTGTTAGCCGACATTGCTTTAAGAGACCACTGGGGCTGATGGTGATGCAGCAGAGTTGGTATAGCTCTCCACAGGTAGAGCTTTAGTTCCAGGGCACTTAAGTAAGGTAGTGATGATGATTGTGGTGATTGGTGGGTGACGCGTGAATGAATCAGAGGACACAACAGGGTGCAGTTTCCAATGCTTTACTCACAGTTCACTTGTGCACAGATGCCCGCTTAGTGCTGTGTTCTCCAGATGAGGGGTCCAGCAAACTCCTAGGTAGATTGGGATGCACCTTTCCAAGACTCCCTTCTGTGTGTTTCTCTCCTGGCCGTCTCACTGCTCTGGTTTCCGCCCTCATGCCCAGCACCTTCACAAACAGTGTCCCAAACCAGCAGCCGCGGACCTTGTCGGGCAACGTCCTCTAAGTTCCCTTGCTCCTATATGGCTGCCTTTTTGACAAATGAATGTGGATGTGGCTGAGGTACGTACAGCTACCCCAGCCTCTGGCTTGCTAGCTGAGTCTTGTAGTTCTCCACTAGTCTTGGGGACCGGCTCTGCCACTGCGACCTGGTCCCTCCACCTGACTATGGTCAGCGTGGATACGGGCCCCACGGGTGGCTTCCACACTTCCCGTGCCCCAAGGACCCCTTCTGTCCTCCCGGGAGATTCCTTCAGCCTCCCCTCTCAATTTTCTCTCCAGCTTTTCTACTGCACTCCTCCTTCTCCGTCTCCTCATGTTATAACTCTCTCTGTTCACTCACTACCGCCTTCTAAGCTCCTCCCATTTTCCAACCTCCACCACCATCTCCCCAACACCCTTTCCTACTCAGCCTGGGATGAGGCCATCCTCCCTAAGGGTACGCCCAGGTGCCCTGACCTGGTGTATGTTGGGTGTGAGTGTTAGGTCTCTGGGTAGTGCTCTCTCCTTACCTGAGAATGGGATACCACACCTCTGGATGAGGTGCAGTACCTCTGTGGCGACTAGTCCCTCAGAGGCGCCACAATAACAGTACAATAAACTGTAAAAGCTGATGTAAGAGATAAATAACAACCATTCATCAATTTATAAATATCAATTTAACCTACAAGAAGAGTCAACATTTATTTCAGACTGTTGACCAACCAAAGAAAGAAACACATAAATTCAAAAGTCAACAACTGGATAACAGTCTATTCCTCCTGGCTTACTGAAAATAGATGTCAGGTTAATTAAGATAGAAGGTGGTGTCGTTACAAGGATGTTTAGTGACTGTTATTTCGCTTTAGTTACCGTACTAATTTTGTAACTTGTAGGCACAGTCTTTCCATATCATGTAGAACATTTTGATGGCTTTATTAAGCATGGTTGATGGCGGTCGAGTCCATTTGAGGTGTTAAATGGCCTGTTTGGCGGTTAAGGAGTCATGTGGAATTTGCAGACAAGTTAAGGTGGACTCATTTAACTAATAGAGGATGTAAAACCTCATGGTGGTGAACAGGCTCAACTTTGGTGGCCAGCCTCAAATATGTTATAATGGTAACATCAATCAGGGGTGGCACGGCACAGTGGTTGAGCACAGGACTCAGGATAATAGGCTTATTGGT
The DNA here is from genome assembly GCA_033576555.1 of Oophaga sylvatica. Lineage (NCBI taxonomy): Eukaryota > Metazoa > Chordata > Amphibia > Anura > Dendrobatidae > Oophaga > Oophaga sylvatica. The sequence continues at coordinate 195,012,929 of JARQOD010000003.1, forward strand.
GTCCTGAAAGTTTACTGGGACTGCTTGAATGGCAAGCCAGTGCGTGCCATCCCTTTATGGCTCTCTATCCAGGTGCTGTATTTCAGACAGCTGGGAATATCACAGTACTTGTGAATCCCAATGTACAAGCACTTCATCTGCCTCCTTGTGATTGTTTTAATCCTGTGGTTTAAAGGGAATCTGTCACCTCATTTTTGGGATATAAGCTGTAGCCACCACCATTAGGGGTTTATCTACAGCATTCTGGAAGGCTGTAGATAAGCCCCTGATGTAACCTGAAAGATAAGAAAAACAAGTTATATTATACTCACCTGGGGGGTAGTTCGGTCCAATGGGTGTCGCAGGTCCGAGTCCGGGCCTGCGCACTGCAGTACTTTGCTCTGCCCTCAACAGGGCAGAGAATTACGCCTGCGGAGGAGCCGTGACAGAAGCAAGGAAGAGGACAACATTGCATGAAGATGGGAGGTGCCGAACCTGCAACGCCCATCGGACCGGACCGTCCCCCGGGTGAGTATAATCTAACTAGTTTTTTTCATCTTTCAGGTTACATCAGGGTCTAATCTACAGCATTCCAGAATGTTGTAGATAAACCCCTAATGCCGGTGGTCGCAGCTTATAACCCCAAAATAACGTGACAGATTCACTTTAAATAAAGCTGTGGCCATGTGTTTGGTGTATTTATTCCAGTGTCCAGATTCACTGTAGTTATGGTTGTTTTAAGATGGAGGGTGGGTGGAACTTTTACTCCTGCAGCTTTGTTTGTATAGCTGTGTAGACTTTAAGCAAGAGTGATTCTGCTTTAAAGGAAGGAGCACAGTATGTCTGTGCCTGGTGTGTTATTGTGAGGAGGTGGGATGTATATAGAGAAAGTAACTCTCTGTCTATCTCTCTCCCTCTTTCTCTCACAGGATGAACTGGAGGAAACATCCCAGCACTGTTATAATCACTGTCCTACAACGCTTTATTTAACCATTACTTGTATAATGAGGAATGCTTTATTGTACTGTATTTGTTTAAAGGGAATCTGTCACCCTAAATTGGCGGGATATTTAAATGATGGTGAGTCGCACAGCCAGGGTTTTGGGGTACTCGGCACCGAGCCCGTTGATGTCTATGGGGAATGTCACGGGTAGCACAGCTCGGTCCGTGCCCTGGGCGCTCACTGTAATGTGGGGTATTTACAGGTGACTTGAATAATGATATGGGGATTCGTGACGCCACTTGTGGTGCCTGGTCAGGATGACCAGTGCTGCTATGCAGATCCACTGGAGGGTTAATATTGTGCAGCTAGATGTTAAGCCTCCCACAAGTAAGGCTGATTCCTCCAGGGCAGATGGATGTGTAGGGGTGCAGGACAGACGGGGACCCGGCAATCAGGAGTAATAAGGGAGACACACACATAAGTCACTTTAGTACCTTTACTGAAGATGTTGCAGGCACTTCCCGGAGCGCTGTAGGGTGAAGGATGCACATCCAGATTACTCCACTTGGTAGGTGTGTGGCCTCCTGTTCCTTGCCTTTATGTGATAAAGTCCTGACCTGCTTGTAGCTAGGTCTAACTTGGTCTCTGTCTTGCACCTGGCTGATCTTGTGATTGGACCTCCTCTTGAAGCACACAGTCTCTATTTGCAGTGCACTGCTAGACTCCATCCTCCTGATCCAGCTACGTATCAGCTCTGTGGTACTCCTGGGACTTGTAGTCCTCCAGGAACTCCGGTGTTCTCCTAATGGGTCGTGGAGATCCCTATAGGCTCGGACCCCGGTGTCCGGTCAATACTTGCTGAGGTAAGCTCTAAAGGCTTTTCTACCCCTGTTGCTGCTCTTTCCACTCGCCTTCGGCCTACCTGGGCCCTCACACGATCACACACACTGGCAGTTGGTGGGCTGCCTCTTCGCCGCTCTCTAAGCGTCGGCACGCTTTCTACTGAGCTACACTCCTAGATTCAGCTCTGACTAGGCTGGAGTGATCTCTCTGTATCACTCTTTACTAGACTCAACTTGCTTGGAACTGAATAGCTTTGCAGCCTCACTAACCTCAGCTCTGCACGTCCCTTTCTGCAGATTGACTTCTCTGAGGTGGCTGGCTGAACTAAACTAGGTGTTTCCTGTGTGCAACTTCTTTTATATGCCTAACACAGCTCCCTCTGGTGGTCTTTGGGGATAAATGAACGTGTGTGAATGTGAATAATGACCTCTAGTGGTATCTTCTTTCAGTGCACCCTTCTGGAAGATATGGATCCAGTCGCAGCTGGGCTCCACATTCCCCCCTAGTAGAACTCAGCACTCCGGGGCTGAAATACAAAAACAGATAACAATAAACATTGTATAAATAACTCTTCCTTTACAGGAGGTAAGGCACTCTTGAACTGTTGCATAACGGTAAATAAACAACTATGTACATTAGCACAATGAGGGATTGAGGAATTGAGCAACCATAAAAGTCCCAGTCTCTTTTGGAAAAGGATGCTCAAAAGGGGTAGAGAAAACAAGTAAAAATAATGTCCATTCATTTGTTTCAATATCAAAAGGAACACAGATTAATAAATAACAGTGTAATAAAGCATATTATAAGCAAAAATATATACATTTATGTACAGTGGTTCTAGATAATTATTTACATTTGTTAGGTCCTACTCTCTTGTACCTAACAGGTAATTGCCCCCTTGTTATGCGTACTGACCTACGTGGTGTAGTGGTAGGTGAGGTGTCAGTTACCCTGTTATTCCTGCGTGCAGGTAGGTTGTAGTACTGCCTTAGCCTCTCTAGGGATCTGGCAAGTATACTGTGAGCTGGGTGAACTGGCTCGACTTCTGCAGGGGATCCTTCTTCCTGAGGTTCAGCTTCTTGGGATTCCGCTTCTTGGGATGCTGCTTCTTGGGGCTCTGCTGGAGCAGGTTCTTCTGGAACTGACTCTACTGCAACAACTGGTGCAACTGGATGTAGAGGTTCTCCTTGTGGTTGATAGACTTGAAGCACGGGAATGATTACGGCTTCTCCAATTCTGGGCCAATCCGCGGGGAAATCTCCTAAGTCTGTATGTATGACTGATTCATCACGCTCTTCCTGATTGACAACAGGTTCTTCTTCTTGAAGCTTTAACGGATCCGGACACAACTTTAGGTGATCTCTGGATACAGTTGCAGTCGTTCTTCCTACATCCTTGCTTATTATGCACGTTTTCTTGTTGTCAAACCTTGAATTCTGTATGATGTAGGGCTCTCTTTCCCATTGATCGTCGAGTTTGTGTATCCTCCTCTTTCTTTTCAGTACGACTTCACCAGGTGCGAAAGGTTCAGCTGGCGCACTTTTGTTGTAACGATCTTCTTGTTTATCCCTTACTCGATTGAGACTATCTTCAACGCAGGCCTGTACTTTTCTGTACTGTTCCTGTCTGTTTGTGTCCCAGTCTTCAGTAGACACATCTGCTTCTGGTTCTACAACACCAAGCTCCAGATCCATGGGCAGCTTTCCTGGTCTTGCCCGCATGAGATAAGCTGGGGTGCAATTGGTGGAACTCACAGGTATGTGATTGTACAGATCTACCAGGTCAGGTAGTAAGTCTGGCCACCGATTTCTCTCCTCGAGTGGTACAGTCTTCAGCAGGTCAATGACGATGTGATTCATCTTCTCACAGAGACCATTGGTTTGGGGGTGGTACGGTGTGGTTCTTATCTTCTTACACCCGTACAAGTGACAGAACTCTTTGAACAATTCGGCCTCGAAGGCTGGGCCTTGGTCAGTTAGCACCTGCTCAGGATATCCGTGTGGTTTGCAGAAATACGCTTGGAACGTCTTGGCTGCTGCCTCTGCCATCAGATCTTTTACAGGGGCGACCACCAGAAACCTGGAGTAGTGATCCACCATAGTCAGGGCATAGGAGTATCCTGACTGGCTGGGTGACAACTTGACATGGTCCAGGGCCACGATCTCCAAGGGACGAGTCGTCTTGATGGGTTGCAGGGGTGCCTTCTGACTGCTGTAGTCCTTTCTTCTGAGGCCACATGGTCCACAATTCTGGCACCACCTCTCGATGGAGCTGCGCATTCCCACCCAATAGAAACGACACTTCAACAGGGTCTCCAGCTTCTTCCAGTCAAAGTGTCCCGCTTGATCGTGGTAGGCTTCTAACACCATCTGGATGTCTGCTCTGGGGACTACTATCTGCCATACCATCTCATGGGTCCTTGGGTTGACGTACCTCCGGCACAGCTTCTCACGGTAGATAAACAACCGGCTTCTCTCATTCCACAGCTGCTTTGCTTGTAGAGGCGCATCCTTCTCCAAGGAGGAACCTTCTTGAGTTATCAGCTCCTTGATTCGGCTGACAACTGGGTCGCTATCCTGAGTTTCCTTCCAGCTGTGGTGAGGTAAAGGATTTAACGTCTTACCACGCTGCCTCCTGCAGGCTTGTTGCTCGTGGATCATCCCATTCCTGTGAAAGGCAGGTAGTTCAATTTCTTCCAGATCATCCACTTCTTCTTCTGTGTCCGATTCATGAGGCATCCTGGATAGGGCATCAGCGTTGGCATTCTTGCGGCCCGCTCGGTACTTGATTGTGAATTGGTAGTTGGACAGCCGAGCCATCCATCGTTGTTCCATGGCTCCCAGCTTAGCTGATTCAAGATGCGTCAAGGGGTTATTATCGGTGTAGGCAGTGAACTTGCTGGAGGCTAGGTAGTGCTTAAACCTCTCCGTGATGGCCCAGACCAGTGCCAGGAACTCCAACTTGAAGCTGCTATAGTTCTCTGGGTTCCTCTCGGTTGGGTGGAGCTTCCTGCTTGCATAGGCGATGTGTTATGTTTGCAGTACCCTGACTAACCACAACAACTAGAGGCAGCCGTGGAGCGTTCCTACGTTGGTCCTAGACGCCTCGTCACAGCCTGAGAAACTAACTACACCTAAAGATAGAAATAGGAAAGCTATCTGCCCCGGAGCAGAACCCCAAAGATAATAGAAAGCCCCCAAACATGTAATGGCGGTTAGACAAGAAGAAATACAGACACAGACAGAAAATAGTATGAGCAAACGTTGGGGCCCAAACTAACTAAATAGAAAAGGATAGGAAGGGCACTTACTGCAATCCCAGAAAACCCTGAAAAGCACCAACTCTACTAATTTCAAAAACACCCGAGATCACACAACCTCTACCACCTAAATTAGTTCTCTGGTGTAACAAAATCAAAACAGCAGCCACTGAAAAAACTGGAAAAAGCAAAGGTACAAACATCAGTGGCTGAACTAAACTGAGAGGGCAAAAGCCCCCGGAGGGGACCCTGAAGGCCCCCACAGAAGTGCAGGACAAAATGCAAAAATCAAGCACAAAAACAAAAAGAAGAAAATGTCTTATCTGATAGCAGGAGATGCAGACACGACACAGCAGGCTACAAAGGAAACAGGAATCAAGGATTCAGACCAGAACAATTGATCACCGGCAACCCTGATGGGAAGGTGACTCCCTTATATAAGACCAGTCAGTAACACCTGATTCCCAATCCTCACAATCTTAACAATCTTCATTGGACAGACCAGCACCGCTTGTAACCACCAGAGGGAGCCTCTGCTCAGAACTCATCCCAAGCCCACTCACAACAGTACCCCCCCCTTGAGGAGGGGTCACCGAACCCTCATTTGAGCAACCAGGTCGGTCAGGATGAGTTCTATGGTACGCACGGATGAGTCTCCTAGCATGGATGTCCGAAGCAAACACCCAAGAATTGTCTTCCTGACCATAACCTCTCCACTTAACCAAATACTGGAGTTTCCGTCTAGAAAAACGAGAATCTAATATTTTCTCAACCACATACTCCAGATTGCCCTCAACCAAAACAGGGTCAGGAGGCACAGCAGCAGGAACCACTGGCTCAACAAACCTCTTCAACAGGGACTTGTGGAACACGTTATGGATCTTAAATGTCCCTGGAAGAAGCAAACGAAAAGAAACAGGATTAAGAATCTCTATGATCTTATAAGGTCCAATGAACCTAGGCTTAAATTTAGGAGATGCTACTCTCATAGGAATATTTTTTGAGGACAACCAGACCAAGTCACCCACTTTAAACCGAGGACCATCAGTCCTATGCCGGTTAGCAAACCGCTGGGCCCTCTCCTGAGAGAGGGACAACCTCTCCACTACCTGGTCCCAAATCTGTTGCATACGCTCCACAACAGAGTCAACACCTGGACAGACAGAAGCCTCCGTCTGTCCTGAAGAAAATCGAGGGTGAAACCCAGAATTACAGAAAAACGGAGACATCAAAGTGGCAGAGCTAGCCCTATTATTAAGAGCAAACTCAGCCAAAGGCAAAAAAGAGACCCAGTCATCCTGATCAGCAGACACAAAGCATCTTAGATAAGTCTCCAATGTCTGGTTTGTTCTCTCAGTTTGACCATTGGTCTGAGGATGAAATGCCGAGGAGAAAGACAATTGAACACCCAGTTTAGAAGAAAAAGTCCTCCAAAATCTGGAAACAAACTGGACTCCTCTGTCAGACACTATGTTCTCAGGAATGCCATGTAAACGAACCACGTGCTGAAGGAACAACGGCACCAATTCAGAGGAGGAAGGCAACTTAGGTAATGGCACAAGATGTATCATCTTAGAAAACCTATCACAAATCACCCAGATGGCGGTCATTCTCTGAGAAACAGGAAGATCGGAAATGAAATCCATAGAGATATGGGTCCATGGTCTCTTGGGCACAGGCAATGGCATCAACAAACCACTAGAGCGAGAGCAAGGCTTGGAGCGAGAGCAAGTCCCGCAGGACTGCACAAATTCCCTGACATCACGAGACAAGGTAGGCCACCAAAAGGACCGACTAACCAAGTCTCTGGTACCAAAAATTCGCAGCACTCTTGATGATCAGGTTCAACCCTCATTATCACCTGAGTAGAGAACTGAGGTTTATTCTCAGCCAAAGGGGTAGAATCGATCCCCAGTAGGGGAATAGACTTCTGTAGGGGTATCAAGGGAAACCCACAACGTTTAGCAAAATCATAATCCATCAGGTTAATAGCTGCTCCAGAATCAACGAAAGCCTGAGCAGAAAATGAGGACAGAGAGCATATCAGAGTGACAGTTAATAAAACTTAGTCTGAACACTACCCAAGACAACTGATCATGCAAAACGTCTTCCCCGCTTAGGGCAGACTGAAATAGCATGAGAGGCATCACCACAGTAGAAACATAACCCATTGCGCTTTCGAAACTCATGACGCTGTGCCCCAGACACCACTCTATCACACTGCATGGATTCAGAAGCAGGTTTACAAGGCAACACTATTCCACGCATACTTCTCCGCTCACGCAAACGTCTGTCAATTTGAATCGCTAATGACATAGAATCATTGAGACCAGAGGGGACAGGGAATCCCACCATAACATCCTTTACATTATCTGACAGACCCTTCCGAAAAAGGGCCACCAAAGCGTCGTCATTCCACTTGGTCAGGACTGCCCACCTACGGAATCTCTGACAGTATAACTCAGCGTCATCAAGCCCCTGATTTAATGCCAACAAGGCTTTTTCAGCTTGATCAGTGACATTAGGCTCATCGTACAATAACCCCAAAGCCTGAAAAAATGCATCAACATCACTCAAAACAGGATCCCCAGGTGTCAGGGAAAAAGCCCAATCCTGAGGATCGCCGCGCAGGAGAGAGATGACAATTTGAACCTGCTGCGCTGCGTTCCCTGAGGACTTAGATTTTAAGGCAAAAAACAATTTACAATTATTTTTGAAATTCTGAAAGTTAGCTCGATCCCCTAAAAATAAATCTGGTATGGGAATCCTAGGTTCCACAACAGGCAACCTAGCAAGATATGCAGCAATACTCTGAACCTCAGTGGCAAGCTGATCCACACGGCCAGACAACTGTGCAAACTCCATTGAGAGAAAAAATCCTCCCCAGCACCCAGAGATACAGAGGGAAAAAAAAAAAATGCAACAAACAGAAAAATATCTCTGACAACTCTGACAACCGTTTTTTCTTTCACAAATTTTTTTCCCTTCTGTGAGTACCATACAATTTTAAATTTGGGGCCGGTGATACTGTTATGTTTCGGTAGCTGAGGAGTGCAGGCAAAAAAGGCAATACACCAGAGCAGTTGGAATCTATGAGATTGCAGTACCCTGACTAACCACAACAACTAGAGGCAGCCGTGGAGCGTTCCTACGTTGGTCCTAGACGCCTCGTCACAGCCTGAGAAACTAACTACACCTAAAGATAGAAATAGGAAAGCTATCTGCCCCGGAGCAGAACCCCAAAGATAATAGAAAACCCCCAAACATGTAATGGCGGTTAGACAAGAAGAAATACAGACACAGACAGAAAATAGTATGAGCAAACGTTGGGGCCCAAACTAACTAAATAGAAAAGGATAGGAAGGGCACTTACTGCAATCCCAGAAAACCCTGAAAAGCACCAACTCTACTAATTTCAAAAACACCTGAGATCACACAACCTCTACCACCTAAATTAGTTCTCTGGTGTAACAAAATCAAAACAGCAGCCACTGAAAAAACTGTAAAAAGCAAAAGTACAAACATCAGTGGCTGAACTAAACTGAGAGGGCAAAAGCCCCCGGAGGGGACCCTGAAGGCCCCACAGAAGTGCAGGACAAAATGCAAAAATCAAGCACAAAAACAAAAAGAAGAAAATGTCTTATCTGATAGCAGGAGATGCAGACACGACACAGCAGGCTACAAAGGAAACAGGAATCAAGGATTCAGACCAGAACAATTGATCACCGGCAACCCTGATGGGAAGGTGACTCCCTTATATAAGACCAGTCAGTAACACCTGATTCCCAATCCTCACAATCTTCACTGGACAGACCAGCACCGCTTGTAACCACCAGGGGGAGCCTCTGCTCAGAACTCATCCCAAGCCCACTCACAACAGCGATGACTTTCTCGAGGCCATTTTGCTTCTGACTGAGGACAGCTCCCAATCCTTCGTTGCTGGCATCAGTATACAGCAGGAACGGCTGGCTGTAGTCAGGGTAAGCTAGGATCTCATCACCTATCAGGATCTCCTTCATTTCCTTGAATGCTTCTGCCTGTTCTTTACCCCAATGGAATGGAGAATTTCTGCTCTTGAGGGACTGTCCCACCAGGAGGTCTTGCAAAGGCGCTGCTTTCTTGGTGTAATCCTTCACAAACCTCTGGTAGTATCCTGTCAGTCCCAGGAACTGTCGCACCTCCTTGAGATTTTTCGGCTCCGGCCATTTCTGGATGGCGGTGATCTTCTCAGGGTCTGGCGCTACTCCTTCTGAGCTGACAATATGTCCCAGATACTGTACTTTTTGTTTGAGCAGATGGCACTTTGAAGGCTTCAGTTTCATCCCATACTTGAACAGTGACTCGAATACCTCCGCCAGGTGCTTCAAGTGATCTTCATACGTCTTGGAGTACACAATTACGTCGTCCAGGTACAGCAACACAGTTTCAAAGTTGAGATGTCCCAGGCAGCTCTCCATCACTCTCTGGAACGTTCCAGGGGCACTGCTGAGTCCAGACGGCATTCTGTCAAACTCACAGAGTCCCATCAGGGTGGTGAAAGCCGTCTTCTCCCGATCCTCCTCAGCCACAGCTACTTGCCAGTACCCACTAGTGAGGTCAAGGGTGGAAAAGTAGTTAGCAGTTTTTAAGGCAGCTAAGGATTCCTCAATGCGTGGTAAAGGGTATGCATCTTTATGTGTAATGCGATTTACTTGTCTGTAATCTACACACATTCTCATGCTTCCATCCTTTTTCCTGACTTGGACTAGAGGTGCTGCCCAGGGACTACAACTATCCCTTATCACCCCGCTTCCTTCATGTCACGCAACATTTCCTTGGCTTTCTGGTAGTGTGCTGGAGGTATAGGCCTGTACCGTTCTTTAATGGGAGGATGATTGCCTGTGGGGATGTGATGTTGAACCCCTTTAATTTTCCCAAAGTCGAGTGGGTGTTTGCTGAATACCTGCGCATACTCCTGAACTACTCGATATACTCCTTGTTTCTGGTGGGCTGGAGTGGTGTCTGTCCCGACATGGAGCTGCTGACACCAATCCTCCACCTGAGTGGTCGGACCGTTATCCTCCACTGGTTGTGGGGAGGTTAAGGGCTCCGTTGTGTGGATGGAGTTATTATCCACAGCATGTAACTTAGCAACGGTGGCATAGCGTGGTAATTTGACTTCATCCTCTCCCAGTTGAGAAGACGCACTGGCACCCTCCTATTATGTACATCCACTACCCCTCTGGCAGTCAAGAGTGTAGGTCTATGCTCTGAACAATGGGGCTCTACTACTGCTTGGTAGTTCTGTCCTCTCAGACCTATTGCTGCTCTACACCAAATAAGCATTTCACTCATTGGGGGTATCACAATGGGGTTCGGGTCTGTTACCCGTACATTACCAATCTCACCATCGGTCAGTTTCACTTGCTGCTGGCACATCAGGGTTCGGATCTCCTTCCGGATCACTCCCTTTTGCCTTGGTCTGGCAACTTCGGCGAGCTGTTGGAGTAAAAACACAACCTCCTCCAAACAGTTACTAATAATGTTAGTGCCTAAAACCACATTCAACCCATTTTCCTCATTAACAGTCTTTACTACAAGAATTCCCTGATCCTTCAGCTCCACTCTCCCCACTTTTACGTCTACGTTTTTAGCCCCAGTAAGTCAAGAGGGAGGCCATTAGAGGCGTATACGGCAAAGTCAGGGCTTGGGGGTTGGAGACCGTCACTGGACCAGTATCTATTGTAGAGAACATCAGGTATGACGGTTACCTGAGATCCAGTGTCCAGCAGGGCAGGGATTGCGATCCCATCCAGTATGATGGACAGGTATGGTCTTCCTCCCACAAACCTGCGGTTCCAGTCTGAGGGGCCTGAGGAGTCTATTCCTGGGTGTTGGCCCTCGGACCCAGGATTTTCTCGTTTAAAGGACACCGACGTGCTGGGTGACCTTCTCTGTGGCAGCGGTAGCAGATGATCTCTCGGCGAGGATGATGCTGGTCGCGGATCCTTCCTGGGGTGGCGTTGTCCTCCTCCGGTGGGGCGACGTCCTCCTTCTCCTCCTGTTCATCCAAGGGACATCCTCTGGGCAGTCAACTAGCAGGATCTTTCCTTCTTCCTCCGTCGGCAGTTGCAGGGCACTCATTACAGTGGCCAGGTTTTTGGTCAGCTGGCGCACTTCTGAGCGCAGACAGTCCAGCTCAGTAGGGGGCGCCACCTGCGTTTTGGCTTCCGCAACCAGCGGGGAAAAGGTGGATGCTGCTGGCTTTAGGGTGGCTTCACTCGGGTGACACTGGGTTGCCATCTCGGGTGTTTCCAGGGGTCGCAGTCCTTTTATAGCCATATCCTTAAGGGCATCAAAGGTAGCATCAGGATGATCCAAGGACCACCAGTGCACAGTCCTGCTTTCCGCTTGGGACCTCAGTCCCCATACAAATTGTTCCTTTAACATTTTATTTTCGTTGGAGACACTCATGGGGTTAACTTGTTTAAGTGCTCGCAGGGCCCCTTGTAGTCGGCAGGCGTAGTCCCTAATGCTGTCATCTGGTTTCTGGGAGCATTGGTAAAACCTCATCCGGAGATCTGTTTCAGTGCGGTCCTCAAAGATAGTCTGTAGCTTTAAGAATATTGAAAGCACTGATTCCTGGTCTGCAGCTGTCCAGGTCTCTACTTCTCTTTCTGCAGCACCAGTCAATTGTCCCACTACCACTGCAGCTCTCTGCTTTTCTGTCATAGGGTACATGTCCATTATGCTGCATATTTTTTGCTTGAACCCTGACAGCGTGTCTGGCTTGCCGCTGTACTGAGGGAGCCACTTCGCTCCAGGCATGTATGGCAGCGTTAGCGGTACTATCGGGGCCACAGGACCAGGTGAGGGGCCAGCATTTCCAGCCTGTGCTGCAGCGCCGGTGGGTAAGTCATTGGGGCCGTCGGCCTGGGCCGCGCTGTCAGCTTGCTGCTGCAACATGTCTGTGCCCCCCTAGTTAAGCGTGGCCTACCTTCTCTGAAGGCTGCAGCACCGCAGGGCACAGCAATGTGTAGAAGGACCTGCGTCGCCGGCGCTCTGACGTCAGAGCGTTCACTGAAGCTCCCCACAGGACCTGCCGCCGCGTCAGCGTTGGGGGCGTGTCCAGGACTCAGCGCGCTTTTGCAGGTATGCCCACTAGTTTTCGCGCCGTGGCACTGTAAATGGCGGGCAAATGGCGGGAAATCTTCACCACATACAAAACACAGTCTTTTAGTGAGGCACACAGTACCCGGTGGCAACGGGCACAAGTTACTCCGTTGCTGCAGGGCACGAAATCCTGTTCGTGACGCCAGGACAGATGAGTCGCACAGCCAGGGTTTTGGGGTACTCGGCACCGAGCCCGTTGATGTCTATGGGGAATGTCACGGGTAGCACAGCTCGGTCCGTGCCCTGGGCACTCACTGTAATGTGGGATATTTACAGGTGACTTGAATAATGATATGGGGATTCGTGACGCCACTTGTGGTGCCTGGTCAGGATGACCAGCGCTGCTATGCAGATCCACTGGAGGGTTAATATTGTGCAGCTAGATGTTAAGCCTCCCACAAGTAAGGCTGATTCCTCCAGGGCAGATGGATGTGTAGGGGTGCAGGACAGACGGAGACCCGGCAATCAGGAGTAATAAGGGAGACACACACATAAGTCACTTTAGTACCTTTACTGAAGATGTTGCAGGCACTTCCCGGAGCGCTGTAGGGTGAAGGATGCACATCCAGATTACTCCACTTGGTAGGTGTGTGGCCTCCTGTTCCTTGCCTTTATGTGATAAAGTCCTGACCTGCTTGTAGCTAGGTCTAACTTGGTCTCTGTCTTGCACCTGGCTGATCTTGTGATTGGACCTCCTCTTGAAGCACACAGTCTCTATTTGCAGTGCACTGCTAGACTCCATCCTCCTGATCCAGCTACGTATCAGCTCTGTGGTACTCCTGGGACTTGTAGTCCTCCAGGAACTCCGGTGTTCTCCTAATGGGTCGTGGAGATCCCTATAGGCTCGGACCCCGGTGTCCGGTCAATACTTGCTGAGGTAAGCTCTAAAGGCTTTTCTACCCCTGTTGCTGCTCTTTCCACTCGCCTTCGGCCTACCTGGGCCCTCACACGATCACACACACTGGCAGTTGGTGGGCTGCCTCTTCGCCGCTCTCTAAGCGTCGGCACGCTTTCTACTGAGCTACACTCCTAGATTCAGCTCTGACTAGGCTGGAGTGATCTCTCTGTATCACTCTTTACTAGACTCCACTTGCTTGGAACTGAATAGCTCTGCAGCCTCACTAACCTCAGCTCTGCACGTCCCTTTCTGCAGATTGACTTCTCTGAGGTGGCTGGCTGAACTAAACTAGGTGTTTCCTGTGTGCAACTTCTTTTATATGCCTAACACAGCTCCCTCTGGTGGTCTTTGGGGATAAATGAACATGTGTGAAGGTGAATAATGACCTCTAGTGGTATCTTCTTTCAGTGCACCCTTCTGGAAGATATGGATCCAGTCGCAGCTGGGCTCCACAATGGCAGTCAGGTCAGATGGGCGGTGTTTTGGGTACTTGCCTTAACATGTTGTTCGCCACTGTCTCCATTATTTCTGGGAATTGTAGTCGTTGCCCTCCATGTAACGCGCCTGCGCATTGCAATCTGCGGGCAAAGCATACTGCGCAATTCAAGATTGCAATACGCAGGCGCGTTATATGCAGGGCAACGACTACAATTCCCAGAAATAATGGAGACAGCGGCGAACAACATGTTAAGGCAAGTACCCAAAACACTGCCCATCTGACCTGACTGCCATCATTTAAATATCCCGCCAATTTAGGGTGACAGATTCCCTTTAATTAGCCATTGTATATCTAGTATCATGTCCAATTTTATCATGGCTATAAAGAGTTAAATTTAGCATCAACCTCTAAGCCCAACGGAAGGGCAATCCTTTCTTCTGCCATGGTTCTCTAGAGGTTTCCTCCAAAAGGGTTTTTTCTCTCCTGAGCGCTGTAGGAAGACTCTTTGTGAGTTGGAGATTTATGAAGTTTAGTCCCGTTAATGCTTTTGCAGGGGCATCACCAAAGTGATTTATATAAATAAAATGGCTAAGAGTGTCATATAAGACTTGGAATTTAGATGTTTAACCAGTTACAACTTAGCGGTTAGGAGTCAGGTGGAAGATGCAGACAAGTTAAGGTGGACACATTTTAACTAATAGAGGATGTAAAAACCTCATGGTGGTGAACAGGTTGAGCTTTGGTGGCCAGCCTCAAGGACGTTGTAATGGTAACATCAATCAGGGGTGGGCACAGTGGTTAAGCACAGGAGTGAGGATAATAGGGTCATTGGTGCCCTGAAAGTTTACTGGCTATGCTTGAAAGGCAAGTCTGTGTGTGCTGCCCCTTTATGGCTGTCTTCCTGGTGCTGTATGTCAGACAGCTGGGGATATCACAGTACTTGTGAATCTCAATGTACTAGCACTTCACCTGACTCCTACTGTGATTGTTTTAATCCTGTGATTTAAATAAAGCTGTGTCCATTTTGACAACCAAAATACTGTGTTTTGTCTATGTGTTCCAATGTCTAGGCTAACTGTAGTTATGGTTGTTTTAAGATGGACTGGGGTTGATCCCATATCCAAAAGTCATGAGTTGTGAATCAGCTTGTTCTGATGGGCGTGTTTGTAAAAATAAAAAATATAAAATTTCCAGCCCCAAATAGATGCATTTAAATAAAAAAAAGGCCTCAAAAGTGGACAACCCCTTAAGTTAAATGCATGTTTCAACTTCAAGGTTGAACTTGATAGACCTAGGTCTTTTTTCAACCTATGTAACTAACAGAATGATGATATATTGTTAGAATGCTATTGTTGGAATGTTCCCTGCTCAGTCAGTGAAGAGCACATGTATGCAGAAAAAAATGCTGAATTGGCAATGATCTCTTCAGAGATCAGATACCAGAATCGAAGTCACCCTATACATAATGTAATGTCATAGCCTAGTGATTTCCCATAGCATTGTAAAATAAGTACCGTATATACTCGAGTATAAGCCGAGATTTTCAGCCCATTTTTTAGGGCTGAAAGTGCCCCTCTCGGCTTATACTCGAGTCATATACCATAGGGTCGGCGGGGGAGCGCAGCTGTCCTATATACTCACCCCCCACGGTCTCCGGCGCCTGTGTTCAGCGGTCATGTGGTACCGCTTATTAAAGTCATGAATATGCATATATTCATGACTTTAATGAGCGATACACCTTGACCGCTGAAGTTAGATAGCTGCCGGAGACCGTGGGAGAAGAGCAGGGGCTGCAGAGACGCTCCAGGAGGGGATGAGTATAAGCGATAATCACCTGTCCCCGGTCCACCGCTGCGCATCGCTGTGTCCTCGAGTCCTCTAGCTGTGAATGTTCAGGTCAGAGGGCTCGATGACGTGGTTAGTGAGCGCCGCGCCCTCTGCCTGAGCATTCACTGACAGAAGGACCCGGAAGACAGCAGCGCGCAGCGTGGACCGGGGACAGGTGAATATTGCAGGTGCCGGGGCCTGAGCCAGTGGTGACACCGGCACCTGTCCCCCACAGCGCGCCGGTGTCCCCGCCTGCTTAGGACACTGGCACCTGTCCCCCAGCTATGAGAGGTGAGTATGTCATTTTTTTGTTCATTTGCAGCAGCAGCATAAGGGACCTATACTATCATATTGGGCATAATCTATGGGGCATCTTGTGGGGCATAATACATGGGGTGGCACATGGGGCATAATACATGGGGCAGCATATTGGGCACAATCTATGGAGCATTTTTTGGGGCATAATACATGGGCAGCATATGGGGCACAATCTATGGAGCATCTTGTGGGGCATAATACATGGGCAGCATATGGGGCACAATCTATGGAGCATCTTGTGGGGCATAATACATGGGCAGCATATGGGGCATAATACATTGGCAGCATATGGGGCATAATCTATTGAGCATCATATGGGGGCATAATACATGGGCAGCATATGGGGCACAATCTATGGAGCATCTTGTGGGGCATAATACATGGGGCAGCATATGGGGCACAATCTATGGGTCAGCATATGGGGCATAATATATGGGGCAGCATATGGGGCATAATATATGGGGCAGCATATGGTGCATAATATATGGGGCAGCATATGGGGCATAATCTGTGGAGCAGCATATGGGGCATAATCTATGGAGCAGCAAATGGGGCTCCTGATTCAATATGGCTATTCAAAAACATTTAACCTACTTTCATTTTACTTTTATTGGTATCTATTTTTATTTTTGAAATTTACCAGTAGCTGCCTCATTTTCCACCCTAGGCTTATACTCGAGTCGATAAGTTTTCCCAGTTTTTTGTGGCAAAATTAGGGGGGGGTCGGCTTATACATGAGTATATACGGTATATGTTTTTTTATTTATTTAGGGATTTTTTTTAAAATGTTTTAACTCATGTTTTTTGTTTTTTTTTTTATACATTTTTACATTGTCGGTCCGTGACCGCTTCTGGCACATAGTGACGGGTGTCAGCTGTGATAATCAGCTGACACCCGGCCGCGATCAGCCGCGCTCCCGCCGTGAGCGTGGCTGATCACGTATGACGCACTATTCCGTCCATGGGAATTAAGTCCCAGGTCACATGGACGGAATAGTACGTCAGATGGAAGAAAGGGGTTGATAATGCCTTCCTGTACTTCCTTATAATAATAATAATAATAGTAATAATAAAGCCCCCCATTGTGCCTCCTAATAATGGCCACCTCCTCAATTATGGTCCTTACACTGCTACAGGTCATCAGCCCATTGTGCAATTGGGTAGCGCAGCCCACCAGGTATCTGCCCGGTCAGACAGTTGGTAAGTGTGGACCTGTGAAGATCTCAGAGAGCGGCATTCTGTCTGAGACACACCTCACACCACCACCTAAGACAAGATGCTCATTTCATCCAATGGCAGAAGTGGCCCGGCACAAGAGTCTAAAGCAAAACTGTGTAGTAGCCTACTGTTGACCATTTAAAGCTACAGAATACACTCTCCAGCAGTTCATACCTCTTTAAATTCCATACTAGGAATGCCAACTTTACTAACTTGGCATAAGAATTTCTGGTCAGTAAGGCACACATTGCATTGTGAATACTTTATTTGTGTATAGAGGTGGTTTCCATTTACAAAAAGTTATATACATAAGGGGAGAGCTATTATTATATTTGCACTGTACACATTTTTCTACTTTTCTAAGTGTATTTATTATTTAAAATGGTAGAGTGCCAGGACGTTAAGGCAAAAACAGGCTCTGCTTCTGGGTCCTCAAATAATAAAGTTATATCTCTTTCAATTATACAACAATTCCTAAATGATGCCAAAATATAATGCTAAACTGTACTGGGGTTCATTTTAGTCATTTCTCAGAACGAGAGCTCAGCCTAAGCAAGGGTCCTGCCTAACTACTGCAAATGGCAGTGAAGCATACAGGTTTTTCATTCCACGGGATATCATCACGGGCCCTCTAAGAAGTGAGAATAACGAGCAAAGAATTCTATACCGTCATTTTCTCCTCAATGCCCTTCAGAGTCTTTTAACACCCCTGGAAGGGAATTTTCAGACATACCGTAATAAAGACCCTAATATTTTTTGACCTAGGGATTTTGCTCTCGTCTGGAAATAGCAAGGTCTTAGAATGGTTGAATTTCTGGACATGTGTCTCATTTATCCTACGTAATATTCAGCCTTAAAAAACAGGTATAGTATCCTGATAAACAACATACAGTATATGTATTCAATATTCATGTGTCAGAATAATCTAGATGGCCTGTACGGTATCTGAGTTTTTTTCTCAACTGAGAAAAAAATCGTAGCATATTGTGATTTCACTTCGAAATCTCATGGGTGTGAGAAAAAAATTTGCATGCCACAAGTACGTCTTCTGGCTTTTACAGATACATTACAATTCTGTAGCATAGGAAACTGTAAATAGTCCTGTAAAAGGTTAATAGCTGCTGAGTAAGAGCATGGATCGTATATGGATGACAAGTAATAAAAAATCTTCCCACTCGCCTGGATGAGAAAAGGACCGATTTTTCATACGCTAATGTGAGCGACGCTAAACCCCAGGAGCCCAAACTTTAACCCCTTCATGACCGGAGGTATTTCATTTTACTTTTTCGTTTTTTGCTCCCCTTCTTCCCAGAGACATAACTTTTTTTATTTTTCGGTCAATATGGCCATGTGAGAGCTTGTCTTTTGCGGGACGAGTTGTATTTTTTGAAGGACATCATTGGTTTTAACATATCGTGTACTGGAAAACAGGAAAAATTTTCAAAGTGCAGTGAAATTGCAAAAAAAGTGCAATCCCACAGTTGTTTTTTGTTTTGCTCTTTTACTAGGTTCAATGCTAAAACTGACCTGCCATTATGATTCTCCAGGTCATTACGAGTTCATAGACGCCAACATGTTTGGGTTCTTTCTTATCTAAGTGGTGAAAAAAAATTCCAAACTTTGTTAAAAAAAAAATGCGCTATTTCCGATACCCGTAGCGTCTCCATTTTTTCGTGATCTCGGGTTGGTTGAGGGCTTATTTTTTGCGCACCGAGCTGACATTTTTAGTGATACCATTTTGGTGCAGATACAATCTTTTGATTGCCCGTTATTGCATTTTAATTCAATGTCGCGGCGACCAAAAAAACATAATTCTGGCGTTTTTACTTTTTTCTCGCTATGCCCTTTAGCAATCAGGTTAGTCCTTTTTTATTGATAGATCGGGCGATTCTGAAAGCAGTGATATAAAATATGTGTTTGTTTGAATTTTTTATTGTTTTATTTTGAATGGGGCGCAAGTGGGTTGATTTGAACTTTTATATTTTTTTTTACTTTTTCTTATATTTTTAAAAACATTTTTTTTTACTTTTGGCATGCTTCAAAAGTCTCCATGGGAGACTAGAAGCTGCTCTAACCCGATCGGCACTGTTACATACAGGCGATGATCACATCGCCTATATGTAGCAGAATTACTCACTTGCTATGAGCGCCGACCACCGGGCATAGCAAGCCAGCAGTGACAAACATAGAGGTCTGCAGGAGACCTCTGGTTGTCATGCCAACCAATCAGTGACAAACGATCACATGACAGGGGTCACCGATGTTCCGTTGCGATTGTCGGAAGCATGTTAAATTCCGCTGTCAGAGTCGGACAGCGGCATTTAATGGGTTGATAGCCACGGATGGATTGTGATTCTACCCACGGTTGTTCCGGGCACATGTCAGCTGTTCAAAACAGCTGACATGTGCTGAGAAAGATGTGGGCCCACATCAAAGGGAGGGTGTCTGACATCGACGTACTATTACGCACAATGTTGGAAAGGGGTTAATACAACTGTGTAGCCCAGCTGCGCTCTGGAGCCACATGTTACCCTGGAGGATGCATGAAAGGTAAATTCACAATCACCCGATATCATTCACACTTCACATTTCCCTGGTACCACCAGAGGAGCCCTTGGAGAGTACGCAGGTATATAAGGGTGTGGAGAGTTGAGCAGTTGAGTTCTTGTCAGATAGACTGTGAGAGAGGTTCCAGTCAGATCAGATTCTGAGATCAGATTAGCCTGAGAGCTGAAGAGATCAGACAGATGGTGAGAGACGGACAAGCTAGTTACCTCAGACGAGCTGAGAGGGAAAGACTAGCAAAGAGAGACTTATTTGAAAGCCTGAAGACTTCAGCATACACTCAGCTTACATCGTGGAGTCCAGTAGTAGTGGGAAGGATTGCCACTTAGTCTGGTCAAAGTTGAGTCTACTGAGATACCTTCAGTGAGCGTTTCATTAAGTAAGCGTGCCGACGCTTGGAGAGCGGTGAAGACAAAGAAAGCTGACATCTACTGCTGGTTGTGCTTATGCTAAAGGTGTGAGTAGGACGACAGGCAAGTGGAAAAAGAGAGAAAGAGAGAGAGTACAGAGGTCGACAGCATTGATAGCTTACCTCAGCTCTGCACCACCGGACACCGGGTCCGAGCTTGCTAGCTTCTTCAGGACTAGTAAGAGAAAACCGGAGACCCTGCTGGATTCCAAATCGCAGGGGCCCAACAGTGCTGATACGTAACCGGGTCAGGAAGAACAGGAGTCTAGCAGGGCCCTGCACATAGAGACTTAGTTCTGTCAAAAAGAAGGCTCCATCACAAGGTCAGCCGGGCGTAGCAAAGAAGACGGAGTTAGACTTAGTTCTATACGGGTCAGAAACTCACACACATAAAGAAGTAAGGAGGCCCTACACCTACTCAGTGGTTTACTGGACATGCATCCTCCACCCTGACAGCTTCCCGGGACGTGTCTGAATCTACCACCAGTAAAGGTACAGAAAGAGACTGTCTTGTGTGTGTCTGGATTATTGCTCCTGCACCCTTACACCGCCATATACCCTGAGGGATCAGTCTTGCCTGTGGGAGACTTAACACCTTGCTGCCCAGTAATAACCCCTCAGAGAATCTACCCTGCAGCGCTGGTCATCCTGACCAGGAACCACAGGTGGCGTCACGAACATTTCTATCATCCCCTGTAAATATTCCCCTTTTAGTGAGCGCCCAGGGCAACGGACCAAGTCGTGCTACCCGTGACATCCCCCATTGAAGTGAACGGGCTCTGTGCCGAGTACCCCACAGGCCCTGGCTACGTGCGACTCATCTTTTGGCGTCACGAACAGGATGCAAAGCTCGCTAAATGTGAGTCCCGTGTGCCTGAAGTGGACTGTTTTTGTGCAAAAGACTGTTTCAATGTTTTGTGATTTTTGGCGCCATTTTCCATCATTTTGCCGCCATATTCGCGCCCTGAGGCGCTGGTGAAGAAGAGGGGCGTGTATTCGTGGGCGTACCCCCCCTGTGGCACGAAAGTTAT
Source organism: Oophaga sylvatica (assembly GCA_033576555.1). Classification (NCBI taxonomy): domain Eukaryota; kingdom Metazoa; phylum Chordata; class Amphibia; order Anura; family Dendrobatidae; genus Oophaga; species Oophaga sylvatica. The sequence goes on from JARQOD010000003.1 coordinate 195,033,810, forward strand.
GGCCGCCCAATCCAAGTGCTATTACAACGTTAGAGTATGCCCCACTGCAAGGGAGATCCGCCCTCCTCTTCATCTTTGGTGCAAGGAAGAGAAAGCGAAAGTCCCGCCTCCACGGAAGAGACCAGATTGTTCCAGATGGGAAACACAGTCTGGCCTGGCGTGAGATGGCGGAAGGACAGGAGTCACTGTGTGGGGGAATGGCGGTGCGCAGACCCCGTTCCCCTGAAGAAGTGCAGCCTGTACTCGAACCTTCCCCAGGTCGGAGAATGACCAACGGATGTATCGTATGGAGGAGGTGGATGCGGCGCTGAGAGATCTAGCCCGACACCGCGCAGAGATGGAGGCGATGGAGCAGAGCTGGCGTGCCCTGAAACAGCGGCTGCTGTGGGACCGGCTGCTCTCCCCCCTGGATGCGCAACTGCCACCAGCGCCACCACTGGAACCAGCGGCTGAAGAAGACCCGGAGGCCGGCCCCAAAAGAGCTGATCCTGACTCCGCCGAGGATGCGGCGGGAGGGAAGGAGGCTGAGGAGGCCTTACCCGGACCGGAACGCCAGCCAGGCCTGGAACCAGAGGCCGCAGCGGAATGAAGTCCCCCGGTAGGGACACCGGAAGACCCCCAGACACAAGCGATGGAGATCGACTGGGAAGAGATGGAGCACCTGGACGACGTGGAGTACGCCGCCCAGAAGGAGAACGAGTGGCGACGCCGAGAGCATGAGGAGCGGCAGCCGACAGCGTGAGGCGCAGCGGCTTCGCCAGAGGTACCGGGGAGCAGGATCTTGCGGACAAGGAGATCGTCCGGCGAGACAAAGGTACCCCCCGGAACCGCGGCGCCAAGGGGCCATTAGAGACTTCAAACTCCAGGGAGGCTGGGGGTTCATCCACGAACCCGGCTTGTACCAGGAGGTCTTTGTTAACCGCAGGGATGTAGATCTCACCTGCCAGAGGGGCACCCGGGAAGCGATCTATTGATTGGGGATGTAGTCTCTTACACACGGCATTGGGGACTTAAGGGTGGATGCCCTGAACGTCTCCCGAGTCAGCGACCCAGTCCCTGAAGCCGGAAACGCACCCCTCGTCTCAGCGTCCCAGGCCCCGGCCACACCAGCGCCCGGCCGCGCACCTGCGTCCTATCCTGCAACGCTACAGAGTGCAGCGACTGCTAGTGGCCCTCAACTGAGCCACCCCGTGCATCTGCGTCACATCTGGGAACGCTGCAGAGCGCAACGACTGCAAGAGCGTCCCCTACTGAGCCAAGCTTGTGCGATCTGCATTTAGGAGAGGCACCCATTTGGCCTCCAGCAAGTCGCAGAGTGAAAGTAGAAAGGAGGACTGTATCTACACAGACACCGGTAGCAGGACACTATCTTATTGTGATGCGTTACAGAACGCACAGTATGTTTCCAGCCGCCGGTATGGAAGATGCTGCTATGTTCCAAGAAGATATGGCGATTCTGCAGTAGGACCCGGACAGGGTTTACTGCCATGTAAAAAGTTATGCAGAAGAATTGCACTTTATTGAGAATGTGTATATGATAATGTTTAAAGTATTATACCCCAGTTGGGTAATGTGATAGTAATGTGAAATGCTATTTTGAAGGACTGCGTGCTGAGGACTCTTGCAGCACAGAACTTTATTGTAAATAGTTGGCACTCGGTGCCCCATCTTGGTTTTACGTAAGCCACTCTACCTCAGAAGAAAAACCTGTAAGGTGTGGCCTTGAGTGAGGTTTGCAGCAGAGAAGTCCTGCAGCCCACCCAGGACCACCGTGGGAGGTTTGGTACGGGTCCTCCACAAGTATCTTGTCGATTGCACTTTGAAAGTATTTGATATTTTTCTATTTGCTAATTTGTACACATTGAAACGTTCCAAGTGTCCTTACCTCCCGCAAGTGATGAGTTGTTGTTTATTGTTATTATATAAAAAACATTTCTCTTTTCAGCCCGGGAGTGCTGATATTAACTAGGGGGGATGTGTAGCCCAGCTGCGCTCTGGAGCCACATGTTACCCTGGAGGATGCATGAAAGGTAAATTCACAAATCACCCGATATTCATTCAGACTTCACATTTCCCTGGTACCACCAGAGGGAGCCCTTGGAGAGTACGCAGGTATATAGGGTGTGGAGAGTTGAGCAGTTGAGTTCTTGTCAGATAGACTGTGAGAGAGGTTCCAGTCAGATCAGATTCTGAGATCAGATTAGCCTGAGAGCTGAAGAGATCAACAGATGGTGAGAGACGGACAAGCTAGTTACCTCAGACGAGCTGAGAGGGAAAGACTAGCTAAGAAGAGACTTATTTGAAGCCTGAAGACTTCAGCATACACTCAGCTTACATCGTGGAGTCCAGTAGTAGTGGGCGGTTTGCCACTTAGTCTTGTCAAAGTTGAGTCTACTGAGATACCTTCAGTGAGCGTTTTCATTAAGAAGCTGCCGACGCTTGGAGAGCGGTGAAGACAAAGAAAGCTGACATCTACTGCTGGTTGTGCTTATGTTAAAGGTGTGAGTAGGACGACAGGCAAGTGGAAAAAGAGAGAAAGAGAGAGAGTAAGAGGTCGACAGCATTGATAGCTTACCTCAGCTCTGCACCACCGGACACGGGTCCGAGCTTGTTTAGCTTCTCAGGACTAGTAAGAGAAACCGGAGACCCTGCTGGATTCCAAATCGCAGGGGCCCAACAGTGCTGATACGTAACCGGGGTCAGGAAGAACAGGAGTCTAGCAGGGCCCTGCACATAGAGACTTAGTTCTGTCCAAAAGAAGGTTCCATAACAAGGTCAGCCGGGCGTAGCAAAGAAGACGGAGTTAGACTTAGTTATATACGGGTCAGAAAACACACACATAAAGAAGTAAGGAGGCCCTACACCTACTCAGTGGTTTACTGGACATGCATCCTCCACCCTGACAGCTTCCCGGGACGTGTCTGAATCTACCACCAGTAAAGGTACAGAAAGAGACTGTCTTGTGTGTGTCTGGATTATTGCTCCTGCACCCTTACACCGCCATATACCCTGAGGGATCAGTCTTGCCTGTGGGAGACTTAACACCTTGCTGCCCAGTAATAACCCCTCAGAGGATGTACCCTGCAGCGCTGGTCATCCTAACCAGAACCCAGGTGGCGTCACGAACATTTCTATCATCCCCTGTAAATATTCCCCTTTTAGTGAGCGCCCAGGGCAACGGACCGAGTCGTGCTACCCGTGACATCCCCCATTGAAGTGAACGGGCTCGGTGCCGAGTACCCCACAGGCCCTGGCTACGTGCAACTCACAACCTCTACATCTCCTATCACTACACCATTACTGTGTAAGGTACAGCAGAAAAGTGGGATGCAGTGACAAACAGGAGACAGATCAAGAGTTAACAGTGATTTAATACAGGGAATACTCCAAGCAGGGAGATAATAAAAGGGGATGGAAGTCAGGGTTTTAAACAAAGGAAAGGTGTCCAATAAAACCGATAAACTTATCAGTCAGATGTTTCCAGGAGATGGAGGCTTAGAATCCCGCAATGGCCAGTAGGTGATGCGTGAAGACTCTGGCCTGGTCCTGGAGGTACGTGAGGCACTGGCTTCTGACAGCCACAACGTATCCTGGCTCTCCTGAACGTGGTTTTGTGATCCCGGAGTGGAGTCTCAGCGGAGGAAGAATCTGAGACCCAGGGTGGAAGGGTCATGATCCACAGAGGAGACCAGGGGTGAGGTAGGTGGCTCCGAGTATGCTTCCCGATCGGGCCCACAGCGGGCACCTCCAGCAGTCAGCAGAACGGTATGGGACGTCTCTCCAGTCTCAGGGGTAGGAGCGCTTACAGTCACGCGCTGTACACAGTCTGTCTGCGTGTCTGTAGAAAGTCGGCAATGCAGCCTGGACTCTTGGAGTCGCACTGCGGAGAGCGAGTCAACCTTCTCTTGCTGCGCGCTGTCTTCCCACCAAATCACCGCTTTCCCGCGCTCCGTCCTTTTTATCTCTGACCCGCCCCTGCAGTCATGTGCAAAGGTATGTCCATGTCAGAAGTGTTCCCCCCGACAACAATGGTGACAGCCTCAATAATTTCGGACCGGATACGAGAGGAGTTCCACGGGCCCAGTCTATCTCCCTATAGCTGCAACAAAACAAATGATGAGTCCAATCCTACAACTTTGCCACAATGTGTTAACAGAACACAGCCCTTAGATTTGGGTAACTTTGTTTAGTCTACTTTTCCAGTGGACCGCAAAGGCTATTCAGGTGTTCATGGTTAGAAGATTGTTCTGCACTGTATGGATGACTTGTGCCTGTCAGTCTTTACCTGCTAAGGTTAGCAAAATTATGATTTTTGCTGATAACAAATGTTCCCGCATACCGTCAGCAAATTTATTATGCCATTAATCCTGTAAATTTTTCGCTGTATTATTTAAAGAGAAATTAGTCAAAACGGTAATTGGGAGGGAAGCAGAATAGGTTAAACTAAAATAAAAAGTCACAGGCCATAGCATGGCCATGCCATGTATAGGCATACATGAGAAGTGGGTTGAACCTGCCAAATGGACTTGCATGGATTATAAAGCTTATATGTAAGGGGGCTTATATACATCATATATTGGAGTACAGGGGATGTTTTTGGCGCTGGCATTTCTCCTGCAGGTTTACAGTTGGGTATGTTTATAGTGGAGTACATGGAAGCAAAAATAGCAATTCAACCCACAGCTTTCTCTTGTGTATGCAGGCTTTAGAATTCTAATGATGGAAATAAGTTCTCTACTTCACCATTACTAGGTTGGCAGCCAAATTTAGGTTTATGGATTCTTAGCAATGCCTGACTGTATGCAAAAATACTAATTGTAAGTGACTCGATAGTATTTTCGATGGCTTTAAATTGACTCCTTTTTTCTAGTACAATGTACAATAGAGTACAATGATATGGATCTCTTATATCGGTCTGTCTATGTATGGATATCTGCTATTTCTAAAAAATATATTTTATATATTTTTATGTTGGCATTTGTTTGTTGAAATTAGAATTTTTTAGGCCTTTTTTATTTTTAGGATATATGCCAAAGCCACATCAGAGAGGAAGAGGAAATAGAATTTTAGTGCCCCCTGTTTGATGAAAGCAATCTTAAGGCTAAGGCCCCAGGGAAAGTGTGCAGAATTTTCCCGAGCAAAACCCACTTTTTTGCGGTTTTTTAAAAAAAAAAGCTTTTTTGAGCGTTTTTGGTGCGTTTTTTTTAAAGGGGTTTGGCGCATTTTTACCGCAAAATTTTTCCCCCGAAATTTTTAGGTCAATAATATAGCGGGAAAAACGCTAGATTTGCGCGAAATTAAAAGAAAATGTTTCTTTTTCCCCGATGCGTTTTTTTTTCGGAAAAAAATGCACCAAAGTGCCCCCAAAAAATTTCCCGGGAAACCCTTCTTAAAAATTGGATGCTTAAATTTATGCGTTTTTTTTTCGCGGTTTTTTTTCCCCGAAAAAACGTGAAAAAAAAAAAAAATTTAAACCTGAAAAGTGGTTTTCACTTAGACTAAAAATCAAAAATTTTACATAAACGCCCTTTCAAAAAGAATTAAAGGGGACTCTGTAACCCCCTTTTTTGGTTTTTAAAAGCTTTAAGCCACCGCCATCAAAGGGGGTTATTTTACAGCCCTTCGTAATGCCGTATATAAGCCCCTGATGTAACCTGAAAAAAGAAGGGAAAAAAAAGTTATATTATAACCCCCTGGGGAAACGGTCCGGTTTCCCGGGGGTTTCCCGGGGGGCCGGGCCCTCAGGGCATGACAACCCTTACTGTGGTTTGGGGCCCCGGGGATTAGGGGGGCCCCCCCCCGGGCAGCGTGTGCGCGCTCCCGGGGCCGGGGGGCCCCCAAAATTTTGAGGCTTCCCCAAGGGGGCCCCCAAACAGCGGCACATCACGCAGCCGCTAAAGGGGGGGCCCGTTTAAAGGGGGGGGTGCCCCCCTGCCCCCCCGCTCCGTCTCCCCCCCCCGCTGCCCTTTGGAAATATACCCGGGTCCCCCGGGGACATTCAAAGGGAATTTAAAGGAAAAGAGAAGTCCTGACGCTCCCCTCCCAACAATTTCCCCGCTCTGTCTTTCCCAGGGTTTGGGGGATCGGCAACCCACCCGTTATTCCTTTGGGGGGGGTCACGGGTAGCCAGCTCGGGCCGTTTCCCTGGGCGCTCACAAAGGGGGTATTACAGGGATATTTTTAAAATTTTTGTGACCCACTTGGGTCCTGGTAGGGGGACCAGGTGCAGGGTATCCCTGAGGGGGAATAATGAGTAGGTGTAGGGGTCCTTACGCCTTTATGTGTGGAGCGACTTTTCATAAAAAAAATTAAATCCTGTTTTCAGTAGCCCCCCTGACCTTGGGTGAGGTTCTTCTTGTGGCCCCCTGCTTTGTGGCGGGGCCTGCGAACCCCCCCCCTTTTAACCCCGGTTCGTTTTAGCTG
>JARQOD010000003.1:195040332-195120368 GCA_033576555.1 Oophaga sylvatica
AAATCTGCATCCTTGCCCCCCATAGGAGCTATGACTGCGCTATTGAATTAGTGCCTGGTAGTAAATTCCCTAAAGGTCGCCTTTTTAACTTGTCTGTACCTGAACATGACGCTATGCGGTCTTATATCAAGGAGTCATTGGAGAAGGGTCATATCAGACCATCCTCTTCACCCTTGAGTGCCGGTTTTTTCTTTGTGGCCAAAAAAGATGGTTCATTAAGGCCGTTTATTGATTATCGTCTCTTGAACAATATCACTGTGAAATATCAATATCCGTTACCCTTGATTTCTGACCTGTTTTCCAGGGTGAAAAGTGCTACTTGGTTTACCAAGCTTGACCTCAGGGGGGCATATAACCTTATTCGCATTAAGCACGGGGATGAATGGAAGACGGCATTTAATACCCCAGAGGGGCATTTTGAGTACCTAGTGATGCCCTTTGGGCTCATTAATGCTCCTTCCGTCTTCCAGTCCTTCATGAATGACATTTTTAGGGATTTTGTGGATAAATTTCTGAGTGTTTATTTGGATGATATCTTGATTTTTTCCAATGATTGGGACTCTCATGTGAACATGTTCGGACTGTGTTCCAGATTTTGAGAGAGAATGCTCTGTATGTGAAGGGATCAAAGTGTCTTTTTGGCGTACAGAGGATCTCATTTCTGGGATTCATTTTGTCCCCATCTGTTATTGAAATGGACCCGGTCAAGGTTCAGGCCATCTGTGATTGGGTCCAACCTACTTCATTAAAGGATCTTCAGAGATTCTTGGGTTTTGCCAATTTTTATCGTAAATTTATTGGTAATTTCTCTGTTATTGTTAAACCATTGACTGATTTGACCAAGAAGGGTTCTGATGTGGTGAATTGGCCTCCTGAGGCAGTTTCTGCGTTTCAGGAACTTAAGCAGAGATTCACTTCTGCTCCTGTTCTACGGCAGCCTGATGTTTCTCTGCCATTTCAGGTGGAGGTTGATGCCTTTGAAATTGGGGCAGGTGCCGTTTTGTCCCAAAGAGATCCAGAGACCTCTAAAAGTAACCCTTGTGCCTTTTTCTCTCGAAAATTTTCTCCAACTGGACGTAATTATGACGTGGGTAATCGGGAGTTATTGGCCATGAAGTGGGCTTTTGAAGAGTGGAGACATTGGCTGGAGGGAGCCAAACATCAGGTGGTGGTCCTCACGGACCATAAGAATCTGGTTTATCTGGAATCAGCCAAGCGACTTAATCCTAGACAGGCCAGGTGGGCCTTGTTTTTCACACGTTTTAATTTTGTGGTTTCCTTTCTTCCTGGCACTAAGAATGTTAAAGCGGATGCCCTCTCTTGGAGTTTCCTTGCTGACTCTCCCGAGTTATCTGATCCTACTGTTATTTTGAAAGAGGGTGTAGTTCTTTCCGCCATCTCGCCCAATTTGAGACTGGCTCTGGAGGGGTGTCAGGAGGATAAACCCGAACTCTGCCCTATTGGGAAATTGTTTGTCCCAGACCGGTGGAAAAAGAGTGTGATGTCTGAGATTCATTGTTCCGCATTGGCCAGTCATCTCGGAATTTTTGGTACCAGAGACTTGGTTAGTCGGTCCTTTTGGTGGCCTACTTTGTCTCGTGACGTCAGGGAATTTGTGCAGTCCTGCGGGACTTGCTCTCGCTCCAAGCCTTGCTCTCGCCCTAGTGGTTTGTTGATGCCATTGCCTGTGCCCAAGAGACCATGGACCCATATCTCTATGGATTTCATTTTTGACCTCCCTGTTTCTCAGAGAATGACCGTTATCTGGGTGATTTGTGATAGGTTTTCCAAAATGATACATCTTGTGCCATTACCTAAGTTGCCTTCCTCCTCCGAATTGGTGCCTTTGTTCCTTCAGCACGTGGTTCGGTTACCGGTATTCCTGAGAACATTGTGTCTGACAGAGGAGTCCAGTTTGTTTCCAGATTTTGGAGGACTTTTTGTTCTAAACTTGGTGTTCAATTGTCTTTCTCCTCAGCTTTTCATCCTCAGACCAATGGACAAACTGAGAGAACAAACCAGACATTGGAGACTTATCCGAGATGCTTTGTGTCTGCTGATCAGGATGACTGGGTCTCTTTTTTGCCTTTGGCTGAGTTGGCCCTTAATAATAGGGCTAGCTCTGCAACCTTGATGTCTCCATTTTTCTGCAATTTTGGGTTTCACCCTCGATTTTCTTCAGGACAGACGGAGGCTTCTGTCTGTCCAGGTGTTGGCTCTGTTGTGGAGCGTATGCAGCAGATTTGGGACCAGGTAGTGGAGAGGTTGTCCCTCTCTCAGGAGAGGGCCCAGCGGTTTGCCAACCGGCATAGGACTGATGGTCCTCGGTTTGAAGTGGGGGACTTGGTCTGGTTGTCCTCAAGAAATATCCCTATGAGAGTTGCATCTCCTAAGTTTAAGCCTAGGTTCATTGGACCTTATAAGATCATGGAGATTCTTAATCCTGTTTCCTTTCGTTTACTTCTTCCAGGGACATTTAAGATCCCTAACGTGTTCCACAAGTCCTTATTGAAGAGGTTTGTCGAGCCAGTGGTTCCTATGGCTGTGCCTCCTGACCCTGTTTTGGTTGAGGGCAATCTGGAGTATGTGGTTGAGAAAATATTGGATTCTCGTTTTTCTAGACGGAAACTCCAGTATTTGGTTAAGTGGAGAGGTTATGGTCAGGAGGACAATTCTTGGGTGTTTGCTTCGGACATCCATGCTAGAAGACTCATCCGTGTGTATCACAGAGCTCATCCTGACCAACCTGGTTGCCCAAATGAATGTTCGGTGACCCCTCCTCAAGGGGGGGGTACTGTTGTGAATGTGCTAGAAATGAATTCTGAGCAGAAGCTCCCTCTGGTGGTTACAAACAGTACTGAACTATTCAATGAAGATTGTGAAGATTGGCGATCAGGTGTTACTGACTGGTCTTATATAAGGGAGGTTCCCTCCAATCAGGGTTGCCGGTGATCAATTGTTCTGGTCTCAACTTTTGTTCCTGGTTCACTTTGAAGCTTGCTGTTTCGTGCCTGCATCTTCTGCTAACAAATAAGACATTTTCTTCTTTTAGTTTTTTGTGCTTGCTTTTTGCATTTTGTCCTGCACTTCTGTGGGGGTCTGCCAGGTCCCCTCCGGGGGCTTGTGCTCCACTCAGTTTAGTTCAGCCAGTTGTTTGTTCATTTGCCTTTTCCAGTTTTTTCTGTGGCTGCGGCTTAGTTTTGTTACACCAGAGAACTAATTTAGGTGGTAGAGGTCGTGTGATCTCAGGTGTTTTTGCAATTAGTGTGTTGGTATTTTTTTAGTTTTTTTTGGATTGCAGTAAGTGACCTTCCTATCCTTTTCTGTCTAGGAAGATTGGGCCCCAACGTTTGCTCTATACTATTTTCTGTCTGTGTCTGTATTTCCTCTTGTCTAACCGCCATTACATGTTTGGGGCTTCCTATGTTCTTTGGGGATCTGCTCCGGGGCAGATAGTTTTCCTCTTTCTATCTTTAGGTGAAGTTAGCTTCTCAGGCTGTGACGAGGCGTCTAGGACCAACGTAGGTACGCTCCACGGCTGCCTTTAGTGGTGGTGGTTAGTCAGGGTTCTGCAATCCAATAGATTCCAACCTTTCTGGTGTATTGCCTTTTTTGCCTACTCTCCTCAGCTACCAAATCATAAGACTCAGGCTTTCAGATAAGTCTTTCTTTGGCTAGTCTTTCCCTCTCTACTCGTCTGAGGTAACTAGCTTGTCTGTCTGCTTCCGTCTCATCTCCTCTGCTGAGGTAAAACTGACACTCTGAGGTAAAACCAACGACTAGCTAACTCGCAGCTATACTGCCTTCATCTCACTACTGTCGTCCCAAGGGCTCCCTCTGGTGGAACCAGGGAAAATGTGAAGTGTTGTGTGCTTATAGGTTATCATGGATTTTATCCCCTATTGCTCGTGCCCTCCTGTGTATACATGTGGCCTCCGATTACTAGTGGGCCCCTCTATATACTATGTGGGCCTCCCTGCTGTATACTATGTGGGCCTCCTCTCACTTGCTATATACTATGTGGGCCCTGCCTTTGCTATATACTATGTGGGCCTCCCTGCTGTATACTATGTGGGCCCTCCCTGCTATATACTATGTGGGCCCTCCCTGCCTTATATACTATGTGGGCCCTCCCTGCTGTATACTATGTGGGCCCTCTCCCTCCTGCTATATACTATATGTGGGCCCTCCCTGCTCTGTATACTATGTGGGCCCTCACTGGCTTGCTATATACTATGTGGGCCCTCCCTGCTATATACTATGTGGGCCCTCCCTGCTATATACTATGTGGGCCCTCCCTGCTTTAGTATACTATGTGGGCCCTGACCTGTACCTTATATACTATGTGGGCCCTGCTCCCTTGGGCCTGCTATACATATGTGGGCCCCTGCTTATACTATGTGGGCCCTGCTATATATTATGTGGGCCCTGCTATATATTATGTGGGCCCTGCTATGTACTATGTGGGCCGTGCTATACACTATGCAGGCCGCGCTATACACTATGTGGGCTGTGTTATATATATTGGGGGATATATTATATTTTATAGGGTGGCTGTTATGTTTCGGTAGCTGAGGAGTGCAGGTAAAAAAGGCAATACACCAGAGCAGTTGGAATCTATGAGATTGCAGTACCCTGACTAACCACCACAACTAGAGGCAGCCGTGGAGCGTTCCTACGTTGGTCCTAGACGCCTCGTCACAGCCTGAGAAACTAACTACACCTAAAGATAGAAAGAGGAAAGCTATCTGCCCCGGAGCAGATCCCCAAAGAACATAGAAAGCCTCCAAACATGTAATGGCGGTTAGACAAGAAGAAATACTGACACAGACAGAAAATAGTATGAGCAAACGTTGGGGCCCAAACTACCTAAATAGAAAAGGATAGGAAGGGCACTTACTGCAATCCCAAAAAACCCTGAAAAGCACCAACTCTACTAATTTCAAAAACACCTGAGATCACACGACCTCTACCACCTAAATTAGTTCTCTGGTGTAACAAAATCAAAACAGCAGCCACTGAAAAAACTGGAAAAAGCAAATGTACAAACATCAGTGGCTGAACTAAACTGAGAGGGCAAAAGCCCCCGGAGGGGACCCTGAAGGCCCCCACAGAAGTGCAGGACAAAATGCAAAAATCAAGCACAAAAACAAAAAAAAAAAAAATGTCTTATCTGTTAGCAGGAGATGCAGACACGACACAGCAGGCTACAAAGGAAACAGGAATCAAGGATTGAGACCAGAACAATTGATCACCGGCAACCCTGATGGGAAGGCGACTCCCTTATATAAGACCAGTCAGTAACACCTGATTCCCAATCCTCACAATCTTCACTGGACAGTCCAGTACCTCTTGTAACAACCAGAGGGAGCCTCTGCTCAGAACTCATTTCAAGTCCATTCACAACAGTACCCCCCCCTTGAGGAGGGGTCACCGAACCCTCACTTGAGCAACCAGTCGGTCAGGATGAGTTCTATGATACGCACGGATGAGTCTCTTAGCATGGATGTCCGAAGCAAACACCCAAGAATTGTCTTCCTGACCATAACCTCTCCACTTAACCAAATACTGGAGTTTCCGTCTAGAAAAACGAGAATTCAATATTTTCTCAACCACAAACTCCATATTGCCCTCAACCAGAACAGGGTCAGGAGGCAAAGCAGTAGGAACCACTGGCTCAACAAACCTCTTCAACAAGGACTTGTGGAAACAGTTATGGATCTTAAATGTCCCTGGAAGAAGCAAACGAAAAGAAACAGGATTAAGAATCTCCATGATCTTATAAGGTCCAATGAACCTAGGCTTAAATTTAGGAGATGCCACTCTCATAGTAATATTTTTTGAGGACAACCAGACCAAGTCCCCACTTTAAACCGAGGACCATCAGTCCTATGCCGGTTAGCAAACCGCTGGGCCCTCTCCTGAGAGAGGGACAACCTCTCCACTACCTAGTCCCAAATCTGTTGCATACGCTCCACAACAGAGTCAACACCTGGACAGACAGAAGCCTCCGTCTGTCCCAAAGAAAATCGAGGGTGAAACCCAGAATTACAGAAAAATGGAGACATCAAAGTGGCAGAGCTAGCCCTATTATTAAGAGCAAACTCAGCCAAAGGCAAAAAAGAGACCCAGTCATCCTGATCAGCAGACACAAAGCATCTTAGATAAGTCTCCAATGTCTGGTTTGTTCTCTCAGTTTGACCATTGTCTGAGGATGAAAGCCGAGGAGAAAGACAATTGAACACCAAGTTTAGAACAAAAGGTCCTCCAAAATCTGGAAACAAACTGGACTCCTCTGTCAGACACAATGTTCTCAGTAACAACCACGTGCTGAAGGAACAAAGGCACCAATTCAGAGGAGGAAGGCAACTTAGGTAATGGCACAAGATGTATCATCTTGGAAAACCTATCACAAATCACCCAGATGACGGTCATTCTCTGAGAAACAGGGAGGTCGGAAATGAAATCCATAGAGATATGGGTCCATGGTCTCTTGGGCACAGGCAATGGCATCAACAAACCACTAGAGCGAGAGCAAGGCTTGGAGCGAGAGCAAGTCCCGCAGGACTGCACAAATTCCCTGACATCACGAGACAAGGTAGGCCACCAAAAGGACCGACTAAACCAAGTCTCTGGTACCAAAAATTCCGGGATGACCGGCCAACGCGGAACAATGAATCTCAGACATCACACTCTTTTTCCACTGGTCCGGGACAAACAATTTCCCAACAGGGCAGCGCTCGGGCCTATCCTCCTGACACCCCTCCAGAGCCAGTCTCAAATTGGGCGAGATGGCGGAAAGAACTACACCTTCTTTCAAAATAACAGAAGGATCAGATAACTCAGGAGAGTCCGCAAGGAAACTCCTCGAGAGGGCATCCGCCTTAACATTCTTAGTGCCAGGAAGAAAGGAAACCACAAAATTAAAACGTGTGAAAAACAAGGCCCACCTGGCCTGTCTAGGATTAAGTCGCTTGGCAGATTCCAGATAAACCAGATTCTTATGGTCCGTAAGGACCACCACCTGATGTTGGCTCCCTCCAGCCAATGTCTCCACTCTTCAAAAGCCCACTTCATGGCCAATAACTCCCGATTACCCACGTCATAATTACGTTCAGTAGGAGAAAATTTTCGAGAGAAAAAGGCACAAGGGTTACTTTTAGAGGTCTCTGGATCTCTTTGGGACAAAACGGCACCTGCCCCAATTTCAGAGGCATCAACCTCCACCTGAAATGGCAGAGAAACATCAGGCTGCCGTAGAACAGGAGCAGAAGTGAATCTCTGCTTAAGTTCCTGAAATGCAGAGACTGCCTCAGGAGGCAATTCACCACATCAGAACCCTTTTTGGTCAAATCAGTTAATGGTTTAACAATAACCGAGAAATTACCAATAAATTTACGATAAAAATTGGCAAAACCCAAAATTCTTTGAAGAGCCTTTAATGAAGTAGGTTGGACCCAATCACAGATGGCCTGAACCTTGACCGAGTCCATTTCAATAACAGATGGGGACAAAATGAATCCCAAAAATGAGATCCTCTGTACTCCAAAAAGACACTTTGATCCCTTCACATACAGAGCATTCTCTCTCAAAATCTGGAATACAGTTCGAACATGTTTCACATGAGAGTCCCAGTCATTGGAAAAAATCAAGATATCATCCAAATAAACAATCAGAAATTTATCCACAAAATCCCTGAAAATGTAATTCATGAAGGACTGGAAGACAGAAGGAGCATTAGTGAGCCCAAAGGGCATCACAAGGTACTCAAAATGCCCCTCAGGGGTATTAAATGCCGTCTTCCATTCATCCCCGTGCTTAATGCGAATAAGGTTATATGCCCCCCTGAGGTCAAGCTTGGTAAACCAAGTAGCGTTTTTCACCCTGGAAAACAGGTCAGAAATCAAGGGTAACGGGTATTGATATTTCACAGTAATATTGTTCAAAAGACGATAATCAATACACGGCCTTAATGAACCATCCTTTTTGGCCACAAAGAAAAAACCGGCACCTAAGGGTGAAGAGGATGGTCTGATATGACCCTTCTCCAATGACTCCTTGATATAAGACCGCATAGCGTCATGTTCAGGTACAGACAAGTTAAAAAGGCGACCTTTAGGGAATTTACTACCAGGCACTAATTCAATAGCGCAGTCATAGCTCCTATGGGGAGGCAAGGATGCAGATTTACTTTCGCTAAACACATCAGAAAAATCAATCAAAAAGTCAGGAACATCCTGAGCCTGGGGGGAGGCAGAAAAAACAGGAGTGTTGGTATTAACACATTGGCAGCCCCAACTGGTTACAGACACAGATTTCCAATCCAAAACAGGATTATGAGACTGTAACCAAGGGAAACCCAGCACGATAATGTCATGCAGATTATACAGAACCAAAAATTTGCAGCTCTCCTGATGATCAGGTTCAACCCTCATTATCACCTGAGTAGAGAACTGAGGTTTATTCTCAGCCAAAGGGGTAGAATCGATCCCCAGTAGGGGAATAGACTTCTGTAGGGGTATCAAGGGAAACCCACAACGTTTAGCAAAATCAAAATCCATCAGGTTAATAGCTGCTCCCGAATCAACGAAAGCCTGAGCAGAAAATGAGGACAGAGAGCATATCAGAGTAACAGTTAATAAAAACTTAGTCTGAACACTACCCAAGACAACTGAGCGTGCAAAACGTCTTCCCCGCTTAGGGCAGACTGAAATACATGAGAGGCATCACCACAGTAGAAACATAACCCATTGCGCTTTCGAAACTCATGAAGCTGTGCCCCAGAACCCACTCTATCACACTGCATGGATTCAGAAGCAGGTTCACAAGGCAACACTATTCCACGCATACTTCTCCGCTCACGCAAACGTCTGTCAATTTGAATCGATAATGACATAGAATCATTGAGACCAGAGGGGACAGGGAATCCCCCATAACATCCTTTACATTATCTGACAGACCCTTCCGAAAAAGAGCTGCCAAAGCGTCGTCATTCCATTTGGTCAGGACTGCCCACCTACGGAATCTCTGACAGTAATAACTCAGCGTCATCAAGCCCCTGATTTAATGCCAACAAGGCTTTTTCAGCTTGATCAGTGACATTAGGCTCATCGTACAATAACCCCAAGGCCTGAAAAAATGCATCAACATCACTCAAAACAGGATCCCCAGGTGTCAGGGAAAAAGCCCAATCCTGAGGATCGCCGCGCAGGAGAGAGATGACAATTTGAACCTGCTGCGCTGCGTTCCCTGAGGACTTAGATTTTAAGGCAAAAAACAATTTACAATTATTTTGAAATTCAGAAACTTGGCTCGATCCCCCAAAAACAAATCTGGCATGGGAATCCTAGGTTCCACAACAGGCAACCTAGCAAGATAGGTAGCAATACTCCGAACCTCAGTGGCAAGCTGATCCACACGGCCAGACAACTGTGCAAACTCCATTGAGAGAAAAAATGCTCCCCAGCACCCAGAGATACAGAGGGGAAAAAAAAAAAAAAAAATGCAACAAACAGAAAAATATCTCTGACAACTCTGACAAACTTTTTTCTTTCACAATATTTTTCCCTTCTGTGAGTACCATACAATTTTCAATTTTTTGGCCGGTGATACTGTTATGTTTCGGTAGCTGAGGAGTGCAGGTAAAAAAGGCAATACACCAGAGCAGTTGGAATCTATGAGATTGCAGTACCCTGACTAACCACCACAACTAGAGGCAGCCGTGGAGCGTTCCTACGTTGGTCCTAGACGCCTCATCACAGCCTGAGAAACTAACTACACCTAAAGATAGAAAGAGGAAAGCTATCTGCCCCGGAGCAGATCCCCAAAGAACATAGAAAGCCCCCAAACATGTAATGGCGGTTAGACAAGAAGAAATACTGACACAGACAGAAAATAGTATGAGCAAACGTTGGGGCCCAAACTACCTAAATAGAAAAGGATAGGAAGGGCACTTACTGCAATCCCAAAAAACCCTGAAAAGCACCAACTCTACTAATTTCAAAAACACCTGAGATCACACGACCTCTACCACCTAAATTAGTTCTCTGGTGTAACAAAATCAAAACAGCAGCCACTGAAAAAACTGGAAAAAGCAAATGTACAAACATCAGTGACTGAACTAAACTGAGAGGGCAAAAGCCCCCGGAGGGGACCCTGAAGGCCCCCACAGAAGTGCAGGACAAAATGCAAAAATCAAGCACAAAAACAAAAAGAAGAAAATGTCTTATCTGTTAGCAGGAGATGCAGACACGACACAGCAGGCTACAAAGAAACAGAAATCAAGGATTGATGGAATTGGCGCACTCCCTTATATAAGACCAGTCAGTAACACCTGATTCCCAATCCTCACAATCTTCTGGACAGTCCAGTACCGCTTGTAACCGCCAGAGGGAGCCTCTGCTCAGAACTCATTTCAAGTCCATTCACAACAGGTGGCTGTGTTATATACTTTGTGGCTGTTATATACTATGGGGGGCTACATTATATTCCTTTGGGGAGGCAGGCTGTATGATATTCTATTCGGGGATACATTATATTCTATAGGGGGCTGTATTATATTTATTATATTCTATGAGGGGTGATTGCATCATACTCTATGAGGGGGCTCCATTATACTGTATGAGGTGGCTACATTGTATTCTATGGGGGGCTAGATTATATTGTATGGGGGCTTCATTATACTTTGGGGGGCTACATTATATTCTATGGGGGCTGCATTATACTATATGAGGAGGGCTACATTGTATTTTATGGAGGGGCTACATTATACTATATAAGGGGGCTCAATTATATTCTATGGGGGTTTACATTATACTCTGTGGGGTGATTGCATTATACTCTGTGGGGTGTTTGCATTATACTCTGGGGTGGTTGCATTATGCTCTGTGGGGTGGCTGCATTATGCTCTATAGGGTGACTGCATTATACTATATGTGGGCTGCATTATACTGTATCGAGGACTATGGGGAATACATTATACCATATGAAGAACTATGGGGTGCATTATACTATGGGAAGTGAATTGTACTACATGGATGACTATGGCGGTGCATTATACTATATGGAGCACTATGAGGAGTGTATTATACTATATGGATGACTGAGTGTATTTTAATATATTGAGGGCTATTAGGAGTGTATTATACTATATGGAGGACTATGGATACATTATATTATATGGAGGACTATGGAGTGTGCACTTTACAATATGGAGGACTGTGGTGCACATTATAATATATGGAGGACTATGGGTGTATTATACTAAACAAGCAAAATGCTGCATATTCATCGAGTGAATAACCCAAACAAAAGGTCAATAATCAAAGCCCTTCCCAAAATATACATATACCAAAAAAAGAAAAGGATAATGGGACACACAACCCCCGAGGAAGCTGATGCGAAACGTGCGTCGGGGTTTTTTGCAGCGCCAGGTAATATGTACTGAGCACTTTGACTTGTACGCCTATGTTCATGGAGTTAGGGATATCCTTTATCCCCTTATATATGCTAGCTGGAAGCCTATGTGCAATACTGAATAACTCCTTCTGCATTTTATTGGGATAGTGTGCAATATGGATTACTGTGTTTTGCGATGGGTCATCTACACCTATATACATGGGGCCAATTTAAAACAAGCATGACAACTAGTTCTTTGCTGTTCAACTATTGATTGCCCCTGTAGGTGTTTGTGACCCATCGTGGATCACACTGCCACTTATATGTGCTTTTTTGTCCATCTAAATTCTTTTTAGTACATTATTTATTTGGGCTAATATCCAACATCAAATATACTGGTGACTAAGAGTAGATATGCAATATAATGATATATGATTAACCGCTAATATCCATAAACTCAGTGGAGTGTCACAGACAAATACATAGAATTTGTTTTTTCTTATATATCCTAGTCAACCTAAAGTTGTATGTGTATCGCCCAAATACTTGCTACATATTGATTATATTGGACATATACCTTTTCTGTGAACAACGCTTAGTGTGCATAGGGTGCTGTTACACCTGTATGTCTCTTCTCCTGTTTTTATGAGTGTGAACTTGTATTGTTATTTAATAAATATTTCTTATTAAGAGTTGCCCATTATCCTTTTCTTTTTTTGGTATATATTCATCGAGTGATTGGTGTTAATGTGTCATTGGTGAGGGCATGGTGCAGAAGTGAAGTTTTTCCATGAAAGGGCGGAGGGATTTTGGAAGGTTTGTGTGGTGGAGGAGTAGCTAGGGTGGATACGGAACTGGGGGGTGGAGCCTGGGTGGAGTCTCAAGGGGGGCCCCATAAATTTTGCCAGTATGGGGCCCTGAAATTCCTAGTGGCAGCCCTCGGTCCGGTCTGATGGGCGTCACAGGTCCGAGTCCGTCACCTCCCATCTTCTGGCGTGCTCCTGCGCAGGCATACTTTATCTGTCCTGGTGAGGGCAGAGCAAAGTACTACAGTGCGCAGGCACTGGGCCTCTCTGACCTTTCCTGGCGCCTGCTCACTGCAGTACTCTGCTGTGCCCTCAACAGGGCAGATAAAGTATGCCTGGCTGCGCAGGGAGCACGCCAGAAGATGGGAGGTGATGGACCCGGACCTGCGACGCCCATCGGACCGACCGCCCCCGGGTGAGTATGGTAATAGCTAATTAGTGGGATGCTGGATGTTGGCCCCCCACTGATCCAATATTGATGACATATCGTAAGGATAGGCCATCAATATGTTTGTATATATTTTGTTCTTGCACAAAGGCCCTTGTCTGTTCACATTTTTGGGGTATTTTGCAAGTGATTGTTGAATTGTTATTCAAATCTTAATTAGAATACATTAGAATACATGCATCACAATTTTGAACTAATAACTTAGAGGGTATTCCCATCTTCAAAATCCTATTCAAATACATAGTAGGAGGCAAGGGCAGACATACTGCCGATGCAGCTGCACCTGGGCCCTGCAGGCAGGCAGGGCCGGCATCACCACCCAGTGCCCCCGGCAACTGTTGCGGTCCATTCACCATCGGGTTCATCGACATTCTATGGGCCTTCCCCCTGTGCTTCAAACTGTTTGAAATACTTAGTTCTCCCTGTTCCTCTGCAGGTCCTCTCTCTTTCGTGTCTTGTGACTCTGATGTCTCATGACAGAGGACGCAATGACATCACTATCACGCGTCCTCTGTCCTGAGCAGTGCAGAGAGATAGAAGTCGCTGAGGAGACCAGTCCTGCGGTGGAAAGAGAGAAAGTTAAGCATTTCAATATTTTTTTTTTATTGTATGGAGAATTATATGGGGTCCATTTTGCATGGCGCATTATATGGGGCTAATTTTGTATGAAGCATTATATGGGGCCTATTATTCTGTATGGAGCATTATAGGGACCCATTATTCTGCATGGAGCATTATATGGGGCCCAGTTTGTATGGAGCATTATGTGGGGTCCATTCTTACGGAGCAATACATGGGGCTCATTGTGTATGAAGGATTATATGGGGCCATTATTCTGTATGAAGCATTATATGGGGCCATTATTCTTTATGGATTTATGGAGCATTTTATGGGACCATTATTCTGTATGGATCAGTATATGGGGCTCATTCTGTATGGAGCATTATATGGGGCCCATTCTGTATGGAGAATTATATGCGGACCATTCTGTATGGAGCATTATATGGGGCCCATTTTGCATGGAGCATTATATGTGGCCCATTCTGTATGGAGCATTATATGCAACTCATTCTGTATGAAGCATTATATAGGGACATTTTGTATAGAGTATTATATTATTATTTATTATTATAGCACCATTTATTCCATGCGGCTTTACATGTGAGGAGGGGTATACATAATAAAAACAAGTACAGTAATCTTAAACAATACAAGTCACGATGGGTACAGGAGGAGAGAGGACCCTTTCCACGAGAGCTCACAATTATATGAGGCATTGGGGCCCATTATACTGTCTGGAGCAATATATGGGGCCCTTTATTCTGTATGGGGCATTATATGGACCCATTTTTCTGCATGGAGCAATATATGGGGCCCACTTTACTGTATGGAGGACTATACAAGAGGAAATTGACTTTTGTAAGGGGTACACTGCTGAGGACAGTTTCTACTGGTAGGGTATCAATATCCCGTTTACCTCTAATACTACAGGTGCTGAAACCCTGAAACCTGTGGACCCTCAGTCTCCTGAATCCCCTCTGCTGAATGGTATTGTAGAATTTACAATAGATATCAAAATTTTAGACTTGAGAGTCCTCAGTGGTTGATACCTTTTAATGGCTAACTGAAAAGATGGTAACAAATTGCAAGCTTTCGAGACTACGCAGGTCTCTTCATCAGGCAAAGACTAAAACAAAAGCTGAAGAATCACATATTTATATACACAAAGGACACAGGAATAATGCAATAGGTAAGACAAGTGACGTGAAGCAGAACTGTCATTATGGCAGAGGGATGAACATAAATATGACTAGTTCATAGATAAGGAGTGAAAGTTTTATTACCCTCTGATTGGGGTCTGGTATTGTGTTGTGATGACCCTAAAAGGTCAGGGAAGCAGATTCCTTAATTGTTGTAGAAAGACATAAAACTCTGGGATATATTCATCCCAGCACTAAGAGTGTCAAAGGTCATCATAAGTTTATATTCCCAGACTTTTCTATCCTTCTCAGATTTGAAGTTAGATTTTAATACAAGTAATTCCATATCCTCATGCTATGACCGGGCATACAAAAGTGTTTTGCCACAGATAAATCCATTCTTTTTTCTCTTATTGTGTGGCGATGAGAATTCATCCTTGTTCTCAGTTTTTGCCCGGTCTCCCCCACATACAGACCCCCAGTTGGACATTTAGTACATATAATTAGGTACACCACATTAGATGTGATGCAGCTGAAAGTACCTGGTATCTTGTAGTCCTGATGGGAGTTGGGGATCTTTATCCTGTCCGTGGTCATTATAGATGCACAGGTTTTGCATTTCTTTTGTTTGCAAGGGAAGGTACCTGCAGCTGTTGGGAGGACAGGGAGCTTCTGACAATAGACCAATAGATATCACTCATTTAATTTAAAATCAGTGAAATCTTTGGCATTGTGCTATACCTATATTTCTTTTTAGTATCTGTACATCATGAATTGTGGTATATGTTAAAGGGGCCACTGAGACTCTTTTGCCCGGGGGCTCACGAAAACCTGGAGCCGGCCCTGTATGTCTGTCTGTGCTTGTGTGCGTGTGTTTATGTATGTGTTTATGCATGTGTGTGTATGTGTATGTCTATGTGTGTATGTATGTGTTTATGAATGTGTGTATTATGCATATGTGTATGTATGTGTGTACATATATTTGTGTGTTTATGCGTGTGTGTGTATATCTATCTGTGTGTATCTATGTGTATAATGAGTGTATGTATGTGTGCATGTATGTGTGTGTATATGTATGTGGTATGTGTGTGAGAACATATTTGTTTTTTGTTCATGTATGATTCTGTTATTGTAAAGAATATGAAGATCAACAAGACTCTTTAAAGGGTTATTCACTAAATAATCAAGTTATCTCCGATCCATAGGATCCAACCACTGCCCCTCCCTCCGAGATTCTGAGAACAGGGGGCTGCAGTCTGTCCTGAATGGAGCAGAGTTGTACATAATTGGCCTCTGCTCTCTCTATTATCTATATAGCTGCTGAGCGCTGCGCTCGGCTATTTCCATCAGTTCCATAGACAATGAATAGAGCAGAAGTCAGCATTCGTCCCTCCAATCCATTCATGGCTGAGCTGCCGTCCTGTTCTTATCATTGGGATTGGGGATAACTTGATTTATTTGGGGAATAACCCTTTGTCAGACACCAAATGGTATAGTTACCAGACATATAATTTATTATAATATATACATGGTTGGGCTCAGCAGAACCGAATCCTAACGAAGATAAATTTCTCCATCTCAGTAAAAAAATATAAATATGTGTATTATTAGAGATGTGTCGGCCCAAACAGAACTTTTGCTATGGTGCCTTGTGAACTCTATGTACACCCCTGCTTTGGGTGATAATGAGGGCAACTTGGCCTGTTGCTCACAGCCCAAGGCTCTGGGGGTCCCATGTCAGATTGTCCTCATCATAAGCATCATGACGGGCAGGGGGGGGGCCTAAACATATTTCTTGCACAGGGGAAAAAGGACCCCCCCCAAAATTAAAAATTTTTTAAAAGGGTTTTTTTCACCCCCCCCGGGGGAAAAACCCCCCCCCCCAAAAAAAAGGGGGGGGGGAAAAAAATTTTTTTTTGGGGAACCTTAATTTTCCCCAAAAAAAATTTTTAAATTTTTAAAATTTAAAAAAATTTTTTTTAAATTTTTTTCCCCCCCCAAAGGAAAGGCCCGGAAAACCAAAAAAATTTTTTTTTTTTTAAAAAAAACCCAAAAAAGGGGAAAAAAAGGGAAATTTTTAAACCGGGGGGTTTTTTGGGGAAAAAAAAAAAAAAAAAATTTTTTTTTTCCCCAAAAAACCCCCCCCCCCAAAAAAAAAAAAAAAAAAAAAAAAAGGTTAAAAGCAAAAAAAGAAAACCCCCCAAAAAAAATTTTAAAAGAAAATTTTTTAAAAAAGGGGGAAAACAAAAAAAGGAAAAGGGGAAAAAATTTTTAAAAAAAAAAATTGGAAAAAAAATTTTAAAATTTAAAAAAAAAAAAAGGGGGGGGAAAAAAAGGGGGGTTTTGGGGGGGGGCCCCGGAAAAGGGAAATTAAGGGGGAAAATTTTAAAAAAAAAAAAAAAAATTTTTTTTTTGGGGGGGGGGTTTTAAAAAAAAAAATTTGGGAAAAAAGGGAAAAAAAAAGGAAAATTAGGGGGGGGAAAAAAAAAAAGGGGTTGGGATAATAGAAAAAAGGTTTTTTTTTTTTTGGGGGGGAAAAAATTTTTGGGGGGTTAAAAAAAATGGGAAAAAAGGGAAATTTTTAAAAAATTTTTGGGGAAATAGAAAAAAAATTTTAATAAAAAAAAAATTTTTTAAAATTTTTTTTAAAAGAAAAAAAAAAAAAGGGGGGTTTTTTAAAAAAAAAAAATTTTAAATAGTTAAAAATTTTTTTTTTAAAAAATTTTTAATAAAAAGGGGGGAAAATTTAAAAAATTTTTTTTTGGGGAAAAAAAAATTTTTGGGGGTTTAAAAAAATTTTTTTTTTAAAAAAAAAAAGGGGGTTTTTAATAAATTTTTTTTAAAAAAAAAAAAAAAAAAAAAGGGGGGGGAAAATTTAAAATATTTTTTTAAAAAAATTTTTTAAAAATTTTTTTTTTAAAAGGGGAGGGGTTTTTTAAAGGGGGGTTTTGAAGGGGAAAAAAAAAAAGGGGGGGAAAAGTTAAAAAAAAAAAAAAAAAAAAATTTTTTTTTTTAAAAGGAAAAAATTTTAGAAAAAAAAAGGGGGGGGGGAAAAAATTGGGGTTTTGGGGTTTTTTGGGGGGGGGTTTTAAATTTTAAAAAAATTTAAAAGAAAAAAAAAAAAATTTAAAAAAAATTTTAAGGGAAAAAAAAAATTTTTTTTTTGGGGGGAAAAAGTTTGGGGGGGGAAAAAGGGGGGAAAAAATTTAAAAAAAATTTTAAGAAAAAAAAATTTAAAAAAAAGGGGGAAAAAAAAATTTAAATTAAAAAAAAATTTTTGGGTAAAAAGGGGGAAAAAAGATAAAATTTTTAAAAAATTTTAAAAAAATTAAAGGGTTAAAAAAAAGGGGTAATAAAGGGGGGGAAAAAAAGGGGGGGTTTTAAATTTTGGAAAGAAAAAAAAAAGGGAAAAAGGTTTAAAAAAAAAAATTTTTGGGGGGAAAAATTTTTTTTAAAATAAAAAAAAAGGAGGGGAAAAAGGGGGTTTTAAAATTAAAAAAAAAATAAAAAAGGGGGGGGCCCCTTTTTTTCCCCCTTTTCCCCCCCCTTGGAAAAAAAGGGGGGTTTTTAAAAACCCCCTGGGGCCAAATTTAAAAAACCCCCCCTTTTTTTTAAAAAACCCAAAACCCCAGGGAAATTTTTCCCCCCCCCCCAAAAACCCCCAAAAAAGGGGGCCTTTTGGGGCCCCCCCCAAAAAAAAGGGGGGCCCTTTTCCCAGGGGGGGGTTTTTAAAAAATTTCCCCTTTTTTTTAAAAATTTTTTTAAAAAAAAAAAAAAAAAAAAAAAAGGGGGAAACCCAAAAAATTTCCTTTTTTAAAAAGGGGGCCCCCCCAAAACCCGGGGGGGGGGAAAAAACCCCCCCAAAAAAAAAAAGGGGGGGGGGGGGTTTTTCCAAAAAAATTTGGGGCCCCCCCCCTTTTTTTCCCCCAAAAAAAGGGGGGGGGGTTTTTTTTTTTTTCCCCCCCCCCTTTTTTTCCCAATTTCCCCAAAAATTTTTGGGGGGGTTTTTGGGGAAAAGGGGGAAAAAAAAGGGGGGAAAAAGGTTTTTTTTTTTGGGGGGGGAAAAGTTTTTTTGGGGGAAAATTTTTTTTCCGGGGAACCGGAATTTGTTTTTTTTTTTGCGGTTTTTTTTAAAAAAACTTTTTTTTTTTTTTTTTTTTAAAAAGGGTTTTTTCCCCCCCCCGGGGGGTTTTCCCTCCCCAACCCCGGGTTTCCCCAAAAAAATTTTTTGGGGTTTGGGGTTAAAAAAAATTTTTTTTTTTAAAAAAAAAAAAAAAGGGGGGGGGGGGGTTTTTAAAAAAATTTTTTTTTTGGGGGGGAAAAAAAACCCCCCCCCTTAAAAAAAAAGGGGGAAAAAAAAAAAAAAAAATAAAAAAAAAAAAAACCCCCCCCCTTCTCCTGACCCGAATGTGACACTGCATATTTTCAAAGCGCTGCCCCCTTTAACTGAACTGGCCTGGCCCGGCGTGCACTACATTCGATTCAAACGACATATGTCCCTCGACCTAATGGTAATTAAAAGTAAAAATCACCACAAACAAGGGACCCAAAAATCATCACACCAAAGAACCAGACCCCCATAATTTCCCACCACATAGTGAAACCCAACAAAACCCCATACCAAAAACAAATACCACCCCCCCTTGGCCAAACCACAAAAATACAACCACATAGGACCAAATAAAACCACATACAAGGGAAAAAATTTAAACCCCCACAAACCCCGGCCCGACCCCAAATTACCACCACATAGAACGAATCCAAAAAATACTGATCATTATTTAAAAAAAAAAAAAACAATACTAAGTGCCATTGTATACAGGAACTCTATTTACTGTCAGTGTACAGGTAATACAGTGATTACTGGTGACACTATACACAGGAGCTCTGTATATAGTGTCAGTGTACAGGTAATACAGGGATCACCAGTGTCACTATACACAGGAGCTCTGTATATAGTGTCAGTGTACAGGTAATACAGGGATCACCAGTGACATTATGCACAGGACTGCTGTATATAGTATACAGTGTATAGTGTCACTGTACAGGTAACACACTCACCAGTGACATCTCTAGCTGAAGTCCTTCATCTTTGCTTTTCTTTTTCATCCAGCGCAGACCGCCATCACTTCTTCCAGCCAGCCATAAAATAACACAGTTACCTAGAGCATCACTTCCAGAGCACATTCCCCATTCTTCTACACTACCCATCCGATTACAGATATGCACCCACAATCAATATATAGTTGGTTATTATGCAACCCACCATTCCAAATATAAATTATAATTCACCACTGTGCACCCACTAACTATAAATAGCCACTTTCCCCATTTAATATATAAATTAGCACCTGTACTCTTTCCCCAAAATCATTACCAGGCACTTCATCATCAACGCCCCCCACTATGTACCTCCAACTCTAACCCTAACCCCGATTCATTATATTTACATGCCCCTTCCGCCCCAATTCATTGTCATGTCTTTCTCTCCCACCCTCTATTCATTATCAACTGCTCTACCCTACATTCAATACATAATTTACTCCCCCACCCTCAAAATTCATTATTTGTTCTCCCCATAGATCCCCAGCCCCCACCTTCAATTCATCATTTGCTCTCCTCACCCCCCACCTTCAATTAAATTGCTGTGTTCCATCACTCACACTGAATTCATCATTTGCAGTCCCTCATCCTCTCCCCCACTTCATCATTTGCAATCCCCCACTACAATTTGAAGTACCCTTACTTCATCCATTGCAGTCCCCTATCCACCCCCTCACTTCTGCACTGCCCCATTCATTTGCAGCCCCCTATCCCCCTTCCATTTCATCATGTGCAGTCCCCTTACACCCACTTCATCATGTGCAGTCCCCTTTACCCCCCATTTCATCATGTGCAGTTCCCCTTACCAATTCATCATGTGCAGTCCCACTTACCCCCCACTTCATCATGTGCAGTCCCTCTTACCCCCACTTCATCATATGCAGCTCCACTCCCCCCACTTCATCATGTGCAGCCCAACTCCCCCCACTTCATCATGTGCAATCCCCCTTACCCTCCCAGTCATCATGTGCAGCCCACTCCCCCTTCATCATGTGCAATCCCCCTTACCCCATTATCAAGTGCATCCCAACTCCGCCCACTTCATCATGTGCAGCCGCACTCCATCATGTGCAGCCCCTGCACCCCCCTTCATCATGTACAGCCCCACTCACCCCCCTTCATCATGTGCAGCCCCATTCACCCCCTCCATCATGTGCAGCCCCTAATACTGGAGAACAAACAAACAAGCAGAAGTTAAACCGTTTGTTAGAGGCATTCCCAGCACACAGCAGCGGTGCAGGTTCTACCACGAGCCGTCCTGGGCAACATGGAAGAGGTATTCGTGGTGCACACAGCCGAAGTGGCGTTGGAGACAGGGGTTTCATGACCATGTTGTGGACTGATTTCTCGAGTAACGCTCACATGACTGGTAATACTGAATCGATAGCAACAGACAGGAGACAGCAGTTGTCAACTATGGTTCAAAATTACCTCTCCTCCCCTATCAATGTTCTCCCTCACAGTTCATTCCCCTTTGACTACTGGGCCTGTAAACTGGACACCTGGCCTGAATTGGCACAATATACCTTACAGGAGCTCGCTTGCCCTGCTGGTAGTGTGCTATCAGAAAGAGTCTTCAGTGCTGCTGGATCAATCCTGAGAAAGAAGGACCCAGCTGTCGACCCAAAATGTTGGTGATCTCACCTTCCTTAAAATGAACCATGCCTGGGTTTCAAAAGATTTTGTACCACCTTCCCCTGATGACACATAGGTTGCCAGCAAAATGGCTTGATTTGTCCTCCTCTTCCTCCGACTTCTCCAGTACCTCCATTTGCAGCTGCTGAACGTCCAGCCTACACCTCAACATATGCCAGTTTTTCCACCTCCCTAACTGGGCTGTACCCCCCCAGGGCCAGCGTCAGCACCTGGCGCACCCGGGCAAGTGGTGGTGCCCTGAGCAGGTGGGGGGCCCTCTCGCCATCAGAGACACAGGCGTACTATGAGGGGCCCTGTGCCAGTGCCGGCGCCCACGAGTGGGCCCTCCCTGCTTGCTCAGGGCCCCAGCATTTGCAATACTTACCTCTCCCTGCTCCACCGCTGTGACGTCTTCTGCGTTTCCTGACAGTGATATTCAGGTCAGAGAGCACGATGACGTCACATCTGTGCACCCTCTGCCTGAACAGTCACAGTGCAGAGAGCTGGATGATGGCGACGCCGAGGAGTCCAGAGTAGAGCAGTACCCAGTGAGGAGAGGTATTTCATTTTTTTTAATGTTTGGAGCAATATATGGGGAGCATTATACACTGGAGAATTATATATGGGGCCCATCATACACTTGAGCATCATAGATAGGGCCCATTATACACTGGAACATTATATATGGGGCCCATCATACACTGGAGCATTATAAATGGGTCCATCATACACTGGAGCATCATATACGGGGCCCATTATACACCGGAGCATTATATGGGCCCATTATATATGGAGCATTATATAGGCCCATCATACACTGGAGCATCATCCATCGGGCACATCATATACTGGAGCATCATATGGGGCCCATTATATATGGCGCATCATATGGGGACCATTATATTTGGAGCATTATATGGGGCTCATCATACACTGGAGCATCATATATGAGGCCCATCATATACTAGAGCATCATATGGGGTTCATTATTTATGGGCATCATATAGGGCCCTTTATATATGGAGCACATATGGGGCCTATTCTGTATGGAGTATTATATGGAGCCCATTCTGTATGGAGCAATATATGGGGCCCATCATATACTGTATGGAGCTATATATGTGACTCATTATACTGTATGGAGCAATATGTTGGGCTCATTATACTCTATGGGGACCGTCCTATACTGTATGGCATATTATATGGGGACCTTCATATACTGGAGCATTATGTGGAGCTCATCATATACTGTATGGAACATTATATGGGACCAATTATGTATGGAGCAATATATGGGGCTCATTATTCTGTATGGAGCAATATATGTGGCTCATTATACTGTATGAAGCATTATATTGGGCCCATTATTCTGTATGGAGCATCATATATGGGACTCATTATTCTGTATGGAGCAATATATGGGCTCATTATTTTGTATAGAGCAATATATGGGGCTCATTATTCTGTATGGCGCACTATGTGCTGCCCATAATACTGTATGGAGGACTATACTGTCCGGTTTTTGAGCTATTGTAGAATTTACAATAGATATCACTCATGTAATGTAAGAAGTGACGTATTTGGAATTGTACTATACCTACATTGCTCTGAATACTGCATCATGAATTGTGGTATGTGTTAAAGGGCCCACTGAGACTCTTTCGCCCGGGGCCCACGAAAATCGGGAGCCATCCCTACCCCCCCTGTTTTGTGCGGTAGCTGAGGAGGACAGGAACAACAGCAGGGCAGCCGAACACCTGAGATGTTGGTAACTAATGGGTTGCAGAAACCTGAACTAACCACACAACTAGAGGTAGCCGTGGAGCGTTCCTACGTTGATCCTAGATGCCTCGTCACAGCCTGAGAGCTAGCTATACCTAAAGATAGAAACAGGAAAGCTAACTGCCCCTGAGTAGAGCCCCAAAGGAATAGGCAGCCCCCAAACATGTAATGGCGGTTAGACAAGAGGAAAACACAAACGCAGGCAGAAAACAGATTGAGCAAACGCTGGGGCCACAAGCTGACTAAATAGGAAAGGACAGGACAGATTACTTCCTGCAACCCAGAAAACCCTACAAAAATCCAACAATTCTGATTACAAAAATACTGAGATCACACGATCTCGCCACCCACTAAATCAGATCTCAGTGTGAACAAAACCAAGCTGCAGCCGCTGAAAAAGCAGGAAAAAGCAAATGAAAAAACAACAGTGGCTGCAGACAAACTGTGAGGAGCTCAGGCCCCAGGAGGGGACCTGGCTGTCCTCCACAAATGTGCAGAAAACAATGCAAATAGCAAGCACAAAAAGAAAAGCAGAAAATATCTTATCTGAAAGTAGCAGATGCAGGCAAGACACCAGCAAACTTCCAAATGAACCAGGAACCACAATAGAGACCAGAACAATTGATCACCGGCGACCATCATGGGAGGGAACCTCCCTTATGCACGGATCAGTCTCCTAGCATGGGTGTCCGAAGCAAACACCCAAGAATTGTCCTCCTGACCATAACCTCTCCACTTAATCAAATGCTGGAGTTTCCGTCTAGAAAACCGAGAATCCAATATTTTCTCAACCACATACTCCAGATTGCCCTCAACCAAAACAGGTCAGGAGGCGCAGCCATAGGAACCACTGGCTCGACAAACCTCTTCAATAAGGACTTGTGGAACACGTTATGGATCTTAAATGTCCCTGGAAGAAGCAAACGGAAGGAAACCGGATTAAGAATCTCCATGATTTTATAAGGTCCAATGAACCTAGGCTTAAACTTAGGAGATGCAACCCTCATAGGGATATTTCTTGAGGACAACCAAACCAAGTCCCCCACTTTAAACCGAGGACCATCAAACCGCTGGGCCTTCTCCTGAGAGAGAGATAACCTCTCCACTACCTGGTCCCAAATCTACTGCATTCGCTCCACAACAGAGTCAACACCTGGACAGACAGAAGCCTCCACCTGTCCCGAAGAAAATCGAGGGTGAAACCCAGAATTGCAGAAAAATGGAGACATCAAGGTGGCAGAGCTAGCCCTATTATTAAGAGCAAACTCAGCCAAAGGCAAAAAAGAGACCCAGTCATCTTGATCAGCAGACACAAAACATCTCAAATAAGTCTCCAATGTCTGGTTTGTTCTCTCGGTTTGTCCATTGGTCTGAGGATGAAATGCAGAGGAGAAAGATAATTGAACACCAAGTTTAGAACAAAATGTCCTCCAAAATCTGGAAACAAACTGGACTCCTCTGTCAGACACAATGTTCTCCGGAATGCCTTGCAACCGAACCACGTGCTGAAGGAACAAAGGCACCAACTCGGAGGAGGAAGGCAACTTAGGTAATGGCACAAGATGTATCATCTTGGAAAACCTATCACAGATTACCCAGATAACGGTCATTCTCTGAGAGACAGGGAGGTCGGAAATAAAATCCATAGAGATATGGGTCCATGGCCTCTTGGGCACAGGTAATGGCATCAACAAACCACTAGAGCGAGAGCAAGGCTTGGAACGAGAGCAAGTCCCACAGGACTGCACAAAGTCCCTGACGTCACGAGACAAAGTAGGCCACCAAAAGGACCGACTCACCAAGTCTCTGGTACCAAAAATCCCGGGATGACCAGCCAACGCGGAACAATGAATCTCAGACATCACACTCTTCTTCCACTGGTCTGGGACAAACAATTTCCCAACAGGGCAGCGTTCAGGTTTATCCTCCTGACACCCCTCTAGAGTCAGTCTCAAATTGGGCAAGATGGCGGAAAGTACTACACCCTCTTTCAAAATAACAGCAGGATCAGATAACTCAGGAGAATCCGCAAAGAAACTCCTCGAGAGGGCATCCGCCTTAACATTCTTAGTGCCAGGTAGAAAAGAAACCACAAAATTAAAACGTGTGAAAAACAAGGCCCACCTGGCCTGTCTAGGATTAAGTCGCTTGGCTGATTCGAGATAAACCAGGTTCTTATGGTCCGTGAGGACCACCACCTGATGTTTGGCTCCTTCCAGCCAATGTCTCCACTCTTCAAAGGCCCACTTCATGGCCAATAACTCCCGATTACCCACGTCATAATTACGTTCAGTTGGAGAAAACTTTCAAGAGAAAAAGGCACAAGGGTTACTCTTAGAGGTCTCTGGATCCCTTTGGGACAAAACGGCACCTGCCCCAATTTCAGAAGCATCAACCTCCACCTGAAACGGTAGAGAAACATCAGGCTGCCGCAGAACAGGAGCAGAAGTGAATCTCTGCTTAAGTTCCTGAAACGCAGAAACTGCCTCAGGAGGCCAATTCACCACATCAGAACCCTTTTTGGTCAAATCAGTCAATGGTTTAACAATACCGGAGAAATTACCAATGAATTTACGATAAAAATTGGCAAACCCCAAAAATCTCTGAAGAGCCTTTAATGAAGTAGGTTGAACCCAATCACAGATGGCCTGAACCTTGACCGGGTCCATTTCAATAACAGACGGAGACAAAATAAATCTCAGAAATGAGACCTTCTGTACGCCAAAAAGACACTTTGATCCCTTCACATACAGTGCATTCTCTCTCAAAATCTGGAACACAGTCCGAACATGTTTCACATGAGAGTCCCAATCGTTGGAGAAAATCAAGATATCATCCAAATAAACAATCAAAATTTATCCACAAAATCCCTGAAAATATCATTCATGAAGGATTGGAAGACAGAAGGAGCATTAGTGAGCCCAAAAGGCATCACTAGGTACTCAAAATGCCCCTCTGGGGTATTAAACGCCGTCTTCCATTCATCCCCGTTCTGAATGCGAATAAGGTTATACGCCCCCCTGAGGTCAAGCTTGGTAAACCAACTAGCACTTTTCACTTTGGAAAACAGGTCAGAAATCAA
The DNA here is from genome assembly GCA_033576555.1 of Oophaga sylvatica. NCBI lineage: Eukaryota > Metazoa > Chordata > Amphibia > Anura > Dendrobatidae > Oophaga > Oophaga sylvatica. The sequence goes on from JARQOD010000003.1 coordinate 195,066,286, forward strand.
GGGTAACGGATATTGATACTTCACAGTGATCTTATTCAGGAGGCGATAATCAATACACAGCCTCAATGAACCATCCTGTTTGGCCACAAAGAAAAAAACGGCGCCCAAGGGTGAAGAAGATGGTCTGATATGACCCTTCTCCAATGACTCCTTGATATAAGATCGCATAGCATCATGTTCAGGTACAGATAAGTTAAAAAGGCGACCCTTAGGAAATTTACCACCAGGCACTAACTCAATAGCGCAATCGTAGCTTCTGTGAGGAGGTAAGGACGCAGACTTACTTTCACTAAACACATTAGAAAAATCAGTCAAAAAGTCAGGGACATCCTGAGACTGGGAGAGGCAGAAAAAACAAGAGTGTCAGTATTAACACATTGGCAACCCCAACTGGTCACAGACACAGATTTCCAATCCAAAAGAGGATTATGAGTCTGTAACCAAGGGAAACCCAGTACAATAATGTCATGCAGATTATGCAAGACCAGAAATTTGCTACTCTCCTGATGATCTGGTTCAACCCTCAATATCACCTGAGTAGAAAATTGGGGTTTATTCTCCGCCAAAGGGTAGAATCATTGCCCAGTAAAGGAATAGACTTCCACAGGGGTATCATGGGAAAGCCACAATGTTTGGCAAAGTCAAAATCCATCAGGTTAATAGCCGCTCCTGAATCAACAAAAGCCTGAGCCGAAAATGTGGACATGGAGCAAATGAGGGTAACAGTCAACAGAAATTTAGTCTGAACACTACCCAAGACAACTGAGCGCGCAAAACGTCTTCCCTGTTTAGGGCAGATGGAAATAGCATGGGACGCGTCACCACAGTAGAAACATAACTCATTGCGCCTACGAAACTCATGACGCTGAGCCCCAGAAGTCACTCCATCACACTGCATGGGCTCAGGAGCTGGCTCACAAGGCAACATCATCTCACGCATACCTCTGCGCTCTCGCAAACGTCTGTTAATTTGAATGGCCAAACACATAGAATCATTGAGACCAGAGGGAACAGGGAATCCCACCATAACGTCCTTTACTTTTTCTGACAGACACTTTCGAAAAAGGGCTGCCAAAGCATCATCATTCCATTTGGTCAGAACTGCCCACTTTCGAAATTTCTGACAGTACAACTCAGCGTCATCAAGACCCTGATTTAATGCCAACAGGATCTTTTCAGCTTGATCAGTGATATTAGGTTCATCGTACAATAACCCCAGAGCCTGAAAAAATACATCAATATCATTCAAAACAGGATCCCCAGGTGTCAGGGAAAAAGCCCAATCCTGAGGGTCGCCGCGCAGCAGGGAGATGACAATTTGAACCTGCTGTGCAGCGTTCCCTGAGAACTTAGGCTTTAAGGCAAAAAACAACTTACAGTTATTTTTGAAATTCAGAAATTTAGATCGATCCCCCAAAAACAAATCTGGCATGGGAATCCTAGGTTCCACAACCGGCAACCCAGCAAGATAGGTAGCAATACTCCGAACCTCAGTGGCAAGCTGATCCACACGGCCAGACAACTGTGCAAACTCCATTGAGAGAAAAAAAAAATCCTACTCAGCACCCATAGAAAAAGAGGGAAAAAATGCAACAAACAGAAAAAAAAAATCTCTGACAACTCTGACAACTTTTTTCTTTCCACACTATTTTTCCCTTCTGTGAGTACCATATAATTTTCAGTTTGGCCGGTGATACTGTCATGTGCGGTAGCTGAGGAGGACAGGAACAACAGCAGGGCAACCGAACACCTGAGATGTTGGTAACTAATGGGTTGCAGAAACCTGAACTAACCACACAACTAGAGTAGCCGTGGAGCGTTCCTACGTTGATCCTAGATGCCTCGTCACAGCCTGAGAGCTAGCTATACCTAAAGATAGAAACAGGAAAGCTAACTGCCCTGGAGTAGAGCCCCAAAGGAATAGGCAGCCCCCAAACATATAATGGCGGTTAGACAAGATGAAAACACAAACGCAGGCAGAAAACAGATTGAGCAAACGCTGGGGCCACAAGCTAACTAAATAGGAAAGGACAGGAGAGATTACTTTCTGCAACCCAGAAAACCCTACAAAAATCCAATTCTGATTACAAAAATACTGAGATCACACGATCTCGCCACCCACTAAATCAGATCTCAGTGTGAACAAAACCAAGCTGCAGCCGCTGAAAAAGCAGGAAAAAGCAAATGAAAAAACAACTGTGGCTGCAGACAAACTGTGAGGAGCTCAGGCCCCAGGAGGGACCTGGCTGTCCTCCACAAATGTGCAGAAAACAATGCAAATAGCAAGCACAAAAAGAAAAGCAGAAAATATCTTATCTGAAAGCAGCAGATGCAGGCAAGACACCAGCAAACTTCCAAATGAACCAGGAACCACAATAGAGACCAGAACAATTGATCACCGGCGACCGTCATGGGAGGGAACCTCCCTTATATCTGTCCAGTCCATGATCCCAGATTGCCATTCCTCTCTGGAAGGTTCAGTACTGTCTGTAACCACCAGAGGAGCCTCTGCTCATTCACAACACCCCCCACCCCACAAGTTGAGCCAAATAACCCCAAGTTTTCAATGCGTTACTGTTATTATAAAGTAAATTAAGGTTGACAAGCTTAAGTAATAAGAATTGATGTCGTTGGCATTGAAATGGGCACTGTTGGTATGTTTACTGTCCTCCACTCACTGCCGACTTTTCTTCCCCATTGACTTGCATTGGGGTCAGGTCGGGTTTCAGTCGGAACTCCGACTTTTGCCGATAGTCGGCTGATTTTGTTAGACTCGCCATTGGTTAAAGTTGGTCCGAAACCCGAGTCGACCCTCCCGGAGGCAAAGTCGCTCATCTCTAACCTTTATGCCTCCTTGTCGATGCCTTGTTCATTAAAAATCTTTTTTTTTTTTGTTTTGATCTTCCAGGCTATGAGACATATGCTGCCAGGAAGATTGCCTCCACTCTCATTATAATAGATTTCCCCTCCTCCCTCTTCCCTGGTTGCCTTTGACCTCATTCATTTATTCTACCTGCCGTCTCTCTTATACACTGTTTCACCCTTCTCAGGGCAGTGACTCCAAAATTCCTGTGCGCACGCGAGGCAAAGTCACTGTCACTTCCTGTCCTAGTGTTCTCAAGCGGTCTGAAAAGTTGCAAGTTAGGTGCCTGTCACGGAATGACAGTGGCAGGCAGAATGCACAGGTGTGGGATTTCCAGTCACGCGCCTATAGTCAAAGGCAAGCAGGGAAGAGGGGCAGGAGAAATCTAGTATCATGAGCGAGGAGGCAGTCTTATCGTTCGGGCAGCAAAGCCCACATAGCCTGGGAGATCAAAAAGAAAAAAGATGATTTTTATTGAGCAACGCATCATCAAAGAGGCATAAAAGTATGACAAGTTTCAGCTTTATACAACCTGTATGCCGTATTATTAGCTAAAATCTCTCAAGTGGGGTGACAGATACCCTTTAATATGTCTCACTGTGACAGTCTGTTTATTCTATACAGAGTGTATAGGTATTACTTTAATTATAATGAACCATTATGGGGTCCAATCCATCATCTTATATGGGAGTTTCAGCATTAATCCTTAATTTTTTATCGATATTATTTTCACCAATATGCTTTTTGACGCCAAACTAGTGTATCTAATACATATATTGCAATATATATTGCTATATTCTGCTGTCATGACTCTGTTGTTGGCTGTCTCAGAACCAGGGGCTCCTTCCCTGTCTTTAATGCTAGGGGCTCGCCCTGTTCCCCAGATTACTTCTGATGGAGAAGACACCGGGGCCACGTACCTTGCCTTAGCTCCTGAATCCGCCCACAGTCTGTACTCTTCCCACACCCAGGGAAGAGGGAAGTAGTAGTGTACCATAATACACCAACCAGACTTACGAGATAATACGAACAGGGATAACAAAAAATACCAAACATACAAATATACTCACACATGTAACAAAGGAATACACCGGGGAGAAGAAAGGGAATTATCACACACTCAAAACCTAGCAACAGTCACTGATAAATCCATTTTATTTTAGGATATTTGTTTCTTGTTTTTTGGTTTCATTGATAAATTCATGCTGCATAAGCTACTCTGACAATGAGTGCTAGCCAGGACCCAGATTATATAGGAGATGGGAGTGGCTATCGGTGCACAGCTGAGAGCCTTAAAGCAGGAAAGCTTCCAGGTGCTCGCAACTGTACAGAGTAACACCTGCACTGCTAAAATAAACTTGTACCATTTAATATGAAGGTGAAGTGCTTCTAATCGGTGCAGGAGTAGGAGAAATCAGACGCTGTTGTCTTCTGGCTACTCGCTGTCGCGGTAAACTCATGGCAGCTGCATTATTATCATGGTGCCTCTATGTCCCATACATGTTTTCACTAACAGCAGGATCACTGATAGCGATCTTTCTGTCCCTTATTACATACAGCGCTATTCTACTGTACAGTAAGTATCACAGAGTAGGGTTGATGTTGCACTGAAAGTGATTGGTGTAAAACACCTGCGGGTTATGTCTATTCTATATGGGCTTTATGCCCTCATCTAAGATGTTGGTTATTGACTATGATATGCACTGTACATACACAAATAAGCACAATGCATTTTGAGATCCATAGCCTTATAGAACTCTCAGATCTCGATTTATAATGTCCAGACCTGCACTCATTGCCGAGTTCAGACAAGATAAGATATCATTCAATTTACATCCAAACAAAATGGATGTTTTCATTCGTATTGTCACCTGTATTACATCCATACACCTGGCAGCTATATGTCCATTTTTACATTTGGCATTCATTTTAGTTTATAGCAACAGAAAATAAAATTTAAAAAACCCAATACAGTTTCCTATGTTAATGATTGCAATGTACCTGTAGTAAAAATTGAATGCTTTTCCTGTATTTGATTCAATTTTTTTTGTACACCTATAGACTTATAGGCGAGTCTTATCCAAAATACGTACTAGTACATGTACAAATGTGAGGCTAGTGCATGCTACGATTTCTTTTCGTACAGACCCTTAAAACTTTTAAAACTACTGTTTAATTTCGTTGGTCGTAGCGCTGTCTGTGTGCTATTCAATTTTATGAAGGACAAGATAAGTGCATATAATGCACTCATGCCCTATTCTCATCCGTTTTCAGGTCACACTCAGCCAATAAAGTCATGGGGGATCTGTACAGAATGGATGAAATACAGAAGATATACTTTGTATCTTAGTTTTTCATCTGAGTTTCATCTGTTCTAACTGATCTATTGCTAAGGCCTCTTTCACACATCCGTTTTTTGACATCAGTCACAATCCGTAGTTTTTTGAAAAAACAGATCGAGTACTGGATCCGTTTTTTCTCATAGACTTGTATTAGCGATGGATTGCGACGGATGGCCGCACGTTTCATCCATCGGAATTTTTTTTTTCCATCTGACGGAGACAATGGACATAAGAACGTTTTCTGTGTACGTCGAAAAGTCGGACAGCGACGAATCCAGCGCCATTTGTCGTTGGCTACAATGGAAGCATATGGGCGCAAGATCCGTCGCTGTCCATCAATAGACAGAATCCAGAGACGGATTCCGTTTTTTTAAAGGTATGTGCAGTTTTCCATTCAGGCACATAAAAAACTCTCTATTACAGCTGCTACATTGGATTCATCAAAAAACTGATCCGTCCCATTACTATCTGCACAGGATCCGTTTTTTTTCACACTTTGACGGATTGCGACTGATTGGAAAAAACTGATGAGTGAAAGAGGCCTTACAGTCAATGGATAAAAAAAATCAGTATACCTGCTTTAGCAAAAAAGAAACAGATGGAAAAAAAACGGATGCAACTAGGATGCTCCGTCAAAAAAATAGGTCAGTTTGCCATGGATAGCAACTCACATGTGTGAATGCAGTCTAAGTTCTCACTAAAACTCGGGCCTGATGTGACCGCTCAGTAAGCCAGCCAAACACACTGAGACAGGAGTGTGATTATGCTCCTGCAGTGTGTAGCGCTGATGTGGGAAAGGTCACTGGAGTTCATAGCTGATGAACCTCGGTCACCTCACGGACGTCTCCGCTCACTGCGTGAGAAAGTTCAACAAACCATCCGGATGTAGGAGAGTTGGAGTTCTTCGTCAGACAAATGGATTGTCATTTGACAGGTGAGGAATATGGTGGGTTTATAATTTTTTTTTTACAGTAGTGAATGGGAAAAAGAGAGACGGGAGTATTTATTTATAAAAATTATATATATTTAATTAGGGAGTCTATGTCTATCTTTCAATTAAAGGACTTTATTCTTTCTCTGTATTTTTTACAATATGACTATGGAGTTAGTAATGAGGGTGTCTCGTAGACGCCTCTTCATTACTAACCCCCGAGGCTTGATGTCAGCAGCTGTAATGCAGGGAAATTGGATGCAGCCACACAGAGGTGCAGAACAAGGTTAAACAGGGGTTGGTTTAATTAATACAAAGAGGATTCTCTTCGCAGGGAGCAAAAGGGTTAAACAGATTTAAGCTAAAAAACGCAAAGAACAGGATAACTAGAGGCCACAGTCTATGCATTTAACTGTTTCACTTATCGTGAGTCCGATGCTGATCACTTCTCCAAAGAGGAAAGTTGAAAGCCGGCTGATGCCGGTTTTGCGATCTTCAGGCTTCCCCGCCCAACAGATCTGTGTGCACTCTTCTGGCGGCAACGGGCGGTCACCAGTCTGACTCATTGTGCCCCTAGTCCACAGCCGGGAGTCTTTCACCACAATCTCCCACTTGGCGTGCTCTGCAATTGGGAGTTCCGCACAACACTCTCCCGCTCAGCGTGCTCTGTAATCGGGAGTTCTCCACAACACTCTCCCGCTCAGGGTGCTCAGCAATCGGGAGTTCCGCACAACACTCTCCCGCTCAGCGTGCTCTGCAATCTGGAGTTCTGCACAACACTCTCTCTCTCGGTCCTTCCTGCACTCATTCCCTCTCGCTAGTGCGCGGACTAACTGTACCCGCAGCGTGCAGCAGGTCCCTGTTCTCTCTTCTCTCTGGCAGGAACTCTGTCTGTCTTCCTTCACAAAACTCCTAGTCCCTGCTACACTTACCATGCCCCCTCTCTGCAGGTCATGGGTGCTCCCCGTCCTCAATTTCTTTCCCCCCTGCAACAATGGGTGCAGCCCCAGCAGTTACGGACCCGGTGCTCTGCCGGCACCTGCAGCCCGGTCTTCTTCCTTACACAGTCATAAAACAGCCATATTACCCCACTTGCCATTGCACCAGGGCAAATGGGAAGAGAGGAGGCAAAGCACCAGAATTAGCGCATCTTATGTATGCACTATTTCTGAGGCGGCTGAGAGCTGATGTTCTTAGCCTTATTAATATACAGTGGGTATGGAAAGTATTCAGACCCCTTTAAATTTCTCACTCTTTGTTTCATTGCAGCCATTTGGTAAATTCAAAAAAGTTCATTTTATTCTCAATAATGTACACTCTGCACTCCATCTTTACTGAAAATAACTAGAAATGTAGAAATTTTTGCAAATTTATTAAAAATAAAAAATAAAATATCTCATGGTCTTAAGTATTCAGACCCTTTGCTCAGTATTTAGTAGAAGCACCCTTTTGAGCTAGTACAGCCATGAGTCTTCTTGGGAATGATGCAACAAGTTTTTCACACCTGGATTTGGGGATCCTCTGCCATTCTTCCTTGCAGATCCTCTCCAGTTCTGTCAGGTTGGATGGTGAACATTGGTGGACAGCCATTTTCAGGTCTCCCCAGAGATGCTCAATTGGGTTTAGGTCAGTGAGTCGCACAACATGATACCAGGGTTATGGGATACTCGCACCGAGCCCATGGAAGTCTATGGGGAATGTCACTGGCAGCAGAGCTCGGTCCGTGGCCCTGGGCGCTCATACAATGGGGGGAATATTTACAGGGGATTTTAGTAATAGTTCGTGACGCCACCTGTGGTTTCTGATCAGATTGACCAGCGCTGCAAGATGGATCTTCTGAGGGATGTTATGGGCAGCTGGATGTTAAGTCCCCCACAGGTGGGACTGTTCCCTCGAAGTCTATGGTGGTGCAGGGTGCGGGCAAATAAGCAGTCACACACAGTTCAGTCTCTTTCCATACCTTTACTGGTAGATGTTGCAGGTATGTCCCGGGAAGCTGGTCAGGTTGGAGAATGCACATTCAGGGAATTGCTGAGCAGGTTTAAGGCCCCCTTTCCCCTTGAAATGTATGTGAGTCCTAACTTGCATAAAGTCAAGTTTAACTCTTACTATAGCAGCTACGCCCGCTGACATTGTGGTAGAGTCTTCTCTGTCTCTGATGCTCAGATGTTGGCAAGAACGAAGTCCTTCTAAGCTTGGCCTTGCTAAAAGTCCTTGTTCTCCCTGACTCCAGTTACATATCAACACTTAGGGCTACCCTCTGCGACTTGAAGTCCAGCAGGGCCTCCGGATTTTCTATCACTAGCTGTGAAGTACTAGCAATGCTTCGGACCCGGTGTCCGGTCAATTTAGTGAAGGTGATCTGTCACCTAAGTCACTTGTCCTTCTTTCACCACTCGCCTGTCGCCCTGCTCTCGCCCTTAACATAAGCACGGGTAGCAGTAGGTGTAGTTGTCAGCTTTCCTTCCAATGCTCGCTGACCTGCTCTCAGTTGACTCGATGTTATAACTGCTGTAGTCCCCTTCCTTCTTTCCTTTCTAAACTCTGTCCAGAGCAGCTCACAGGACGTTCCGTCAGACTGTATACACGCTGTAGCTCCGAGAGTCACTTTCCACGTTCTTAGGGAATACAGGCAGCTTGTTCTGAGATAACAGCTTCAGATGTAGCTCTGACTAGGCTAGAGTGATTTCCTCCACTCGTACTAGCCTCCACTTCGGTTCAAGATGAACTACCTGAGCTCTGTCAGGACTCAGTCTTCTCTCCACTCCCTCCAAGACTGAACACTTGAACTCTCCTCACTCCTCAACCAACTCTTCTCTCAACTCACTACTCTCTGCTACGTCACACTAACTTAAATAGTCTAAGATGCCTCTAGAGGTAGTGTTGGGTAGTGTGCGTGAATGAATATCAGGTTTTCACAATTACCTTCCTGTGCACTCTCCAGGAAACATGTGTACCAAGCGCAGCTGGGCCACACATCCCCCCCTGGTTAAACACAGCACTCCCGGGCTGTAATAGAAGAGAAAAACATTTTTGTTTTGCATATAACATAAACATTTTAACTCATCCCTTGCGGGAGGTAAGGACTCTTTAACGTTACACTGTGTACAATGGCATTAGAAAAATATCAAAATACTTTTCTCATAAATATATACAAGACAAGATTCTTGTGGAGGACCCGCACCAAAAACCTCCCACGTGGGTCCTGGGTGGGCTGCAGGACTTCATTGCTGCAGACCTCACTCTAGGCCACACCATACGGGTTTTTCTTTAGAGGTAGTTAAGGCTTTATGTAAAACCAAGATGGGGCACCGAAGTGCGAACTATTTACAATGAGAGTTTTTGGGCTGGCACAGTCCTCAACCACGCAGTCTTTGCATAATGAAACACATTTCAAGAAATCACATTTCAATAATAATACTTCAATACTATTCACATTAGTACTATATTTCTTATTACCCAACTGGGGTATTCTATGCAAAATTTATGCAACTAACATTATCAAAATATTAATAAAGTGCAAATCTTCTTAATCAAACTTCTTCAAACTTTATACAGGTGCAGTAAACCCTGTCTGGGTCCTACTGTTCTTCTTCTTTCTTGCAGATATTAAGGACGTCTTCCATACCTATGGCTGGAACGACGCAGTGCGCCTTTGAATGCATAACGAACAAGTCATGGCCTGCAATCTGCGTTTGCGTTGCCACAGTTCTTGTGCGTTCCACTAGGGGCCCAACGGGTGTCTCTCCAGAATATAGATTTGGCTCATGTTGAGACGCACTTTCTTGCTGCGTTTTTAAATAAGACTCTGGTTGCGTTGTAGAAGGAGCCGCAGTATACAATGCCGGTTGCGATGCAGAATGGGTCGCAGAATATGAGGCTGGATAGGATCTTGGTGCAGAGGAGGATGCAGGTTGCGATGCTGGTGCACGGCCGGGTACTATTGGAGCTGGTCTCGGGACGCTGTGGCATGATGTAGATTACCGGCGTCGGGGACGGGGTCACTGACACGGGAAACATTTAAGGCATACCATCCTTTTAGACCCCAGTGACGCGTATAGCTGACGATGTCCCCGTTTATGAGATCCCTTCCCGGGTGGCCAATGGGCAGATGAGACTCCACATCTCTGCGGCTGACAAATACCCCTTGGTAGAGGCCTGGCTCATGGATGAACCCCCAGCCTTTGCGGAGTTTAAAATCACTAACGCACCCCTGGCGCCGCGGTTCCCGGAGCGTACCTTTATCCCTCCGACATTCTCCTTGTCGGCGAGGAACTCTTCCTGGTACCCTGACGGAACTGCTGCACCTCTCTCTGCTCCTGCTGTCATCGCTGCTCCTGCTCGCGGCGTCGCATTTCGTTCTCCACCTGGGCGGCATAGGTCACATCGTCCAGGTATTCCATTTCCTCCCAGTCGACCTCCATCACGGACGGCTGGGTCCCCTCCGGTGTCCCTACCGGGGATCGCATTCCGCTGCGGCCTCCAGGCCTGGCTGGTACTCCGGAACGGGCAGGGCCTCCTCAGCCTCCGTCCCTCCGACCGCTTCATCGGTGGAGTCGGGATCAGCTCTTTCGGGGCCGGCCTCCGGTTTCTCATCAGCCGCTGGCTGTGGTGGCACAGGGAGCACAGGTAATGGCTTCGTTCCTGGGGGAGAGAGTATTGCGTCCCACAGCAGCCGCTGTTTCCGGGCACGCCAGCTTCTCTCCGTCTCGTCCATCTCTTCACAGCGCTGGATCATGTCCCTGAGCACCGCATTCACCTCCTCTAATTCCAGCATGATTTGGTCGGTGTCCCGACCTGGGGACGGCTCAGGCACAGGCAGTAGCTCTTCAGGGAACGGGGCCTGTGCTCCACCGCTCCTCCACACAGCGTCTCCTGTCCTTCCGCCATCTCTCTCCAGGCCAGACTGTGTTTTCCATCTGGAACAATCTGGTCTCCTCCGTGGGGGCGAGATTTGCGCTTCCTCTTTTGGCATAGAGGATGAAGAGGAGGCGGATCTCCCTTGCAGTGGGGCAGGCTTTTGTATTATAATAGCATTTAGACAGGGCGCCCATAGCTTTCGCGCCACGGGGGGGGTATGCCCACGAAGGCACGCCCACTTTCTTCACCAGCGCCTCAGGGCGCGAATATGGCGGCAAAATGGCGGAAAATGGCGCCAAAAATCACAAAAACTGCACACAGTCTTTTCTGCACAAAACAGTCCACATAGGCACACAGGACTCACAAATTGTAAACTTCGGATCCTGTTCGTGACGCCAAAGATGAGTCGCACAACATGATACCAGGGTTATGGGATACTCGGCACCGAGCCCATGGAAGTCTATGGGGAATGTCACTGGCAGCAGAGCTCGGTCCGTGGCCCTGGGCGCTCATACAATGGGGGGAATATTTACAGGGGATTTTAGTAATAGTTCGTGAGCCACCTGTGGTTTCTGATCAGATTGACCACCGCTGCAAGATGGATCTTCTGAGGGGATGTTATGGGCAGCTGGATGTTAAGTCCCCCACAGGTGGGACTGTTCCCTCGAAGTCTATGGTGGTGCAGGGTGCGGGCAAATAAGCAGTCACACACAGTTCAGTCTCTTTCCATACCTTTACTGGTAGATGTTGCAGGTATGTCCCGGGAAGCTGGTCAGGTTGGAGAATGCACATTCAGGGAATTGCTGAGCAGGTTTAAGGCCCCCTTTCTCCTTGAAATGTATGTGAGTCCTAACTTGCATAAAGTCAAGTTTAACTCTTACTATAGCAGCTACGCCCGGCTGACATTGTGGTAGAGTCTTCTCTGTCTCTGATGCTCAGATGTTGGCAAGAACGAAGTCCTTCTAAGCTTGGCCTTGCTAAAAGTCCTTGTTCTCCCTGACTCCAGTTACGTATCAACACTTAGGGCTACCCTCTGCGACTTGAAGTCCAGCAGGGCCTCCGGATTTTCTATCACTAGCCGTGAAGTACTAGCAATGCTTCGGACCCGGTGTCCGGTCAATTTAGTGAAGGTGATCTGTCACCTAAGTCACTTGTCCTTCTTTCACCACTCGCCTGTCGCCTGCTCTCGCCCTTAACATAAGCACGGGTAGCAGTAGGTGTAGTTGTCAGCTTTCCTTCCAATGCTCGCTGACCTGCTCTCAGTTGACTCGATGTTATAACTGCTGTAGTCCCCTTCCTTCTTTCCTTTCTAAACTCTGTCCAGAGCAGCTCACAGGACGTTCCGTCAGACTGTATACACGCTGTAGCTCCGAGAGTCACTTTCCACGTTCTTAGGGAATACAGGCAGCTTGTTCTGAGATAACAGCTTCAGATGTAGCTCTGACTAGGCTAGAGTGATTTCCTCCACTCGTACTAGCCTCCACTTCGGTTCAAGATGAACTACCTGAGCTCTGTCAGGACTCAGTCTTCTCTCCACTCCCTCCAAGACTGAACACTTGAACTCTCCTCACTCCTCAACCAACTCTTCTCTCAACTCACTACTCTCTGCTACGTCACACTAACTTAAATAGTCTAAGATGCCTCTAGAGGTAGTGTTGGGTAGTGTGCGTGAATGAATATCAGGTTTTCACAATTACCTTCCTGTGCACTCTCCAGGAAACATGTGTACCAAGCGCAGCTGGGCCACACATCAGGGCTCTGGCTGGGCCAGCCAAGAATGGTCGCAGAGTTGTTCTTAAGCCACTCCTTTGTTATTTTAGCTGTGTGCTTAGGGTCATAGTCTTGTTGGAAGGTGAACCTTCGGCCAAGTCTGAGGTCCAGAGCACTCTGAAAGAGGTTTTCATCCAGGATATCTCTGTACTTGGCCGCATTCATGTTTCCTTCAATTGTAACCAGTCATCCTATCCCTGCAGCTGAAAAACACCCCCATAGCATGATGCTTCCACCACCATGTTTCACTGTTGGGATTGTATTGGGTAGGTGATGAACAGTGCCTGGTTTTCTCCACACATACCACACATTTTCTCCACGCATTTCTGTTTTTTTCAGTCAAGATGGGTGCAGAGTGTACATTAATGAGAAAAAAATTAACTTTTTTTGAATTTACCAAATGGCTGCAATGAAACAAAGAGTGATAAATGTAAAGGAGTTTGAATACTTTCCGTGCCCACTGTAGGCTAGGAAGGAGTCAACATCCATGGCCCTTTCATAGCCTATTAATCTTAGCCTGAAGCTGTCTGTTTAGCCTTTGCTGGTAATTAATTATAAGGGGAACTCCACATCATTTTTTTTGGGGGGGGTCTGTTGTGAATGTGTTAGAGACGACTTTGGAGCTGAGGCTCCCTCTGGTGGTTGCTGAGGGTATTGAACCTATGTTGAACAGCAAAAGTCCACCACCTGCAATTGATGAATGGCTATCAGGTGGGACGGACTGGCCTGATATAAGTGAGCTGACCTCCCATGATCCTGGCCGGTGATCAATTGTTACTTCCTGGTCTTGGTTGGAATTCAGCTTGCTTTTCTGCTGTCTCCTGCTAGCATTCAGATAAGTTACTTTCAGGGTTTTTTTTTACTGTGGTTTGATTTTCCTTGTTTTTGCTGCCTTGCTTTTCGAGTTCAGCCGGGTCCCCTTTGGGGGCTTGTGCTGGTCTCTTTTCTCTTTTTGTATTTGTTCATTTGCTCAGTTCTTGTGATATTTTACTGCTGGGTAGCTGCATGTTCACACCAGAGATCTGATATAGGTGGTCGAGACCGTGTGGTCTTAGCATTTTTGGATTCAGAAGTGTTGGAGTTTTTCCTAGGGTTTTTCTGGGTTGCAGACAGTATTCTCTCCTGTGCTGTCCTATCTAGACAGTTTTGGGCCCCAGCGTTTGCTCATTCTATTTTCTGTCTGTGTTCGTGTTTTTATCTTGTCTAACCGCCATTATATGTTTTGGGGCTTCCTATTCTTTTGGGGGTCTACCCTGGGCAGTTAGCTTTCCTCTTTCCATCTTCAGCTAATCTCTCCGACTGTGATGAGGCGTCTAGGGCACCGTAGGAACGTCCCATGGCTGCTTCTAGTTGTGCGGTTAGTTTAGGGGTCTGCAACCTGTTAGTTACCAACCTCTCTGGTGTTTGCCTGCCCTTGAGGTTTTTTGTTCCTGCCTCCTCAGCTACCAAAACATAACAGGGGTCCCCATTTTAATAACCAGTAAAAGGATAAGTAGACAGCTGTGACCTGTTATTAACAACCTGGGAAGTTCCATGTTTATTACCTTCTTCCTAGGCTATAAACATCAGCCCCCAGCTGTCAGCTTTCCCTCAGCTGGTTATTAAAAATTCAGGGGACCACACGCCATTTTTTTAACGTATGTAATTATGAGCTAAATACTTGTACAGTAAACTGCACTGTACTGATTATATATCTCAATTACATCTATCTATCGCTAAGATTGTTTTATTAGTCAGTGAACTAGATTGAAATGACAGAGATTTACAGTATGTAAAAGCTGATGTTAAAAACACATTGCATATGGATATACAGAAAAAAACCCTGTTTGGGAGAGAAGACTAGACAAATCGTGGCGCCCTAGGTGCGTAAAAACAATATTATAGTCTTTAAAGTGTGCACAATTTTATGCACTCACCTGATAGAAGACTAATATGGCTTTAGATTGTGTATCCTCAAAAATCCTTCTGGATACTTTTCAATAGACAGGGCTTGCAGCTTGCCACGGGTGGATCCAAGTGAAAGAGCTAGATTCAGGCTCACACAGGATGAGTAAATCAAGAAAGGCACATCCAGCCCATGAATGGCAGCGCTTCCCAGGACTCACATCCAAAGATGATATTTCAGATTTTTTTATTTGATAAGTTAAAATAGAAGAGATACAATGCGTTACGGATACAGTATATATCCTTCATCAGGTATTATAAAATCCGAAATGTTGACCTACTGAAATGTATATTCAGTAAATGCACTCAATACTTGGTCAGGGCTCCTTTGGCATCAAGAACTGCATCCATGCAACGTGACATGAAGGAGATCAGCCTGTGGCATTGCTGAGGCATGCCATGCTGCACTGATGCAGTAATTGATGCAAAAGGAGCTCGGACCAAGTAATGAGTGCATTTACTGAACATACATTTCAGTAGGCCAACATTTCGGATTTTAAAATAATTTTTTCAAGCTGGTGTTATAAAGTATTCTAATTTACTGAGATCATGACTTTTGAGTTTTCATTGGCTGTAAGCCATAATCATCGACATTAACAGAAATAAACACTTGAAATAGATCACTCTATATGTAATGACTATCTAATATATGAGTTTCACTTTTTGTATTTAATAGCTAAAATGAATTACCTTTATGATAATATTCTAGTTTTGTGAGATGTACCTGTATGTGATAGATAGACAGATATATATATATATTTATCTATCTATCTATCTGTAAGGAGGAAGATCGGGCTGCAGGTACCTGTACCGCACGGGGTCCGGAACTGTTGGGGCTGCTTCCCATGTTGCCTGGGGAAAGGAATAAGGGACCGGACCAACCTCATGACCCGGGTAGGAAAGGCGTTATAAGAGGAAAAACGCATGCAGTGACAGGGAGTTGGGCACGAACAAGCAGAGCACAGCAGGGTGAGCAGCGTGCGCCGCCTCCTGAGCATCAGTGCTGCGACAGGCTGTGTTCGTCGGCTCCCGACAACACTAGCGGAGCAGAGAGAAAGAGAGGTGCCATGCGCCCAGAGACTATGAGTACTGCACCCGTGAAGAAGAGAGAAGGCCTAGTACCAGACACTCGTTTGCGGCCTTCCCTGTCATTTGCTGGACGCCAGCCCACGTTTGACTGTGAGAGTGCTGCGGCCTGGTCTGCTTTGGCCGCACAAGTTCATGGACTAGGGGCTCAGCGGAAGGTACCAGAGACCGACCGCTGCTGCCAGAAGATGGAGCATCGTTCAAAGGACCCCCTCTGTGGACATCTTTCCAGCCGTTGCCGGTGCTGCAACCCCTGTGGGATAATCTGTGGTGGAGGAGCATAAAAGGACACGATAAGTTTAATAAAGGGACTGCTATTGTTCTGCACTTGTTGTTCTATTTACTCTTTAACCATTTATCTCCCTGCGAGGAGTTAATATCTTGTTTAGTTAAACTGTTAAATTGTGTTAACCCTTGCTCTGCCTTCTGTCTGTCACTGCATCCCGCAACCTGCTTACATAGCTAACACAAAACATAATTTTTATGTTGTTGATATGTTGTGTATTTGTACTTTATTTAGTGCAGAGGAAACTGAAGTTTATTTGGAAAATGGAGCCACTCCACAGTTCCAGGATCATGTAAAGCCCACTGAAGACATGTTATCCGTCACTGCAAAAAGCAGTGGACAACCTGGAAATATGGCCTGGGAAAGGCAGCTAAGACAGACAGCAAAATCCAGTAGACCTACGATAGCAAACCATAAGTTGATCTATCAATCTGAACCCAAATCAAACCAAACACGGTTGCATGTTGTTCAGTCAACAACTTTTGGACAAACCACTTGGAAATCTCTGAGGGTAACTGACTTTACTGCTGAGCCACAGTGGAAAACTGAAGAGGATTATATCCTGATTCCTTCCTCCCATCACACTGTAAGTGCTTGTCAAATATCTAATGCTCTATAGTCCAATGTACATTGCTTGCAGAAGTGTCATAGCAGCCAAGCTATACCAGTGCTAGTTTATTTCCAGGTAGCATCTTTGTGCCCAATAAGCCTTAAGGGACCAGTATTATCCACTTTTAATTCTATAGCAAGGATTTAATTGCTGATGTACCGTAACTTTGTAGCTAAATTACCTGGTTAATGAAGAGTGATAAGTTAGCCCAGCATTTTCTGGCTACACATATATTTATACAGGGGGAAAAAAGGTTCCCCCATATGCACAGATGTACCCCCTTATATGTGGCTGAAATGAAATGTTAGATGGGATCTAGTTTCAAGAGGTAGAGGTGGGAGCCCATGGTGTCCTCAAACCTGTGATCCAACCCTGATGATATACTAGGACTAATTTCTTAAAAACAAAACATAAACTCCATGCAGATGTTGATCTAGTCAAATTTGAGCTTAGAGATTTGTAATAATGCTAAACATTGTTCCACTGTGCTCAATATTAGGTTGTTGGTGGGATAATGAGTAGGATAGGGAGAGACAAGTGAAAAAGAAGTCTCTGTGAATATGAAGGTCAATAAAGTCTGGTGTGCCCAACTTTAGACCAGACCTTCCGCGGTCACACTTTGGTGGGTTGAGTTTTAAATGTGCATCTTATTTCTTTTCCCAGACCTGTCCAATGTCTATAAAAATTAAATCTCGTAATGTGTCTTGGCTACAACAAAAGTTCCTTCGTGATATCACCATATTTATGGATGCCCGCCATTTCACTGATAAGGAGTGGAAAAGACTGGGGCACTTTATTCCTCCATTTGGCTGGATGGAGTTAGAGTATCCAGGTAAGCAATGTGGTGCTGACATGTTTTTTTGTATTTCAACTAATACAGGTGCAAAAAAGTCATGTTCTCCTAAAATTGCCAGACATATACAAGATTTTTTTATGGAAAAATACACATGAGCAAAATCTTGTAAATGTGGTTTGTTTAAACTGAATATAGTTTATAACTTGTCAAATGTTGGAAAAAATTGCAAAAAACTATAATAACCTGCCATATTAAAAATTGCATATGTCCAATATACTATGTATACCATGTATAAGGTCAGGTTGCATCACCAAGTCACACCACAACTGCACCAAAGATTTAGGTGTTTTATTATTTGCAGATATCTGGGCATTATTTTATTCAGTTGAAGTTGTCATTTTTTGTTACTGATAGTGAAAGTGCAGCAATATTAATTGTCATTTTAATCTTGATTATCAGTTCTCTAAAAACTAAAGGAGCTGTCATTCTGTCAGGATGTTCTAGAATTATTTTTTATCAATTTCTTTTAAGTGAAATTAAAGTTAACTAATATGCCTGATCTATCTGCTGTTACTGACAGAATGACCACCAAAATAAAACAGAAAAAAATCCAATATCTCTGTAACTAAGTTATCAAACATTACTAAACTGTGGCTGCTGCAAATAACATTGCCAATTACCCCTTCAAGACGCTGCCCTTTTTCGATTTTGCGTTTCTATTTTTCGCTCCCCTTCTTCCCAGAGCCATAACTTTTATATTTTTCTGTCAATATGGCCATGTGAGGGCTTGTTTTTTGCAGGACGAGTTGTACTTTTGACCAACACCATTAGTTTTACCAAGTCGTGTACTAGAAAATGGGAAAAAAATTCAAAGTGTGGTGAAATTGCAAAAAAAAGTGCAATCCCACACTTGTTTGTTTGGCTTTTTTGCTAGGTTCACTAAATGCTAAAACTGATCTGCCATTATGATTCTCCAGGTCATTACGAGTTCATAGACACCAAACATGTCTAGGTTCTTTTAAATCTAAGTGGTGAAAAAAAATTTCAAAGTTTGCTAAAAAAAAAAAAATTGCGCCATTTTGCGAGACCTGTAACACCTCCATTTTTCGTGATCTCGGGTTGGGTGAGGGCTTAATTTTTGCGCGCCGAGCACACATTTTAATGATACCATTTTGGTGTGGATAAGATCTTTTGATCGCCCGTTATTGCATTTTAATGCAATGTCATGGCGACCAAAAAAACGTAATTCTTGTGTTTTGATTTTTTTTTCTCGCTACACCGTTTAGCGATCAGATTAATGCTTTCTTTTATTGATAGATCGGGCGATACTGAACATGGCGATACCAAATATGTGTATGTTTGATTTTTTTTTATTGTTTTATTTTGTTAACTGGTTAACAGGTTTACAGCAGGGACCGATGCTAATGCTACCAGCCCTGCTGTAAACCCCCGCAGAATGAATGAGTTCATCTCTGTGCAGCCTCCCCGGCTCACAGGAGATGAACTGATTAGCGTGGGAACCTTAATTGATTTTTTCCCACGCTGTCAGATCACCTAAGCGGTAGTCAGTGAGGCTGCGCAGAGTCCCTGGCTGACCTGAAGTGAACTCGATAGCGTGGGAAAAAATCAATTACGTTTCCCATGCTAATCAGTTCATCTCCTGTGAGCCGGGGAGGCTGCGCAGAGATGAAGTCATTAATTCTGCGGGGGTTTACAGCAGGGCTGGTAGCATTAGCATCTGTCTCTGCTGTAAACCTGTTAACCCTTTCAGATGGATTGCAGCGTGGTACCTGACTGAACGCCGGAGAGGTATGGATATTGTTGCTTTTTTATTTTATTTTTATTACAGGAGAACACGGGATTCAGAAGGATTACCAGTGCAATAAAATGTGGTAAAAAACTATGTGTATTTATTTCATTAAAATAATTTTAAATTAATGTGTGTGTTTTTCTAACCATTTACTACAATAGGATTAATAATGGAGAGTTGTCTAATTGACAACTCTCCATTATTAACCCGGATTAATGTCACCTTTCAATAGCAAGATGACGTTAACCCATAATTAACCCATGAGCCACCGATAAAGGCAATGGGAATAGACAGGCTAAGTGCCAGAAAAGGCGCATCTAATAATAGATGTGCCTTTTCTGGGGTGGCTGGGGGCAGATGTTAGTAGCCAGGGGGGCCCAAAAACAATGGTCCCTCTCTAGGCTATTATAATCTGTCTTTAGTCACTGGCTTTCCCTGTCTGGCGGAGAAAATAACGCGGGAGCCCACGCATTTTTTTCAACGAATTTACACATTAAATTAACACCTACATGTATGAAATATTGCACACATACACTCATATAATTGTTAATCAAAACCATATATCAAACTGAATGAAATTAAATGGTTTACTGTATGTAAACCATGTGTCATTTCATGTCGGGTTCTGTAATGATTTTACAGAAGCGGCAATTGAATTAGCGGCTATTATGCTATGTAGAAGTGTATGAACTATAAATATATATGTGTGTCTCAATGACATAGAATACATATATATATTGTGGTATAATGACTAATGTGGCACCTAGGGGGCGCTGTATAAGTTGCTCAAATTATGCCTGGAGGCATGAGAGAGATGGGAAACCAGTCCCTGGTATGGGGCTAAACGGAAAGTGTGTGTCGCAGAGCTATTCTGTGCTGTAGGTCAGTAAAGTTGTTCTGGGACTTATTGTCCCATAAGAGTTCTGATTCTTGTTAAGGGTGAACCTACAGGGTTAGCTTGTGAGCTGGGTGGGACATGCTAACCACACATACACCGCCCACTGGTGGTGGGAGAATGAATGGTACATACTGGTGATTGTATGTGGTGAAGGACCTGTGATGAGGTCATGAACACGTGACCAGACCATGTGCTTCATACCTTGGCTTGGGGAGTGGCTACAGGTATGAAAGGCAGTGCTGGGCACATGGAGAGGAGAACATGGTGGAGACTGGGAAGTGTCTCTGTAGTCTGTCTCAAGGGATTCTGTCTGAGACTGGGAATGTCTCAAGGGAGTCTGGCTGAGACAAGTGGAGAGTGTGTCCTGCACAGGGCTGCCTGGAAGGTTCCTGGAAGGTCTGTCAGTGTTGGATCGTATTCCTGGAAGCACGTGGTGAGACTTGGAACTTGGTGGCCGGGGTTTTGGACTGGGGTCCTGAATAGCACCCGGACAGGACACATGTGTGTGCGGAGCCTGTGACGGTCCCACACTGAGAACCAGGCGGTTCTATTGAGGAGTTTGGCTGGAGTTAGCCTGGAAGTGGCTTTTTGTTACAATGTGTCAGTGAGCACCGGAAGCGAGTCCAGATCACCCGGGAAGGCACCTGGCGGTCCCTGCTGGCTTGCAGCCGCTTAGTCAAGCCCATCCCATGCAAGGGTGAGTCTGGGACCAGTAGTTGCAAAGATGGAATGCGTTTATGTTTTGTCATGTTGTTGTTACCTGGTC
This sequence comes from Oophaga sylvatica, assembly GCA_033576555.1. NCBI lineage: Eukaryota > Metazoa > Chordata > Amphibia > Anura > Dendrobatidae > Oophaga > Oophaga sylvatica. Next base: position 195,087,248 of record JARQOD010000003.1, read on the forward strand.
TTAAAGAGACAGTAAAACTGTTATTTTTGGACTTAATGCCTGTGTGTTGCCTCATTACTGCGTGCCCGGCCTCGGCCTACCAGAGTGAATCCCTACAATATATACATGTGTATATATGTATTCTTTCTTTTGTGACTTAAAAACTATCATTTGGATCCATCATATGTCGGTTTTGCAAGCCGGCGAGAAAATCTCGCCATACGGATGCCATACGGATGACTGTGATGATACCCTGGGCTGGAAGCTCCATTTCTTGTGCTGTTCTAGAACTTTCCACATAGAACTACAACCCCAACGTGTTTGGCCAGTACAGAGCTGGACTGAAAATCAGTCCTCATCCTTGCTGCTGACAGCCCACAGCTTGAAACCCCCCCTCCCTCTCTCTCTGCAGCTCACTCTCTCCTTTAACCCCCCCACCTCAGGAATTCCTTTGTCTCCAAGCTCCAACTTTCTCTTTGCTTATCCTATACAAGGGAAATCTAATCATCTGTCTATAATATGCTGTGAGCTTATGATAGAAACACGGCACCTGCTGTTCTGTAACGTGCCCCATCAGGCGTCGTTCCCATGGTACTGGTGAACCCGTTACTCCAACAGAACCCGAGAAATGGAATTCTCGGATGCACCATGAACTATCTCACCCAAGTTTGGGCTCATTTGAACAGTCATTTCAAAGTAAGATCACTGATAGGTCTGCCATTATTCTGCTAGGTTCCCAGGATGAGTTATGGTCCTTATGATCTTCCAGAGCTTCAAACTATAACTTGTAGTCTGGGAGGTGGCCAGAAAACCATCCCCTTTTGTGAGGTCACCAGCCCACAGGTATAAGTCTTGCACTAGCCCCCCCTGTTCATTCCAGGCTGTGATGACGTGACTAACAGATCTGCAAATGAACTATGACGTGTGGCTCCTCCCCCAGCCTGTCTTGCCTGTAACTGCATAAGTACCATGTAAGTTTTCACCTTTAATCCTGTTTTATTTTTAACTGTTAACAGCTTGTTACATCTTTTTATCCTGTATAAACACTGCCTGCATCTTTAGGAATAAACCTATAAAATTTATTAGTTTGTTTCTCCTGCGCTATAAACGATCTTGCACGTGCCTGAAGTACTACGCTACTGATTTGGGGTTGCTACGGACCCTCTTGATAAATTGTTCATTAAGTAAATCGTAGCTGGTGGCAGCTAAAAAGAAGGGTGTAAAGTGTTAACCTATTGGGTGGCGTTGGCAGTGACGAAGTGGGTTTTATAAGTGTATTGCCTGGCTGCGGCCCGGAGTAATTATAATTCCCTCACTGCAGCGTGCCCAATAGCCAGCACACATCCAAGCGGACCGTCTGGCGACTAATTATCCTAGGTGCAGTTCCCTGACTGACCTGAGGGTAAGGGGGCGCCAGAGAGCTGCAAGTTCCTAAGTGGAAGTGGGATAATTATAAATCCCTGCAGATTATTGGGTCGGACGGCAGCAGCCGTCGTGTGTGTGCCGCGTTTCCATCACATTTGTGGCAACGGAGGGATCACAAGCCGTGATACCCCGAGCTACCGTGTGGCGGACTGTGGGCCGTTCATCACATTGGTGGCAGCGGTGGGATTATAGAGCATTAGTGATCTGGTCTGAGCAATTATTCCACTCACTAAAAAACTTGCACAGTTCTTCAGGGACCCTGCAACTAAAGTTTTGGAGAACAAGCTCAGTGTTTATTAGTCCTGAGACAATCGTGTGTACTTGCGGTTACCCCTCCCTTCTCTTTGTTTTTCTATCCTATCTTTTATTTGGCAATGGCGAGGATGGGAGAAGAGTGGTGTAAACTGCAGAAAAGGGAAACTCTTGCTGGAAAATGCATTTCCCGAGGCCTTGACCCCATGGGCCAAACCAAAACTCAACTGATCCAGGTCCTGATGGCACAGGACCACGCTGAGAGCGAGGAGGGCGCAGAAGCAGAGGTCCAACCCCTGAACGCTTACACCCAGGGCCTGGTGACAGATTCCCTTTAATAGGTCCTAGAAAAACAATATATTTAATCAATGTCACAGCTGTAAAACAAGCATAGCATGAAAGGTTTTAGAACACACACGTGAAATGAGCAGGCTACAATATGTTTACAGCACTGAACACCTAGTTTAAGTGCAGAGTGGGATTATGTCTTGTTAGGATAAGGGCAGACTAAATTTGCACACTAGGTTTAAGATATACTATCGGGACATATACACTAAATGGAAGCCTGTGACAGTTGCCATACATTGCTATCTGTATCTCCACAATGTACTGTTGAAAAGAATTTTATGAATTGACATATGCATTTATAAACTGTACATGGCTAAAGAGAATCTTTCATTAGGATCAATCCTCCTAAACCATGTAAATGGACATGTAAGTCATAGGAAGCTGAATAAAATGATACCTTATCCCCTTTCCGACATCGGGCATAATAGTATGCCAATTTCGGACTCCCTCCTTTTGATGTGGGCTCCGGCGGTGAGCCCAAATCTTTCCCGGGACATGTCAGCTGTTTTGAACAGCTGACATGTGCCCGCAATAGCCACGGGTGGAATTGCAATCCACCCGTGGCTATTATCTAGTTAAATGCCGCTGTCAAACGCTGACAGCGGTATTTAATAATTTCTTCCGGCAAGCGTGCCAGAAATACCTCACCAGTGATCTGCGTCACGTGATCGTAGGTCACCGGTGTGTCGGCATGACAACCAGAGGTCTCCTGGAGACCTTTATGGTTGTCAGTGCCGGCTTGCTATGAGCGCCACCCAATGGTCGGCGCTCATAGCAAGTGAGCAAATCTGCTATATAGAGGCGATCTGATCTGCTCATCGCCTCTCTGTAGCAGAGTTGATCGGGTTATGGCAGCTTCTTGTCTCCCATGAAGACTATTGAAGCATTCCAAAAGTAAAAAAAAATGTTTTTAAAAATATAAAAGTTTAAATCACCCCCCTTTCGCCCCATTCAAAATAAAACATAAAAATAAAATCAAACATACACATATTTGGTATCGCCACATTCAGAATCACCTGATCTATACATAAAAAAGGATTAACCTGATCGCTAAACGACGTAGCAAGAAAAAAATTCAACGCGAGAATTATGGTTTTTTGGTTGCCACGACATTGCATTAAAATGCAATAACGGGTGATCAAAAGATCGTATCTGCCCCAAAATGGTATAATTAAGAACATCAGCTTGGCTTGCAAAAATATGCCCTCACCCGACCCAAGATCACGAAAAATGGAGATGCTACGGGTCTTGGCACAATTTTTTTTTTTTTTTAAACAAAATGTGGAATATTTTTTCACCACTTAGATGAAAAAAACCTAGACATGTTTGGTGTCTATGAACTTGTAATGACCTGGAGAATCATAGTGGTAGGTCAGTTTTAGCATTTAGTGAACATAGTAAAATAGCCAAAAAACAAGTGTGGGATTGCACTTTTTTGCAATTTCAACACAGTTTTTTTCCCATTTTCTAGTACACGACATGGTAAAACCAATGAAGACGTTCAAAAGTACAACTCGTTACGCAAAAAACAAGCCTTCACATGGCCATATTGATGGAAAAATAGAAAAGTTATGGCTCTGGCAAGGAGGGGAGCGAAAAATGAAAACGCAAAAACGAAAATACCTCCGGGTTAAGGGGTTAATAGCTGCTATCCAATGTCTTAGACTGGTTTCACATTTGCGTATCTGTGCACAGCGTTTGATCCGCATAGATCCGCATGCGTCATGCGTACATATCTTTAACATGGTGTACGCAGGGACATGCGTTTGCATGCGTTCGCATACTTTTGCGTACGCATGCATCGTTTCACGCTGTGCGGCATGGTCCGGCGAACGCAACATGTTGCATTGTTTGAAGAGTAAAAAATCTGTCAAATATGCGCAGTCATGCGCATGCGGATGAGTGTGTCAAAAGAAAGCATTACTGTGTATGGGAATGCATTGGTACGCAAGAAAATGCGCATGGATGCGTTCGATACGCATGCGGACTTCAGACTGCGCATGTCCAGGAGCTGATTACAGCACCTGGAAATATCAAACGCATGTGCACAAACAATGCAAAAGCATGCAAAAACGCATACAAATGCATGAACACGCAGCGTTTCTTTGGCATCATGTGTAAGCTGATGGAGATAAAAAACGCTGTGTTAGCATGCAGATGATACGCTGCGCACACAAACGCTAATGTGAACCTAGCCTTATTGCAGAGAAATCCATGGTTTTCTAATATGTAAATGAGCTGTCCAGGACTATGGGCCGGACACTGATCTACACAAGAATCTGCCTCCAGAGCTTATTATAAATCTAAGGGGAAGTTACCAGTGTGATATGTAATGGCCGCTCTCTGCTCTCCTGATCTCACAGCAGAGCTGTGTGTGATTATAACTGACACATCTGCAGGTTCCTCTAAGCTTCAGCTTCCATCTCACAGGCAGGTTTATAACAGTATTGCACTACAACAGAGCTGTGAGAGCTGCAGCAAATGTGTTTGTAAGGAAACAGAGTTCTCTTCTGCTGTTCTGTCTGTGTTACATGTCTCACTAGTAACACCCCCTTTTATTAAAATTATTTCTGGAGGCAGATTCTCATGCAGATCAGAGTCCTGCCCATAGTTCTGATCAGCTCATTTACATATAAGAAACACATGGATATCTCCGAAATAAGACATTGGATTTCAGATATCAAGGTATTATTTTATTCACCTTCTTATGACCTACATGCCCATATATAAATGGTTTAGGGGGATTGATCCTACTGATAGATTCCATTTAATGAAATAGCATTCTATGGTAGTAAGCCAATTTCTTAAAGGGCCAGCATCAGTCATAACTTTTATACCAAAAAATCTATCCATACATAATGACTTTTTAACCATTATCTCTCTTCATGGTGTAGTGGTGAAAGAAGTGGTGTCTGTTCTACCTGTCATAGCTGATCAGCAACTGCTCCTTGCAGAAAAGAGTGGAAAGATTCCACACTGCGTTAACTGTGCCGTGGTTGGAAATGCAGGGATTCTCAATGGATCTCAATGGGAAAAGAGATTGATTCACATGACTATGTTTTTCGGTAAGTTCCATGAAATAAATGAAGCTTTTTCCAGCACTCAGCAACTCAGCTGTATAATAAGGTTTTCTTGTGTGTAAAGTGGGTATATTACTTGGATATACAGTTGTGTGAAAAAGTTTCCCCCTTCCTGATTTCCTGTTCTTTTGCATGTTTGTCACACTTAAATGTTCAGATCACCAAACAAATTTAAATATTAGAGAGATAACACAAGTAATCACACAATGCAGTTTATAAATGAAGGTCTTTATTATTAAAGGGAAAATAAATCAAAACCTACAGGGCCCTGCAATCAAGCGTTTGCAATAACAGTCAATGAGTCTTTTTACAACGCTCTGGAGGAATTTTGACCCACTCATCTTTGCAGAATTGTTGTAATTCAGCAACATTGGACGGTTTCTAAGCATGAACCGCCTTTTTAGGATCATGTCACAGCACCTCAATCAGATTAAGGTCAGGACGTTGACCAGGCCACTCCAAAGTCTTAATTTTGTTTTACTTAAGCCATTCAGAGGTGGTCTTACTGGTGTGTTTTGGATTATTGTTCTGATGCGTAACCAAAGTGTGCTTCAGCTTGAGGTCATGAATAGATGGCCAGACATTCTCCTTCAGGATTTTTGGGTAGCCAGCAGAATTCATGGTTCCATTTACCACAGCAAGTCTTCCAGGTCCTGAAGCAGCAAAACAGCCTCAGATCATCACATTACAGCCACCATATTTTACTATATGATGTTCCTTTTCTGAAATGCTTTTACACCAATGGGACATACACCTTTCAAATAGTTCAACTTTTGCCTTGTCAGTCCACAGAGTATTCTCACAAAATCCTGGCGATTATCAAGATGTTTTCTGGCAAAACAGAGATGAGCGTTTACATTCTTATTGCTCAGCAGTGCTTTTCATCTTGGAATTCTGCCATGTAGGCCATTTTTGCCCAGTCTCTTTCTTATGTTTAATCATGAACACTTACCTTAACTGAGGCAAGTGAGGCCTGCAGTTTTTGTGTGATAGAAGCTGCACTGTTGATTTATAATAATCCAGAAACTATAGGGGTTAAAATGGTTATAGCAGACATGGAGTGGTTAGCTCAGCCCCAGGGGATACTGGGAAAGTTGTTATTGTGTCCTGGACATCTAAAGGGTACTTCACACATAGCGAGATCGCTGAAACGTCACAGGTTTTGTGATGCAACAGCGACCTCAACAGCGATCTCTCTACGTGTGACACATAGCGGCGACCGGCACCCCGGTGCCCTGGATTGTCCTAGGCCATTTTTTGATAGTTGGTGTCCCACTGGCCAGCATGCATCGCTGTGTTTGACACCATAAAAACGACGAGCGACCTCGTTGGCGACTCAGAACTCAGCGATTTTGCTTTGTCTTTGTCAGAATCGCTGCTGTGACAAGGTCCCAACAACCGCCGAGGTCGTTATACGGATCGCCGTATCGTTGCTGCGTCGTTGAGTAGATCTGCCTGTTTGACAACTTACTAACGACCATGTAGCGACGTACCAGCGATCCTTACCAGGTCGTATCGTTGTTGGGATCGCTATGTGTAACGGTACCCTTAGAGTAAGGTGTGTGCTAGAGAGTTCTTCCTGGGAAGCAATTACTATAATCATAGAAGAAGTCAGGACAGCCAGGATCATCTTTATTACCTCAAGATAGGGAAAGAACTACAGCACCAAACTCACCACCCTCCCCCTCACCTCACATGCAAAGATATAGAGAGGTTTGTGACCAGAGAGTGCGGTTGTTTGAAAGATAAGCATCCTAACACACCAACCCGAGCACCTATGGGCAACATCCAAATGATCTACCCATTTGAGATGGTTTCCAGAGAACAGATGGGGAAATGGGAGCAAGCCCTTAACCAGTTATAGCTATATTCCCTGTTAAAAAAGCTACACGCGAAACGCTCATCGGGGCTCCCCTGGGGACAGTGCACTTGCATCTCACTATGGGTAAGCTATCCTGATCTGATCATGGAGACTATATGATTTTTGCACTTTGCACTTTATCCTTTATGTCTCATATATGGTTAGTTATTTTGAATTTGTTGAATACTAGATTATATATTTTGTTCTCTGGTTTCTGATCAATATAGACCCCTTATTAACATGGTCCCAGGGTGTGTATAGGAATCTTGCTTTGCTCACCTCTGTTTCAATATGTTTCTTTTTTTTAAATGTACTGTTCTCAATAAATAAAACATTTTTTGTATTATATTTTGAAGTCAGCACTCCTTTCTTTTTGTAAAAAACATATACGATATATGGAGTTTCTTCTTGTTTTATTCTTTGGGGTATAATTTGTCTTGATAAATAACTATGCTACTGTCAGTGTTAATTAATTTAGTTATATTCTTTGTTCCTGTGATTTATTTATAACATTTGGGTGTTGTTGTGGGGTCTTTTGTGATCTCTTGGATGAGACGTCGCTGCGCTCTTGGGGTAATTTTGGTCAGCCAGCCACTCCTGGTAAGATTCACCAGTGTCCCATGTTTTTGTCACTGTGGTTCGCTAGAGTCCCAAAGCTTTAGGGTATGTGCACAAGTTGAGGATTTGTTGCGGATCCGCATTTTTTTCTGCGCGGAATTGCACCAAATCCGCGTATGATAGCTCAAGCAAGGTTAATCAATGGGAATCCAGAATTGGTGTGCACGTGCTGCGTAAAATTCCGTCCTGATTCACAGCGTTTTATTTTCCGCAGCATGTCAATTCTTTTTGCGGATCTGCTGTGTTTTTCCCCAATTGACTTCCACTGAGGCACTCAAATCCGCAGGTGTATAAATGTTTATGGATTTGATGCGGATTAAATCTGAAGAAGGAAGAGTGTGTGGATGAAGAATCAAAAAAAGGGCCAATCTTGATTAAAACACATCAACAATGGAGGTAGGACTTGAAAAAGGATTTTTTTTACAGTAGTACATCTTTAATGAGCTAACAAATCCACAGTCAAAGCCACATCCAAATCGGCATGTCAATCCGCATCAAAACTGCATGAAATCCGCGCTGAATTTCCACTGAGTTTTCTGCCAAGAGATGAAGAATCTGCGCGGAAATCTCACCAGGCAAATCCACAATGTGCGCACATACCCTTAGAAATAGCTTTATAACCTTTTCCAGACTGATAGATTTCAGTTACTTTGCTTCTAATTTGTTCCAGAATATCTTTGGATCATGGAATGATGTCTAGCTTTTCAGAATCTTTGGTCTACTTCACTTTGTCAGGCAGGTCCTATTTAACTGATTTCTTGATTACTGCAACACCTGTTCTCAATCAGACCTGTGCCTGGAATTTGAACTCAGCTTCCAAGAGATGTAATAAACCACAGTTAATTTACGTTTTAAGTGGGGGCAATCATTTTTTTTACACAGGGCCCTGTAGGTTTGGATTTCTTTTTCCCTTAATAATACAGACCTTCATTAAAAACTGCATTTTGTGTTTACTTGGGTTATCTTTGTCTAATATTTACATTTGTTTGGTGATCAAATAACATTTAAGTGTGACAACCATGCAAAAGAATAGGAACTCTTGAAGGGCAAACACTTTTTCACACCACTAGGGACCCTCTTTCCACAACATTCATATAATCCTTTACTGAATGAGGGCCCCCACACTCACAATGACAGCTGTACATACATTATAAATGAGATTAAACATTCATACTCCATCACATGTACACACTCACACTTCCTGTCAGCAGAGTGGTGTGAGCTATGGCCCTCAATCAGTATGATAGAGGTGGAGAGTAAGAGAAAATTCTCTTTCTATATTTATAAAGCTATAACTGCTTAAGGGTTCGCTCCCAGTTCCAATAAGGGCTCTTTCACACATCAGAGTTTTTGCTATGTGTGCTATCCATAATTTTTGTAGACAGATCATGGACTCATTATTGTGAATATGCTTTTTCACTTTTTGGATGGCTGAGCTCTCACTCACAATACTGACTACTCAACACGACCCTGATTCTATAGGGCTATATACAGTAGGCACCTGGGTTACATACAATAGGGCTATAAACAGGAGGGTACCTGGGTTTTATACATCAGGACTATATACAGGAAGGTACCTGTGCTAAATACATCAGGACTATATACAGGAGGGTACCTGGGTTATATACATCAGGACTATATACAGGAGGGTACCTGGGCTATATACAGGAGGGTACCTGGGCTATATACAGTAGGGCTATATACAGGAGGGAACCTGGGTTATATACATCTGGACTATATACAGGAAGGTACCTGTGCTAAATACATCAGGACTATATACAGGAAGGTGCCTGGGCTATATACAGTAGAGCTATACACAGGAGGGCACCTGGGTTACATACAATAGGGCTATAAACAGGAGGGTACCTGGGTTATATACATCAGGACTATATACAGGAAGGTACCTGTGCTAAATGCATCAGGACTATATACAGGAGGGCACCTGGGTTATATACATCTGGACTATATACAGGAAGGTACCTGTGCTAAATACATCAGGACTATATACAGGAAGGTGCCTGGGCTATATACAATAGGGCTATATACAGGAGAGTAGCCGGGCTATATACAGTAAGCTAACTGGGTTTAATACATCAGGACTATGTACAGGAGGGTACCTGGGCTATATGCAGGAGAGTAGCCTGGCTATATACAATAAGGTACCGGGGCTATATACAGTAGGTCTATAAACAGGAGGGTAGCTGGGCTATATACAGTAGGTCTATATACAGGAGGGTAGCTGGGCTATATACAGTAGGTCTATATACAGGAGGTACCAGGGCTATATACAGTAGGTCTATATACAGGAGGGTAGCTGGGCTATATACAGTAGGTCTATATACAGGAGGGTAGCTGAGCTATATACAGTAAGTCTATATACAGGAGGTACCAGGGCTATATACAGTAGGTCTATATACAGGAGGTTAGCTGGGCTATATACAGTAGGTCTATTTACAGGAGGGTAGCTGGGCTATATACAGTAGGTCTATATACAGGAGGGTAGCTGGGCTATATACAGAAGGTCTATATACAGGAGGTACCTGGGCTATATACAGAAGGTCTATATACAGGAGGTACCTGGGCTATATACAGAAGGTCTATATACAGGAGGTACCTGGGCTATATACAGTAGGTCTATATACAGGAGGGTAGCTGGGCTATATACAGAAGGTCTATATACAGGAGGTACCTGGGCTATATACAGAAGGTCTATATACAGGAAGCACCTGGGCTATATACAGAAGGTCTATATACAGGAGGTACCTGGGCTATAATACAGAAGGGTTATATATACAGGAGGGGAGCTGGGCTATATACAGAAGTCTATATACAGGAGGTAGCTGGGCTATATACAGTAGGTCATAATATACAGGAGGGTACGCTGGGCTATAAACAGAAGGTCTAGATACAGGGGAGGTAAGCTGGGCTATATACAGAAGGTCTATATACAGGAGGTACCTGGGCTAATATACAGAGTAGGATCAATATATACAGGAGGGTAGCTGGGCTATATACAGAAGGTTCTTAGATACAGGAGGGTAACTGGGCTATATACAGAAGGTCTATATACAGGAGGTACCTGGGCTATATACAGAAGGTCTATATACAGGAGGTACCTGGCGTATATACAGTAGGTCTTATATACAGGAGGGTACCTGGGCTATATACAGTAGGTCTAATATACAGGAGGTACCTGGCTATATACAGAAGGTCTAGATACAGGAGGTAACTGGGCTATATACAGAAGGTCTATATACAGGAGGTACCTGGGCTATATACAGAAGGTCTATATACAGGAGGGTACTGGGCTATATACAGTAGGTCTATATACAGGAGGTACCTGGGCTATTATACAGAAGGTCTATATACAGGAGGGTCGCTGGGCTACATACACAAGGTCTATATACAGGAGGTACCTGGGCTATATACAGAAGGTCATATTATACAGGAGGTACGCTATGGGCTGATATAACAGAAGGTCTATATACAGGAGGGTAGCTGGGCTATATACAGAAGGTCTATATACAGGAAGATACCTGTGCTATATACATCAGACCTATATACAGGAAGGTACCTGTGCTAAATACATCAGGACTATATACAGGAAGGTGCCTGGGCTATATACAATAGGGCTATATACAGGAGAGTAGCCGGGGTATATACAGTAAGCTAACTGGGTTTTAATACATCAGGACTATATACAGGAGGGTACCTGGGCTATATGCAGGAGAGTAGCCTGGCGTATACAATAAGGGGACCGGGCTATATACAGTAGGTCTATAAACAGAGGGTAGCTGGGCTATATATCCAGTAGGCTATATCAGAGGGTAGCTGGGCTAATACAGTAGTCTATAACAGAGTTACCAGGGCTTAATACAGTAGTCTATATACAGGAGGGTAGCTGGAATATACAGTAGGTCTATTTACAGGAGGGTAGCTGGGCTATATACAGTAGGTCTATATACAGGAGGGTAGCTGGGCTATATACAGAAGGTCTATATACAGGAGGTACTGGGCTATATACAGAAGGTCTATATACAGGAGGTACCTGGGCTATATACAGAAGGTCTATATACAGGAGGGTAGCTGGGCTATATACAGAAGGTCTATATACAGGAGGGTAGCTGGGCTATATACAGTAAGTCTATATACAGGAGGGTAGCCGGGCTATATACAGTAGGTCTATATACAGGAGGGTAGCGGGCTATATACAGTAGGTCTATAAACAGGAGGTGCCTGGGCTATATACAGAAGGTCTATATACAGGAGGTAGCTGGGCTATATACAGAAGGTCTATATACAGGAGGGTAGCTGGGCTGTATACAGTAGGTCTATATAAAGGAGGTACCTGGGCTATATACAGTAGGTCTATATACAGGAGGTACCTGGGCTATATACAGAAGGTCTATATAAAGGAGGGTCGCTGGGCTATATACACAAGGTCTATATACAGGAGGGTAGCTGGGCTATATACAGAAGTTCTATATACAGGAGGTACCTGGGCTATATACAGAAGGTCTATATACAGGGGGGTAGCTGGGCTATATACAGAAGATCTATATACAGGAGGGTAGCTGGGCTATATACAGTAGGTCTAAATACAGGAGGGTAGCTGGGCTATATACAGAAGGTCTATATACAGGAGGTACCTGGTCTATATACAGAAGGTCTATATACAGGAGGTAGCTGGGCTATATACAGTAGGTCTATAAACAGGAGGTACCTGGGCTATATATGAGTCGCACGTACCAGGGCTTATGGGGTACTCGTCACCGAGCCCGTTCACTTCAATGGGGAGAGGTCACGGGTAGCACGGCTCGGTCCGTTGCCCTGGGCGCTCATTCAAGGGGGATATTTACAGGGGATTTAGAAATTGTTCGTGACGCCACCTGTGGTTTCTGATCAGGGTGACCAGCACTGCAGGGTGAATCCTCTGAGGGGTTGTTACTGTGCAGCAAGGTGTTAAGTCTCCCACAGGCGAGACTAATCCCTCGAGGTATATGGCGGTGCAGGGGTGCAAGCAATAAGGCAGACACACACAAGTCAGTCTCTTTCCATACCTTTACTGGTGATGGTTGCAGGCATGTCCCGGGAAGCTGCTCAGGGTGGAGGATGCACGTCCAGCAATCACTGTGTAGGTTTAAGGCCTCCTTATTTCCCAATGTGTGTGGGTTTCTAACTTGCATGAAGCTAAGTTTAACTCCTTCTTTTCTACGCCCGGCTGATCTTGTGATGAGGTCTTTTTGTGGACAGAACAGTGTCTCTATGGCAGTACCTGCCAGACCCCCGTCTTCCTGACCCCGGTTACGTATCAGCACTGAAGGGCCCCTCTGCGACCTGAAGTCCAGAGTCTCCGGTTTTTCCCACTAGCTGTAAAGATACTAGCAAGCTCGGACCCGGTGTCCTGTTGTGCAGAGTGGAGGATAAGCTATCGTCGCTATTTCTCCTCAGTCACTCTCTCCCTTTTGTCCACTCGCCTGTCGTCCTACGCACACCTTAATATGAGCACAGGCAGCAGTAGATGTCAGCTTCTCGCTCAAACTTCCTCAGCCCTCAGGCTAATCTGACAGGGGTTTCTCCCTCCCAGCTTGTCTGAGGTAACTCCGTTCTAAGATGTCGTGTCTGCTCTCTCTGAGGTAACACCAACGACTAACTAACGTTCAGCTAGATTGTCTTTATCTCACTGCTGTCTCAAGGGCTCCCTCTGGTGGAACCAGGAAAAATGTCAAGTGTTGTGTGCTTATCAGGTATTTGTGAATTACCTTTCCGTGCATCCTCCAGGGAACATGTGGCACCAAGTGCAGCTGGGCTACACATCCCCCCCTAGTTAATATCAGCACTCCCGGGCTGAAAAAGAAAACAATTTTATAACATAACAATAAACATAACTCATCCCTTGCGGGAGGTAAGGACACTTCAAACGTTACAATGTGTACAAATGGCAATAGAAAAATATCAAATACTTTCACAGTGCAAATAAATACAAGATTCTTGTGGAGGACCCGTACAAAACCTCCCACGGTGGTCCTGGGTGGGCTGCAGGACTTCTTTGCTGCAAACCTCACTCAAGGCCACACCATACAGGTTTTTCTTCTGAGGTAGAATGGTTTACGTAAAACCAAGATGGGGGCACTGAGTGCCAACTATTTACAACACAGTTTTTGGGCTGGCAAAGTCCTCAGCCACGCAGTCCTTCAAAAAGAAACACATTTCACCTAACACATTACCCAACTAGGGTATACTACTTCAGCATGTAAACATTATCGTCATATAACATTCTCAATAAAATGCAATTCTCTTCATAACTTTGTACAATTAAGTAAACCCTGTCTGGGTCATACTAGATTAATTTGCTAGGACTACTCTTGGTACCTAACAGGTAACCTTCCTTTCGTTGTACGTACTGACCTACGTGGTGTGGTGTCAGGTATAGTAGCATCTAGCCTATCTGTGCTGCGTGCTGGCAAACTGTAAATCCGCCTCCACCTCTCTAGGGATCTGGCAAGCATACTAGCGACTGGGCGATGCGGTTCTGCTCCGCCAGGTGTTTCTTCTACCTGAGACCCAACATCTGAAGGTTCCACATTTTGAGATTCCATTCTTTGAGATACTACTTCTGGAGATGCTACAGGAGCAGGTTCTTCTTGAACTATTTCTTCTGCTGCGGCAACTGGCTCAACTGGACGTTGAAGCGCTTCTTGTGGTTGGTAAAACTGAAGTACTGGAATAATCACAGCGTCTCCGATACAAGGCCAATCTGCAGGAAAATCTCCTAGGTCCGTGTGTATGACTTCACCTGATTTCTCTTTTTCCATAACAAGTTCTTTTCCCCGGGAAGTTTTAACATGTCTGGACACAGTTTTAGGTGGTCTCTGGATACCGTGGTGGTAGTTTTTCCTCCATCTTTGCTAATGGTACAGGTTTTCCTGTTGTCAAATTTGGAATTTTGTACGACATATGGCTCTTGTTCCCACTGATCATCCAATTTGTGCATTCTTCTTTTTCTTTTTAACACAATTTCTCCAGGCATAAAAGGCTTAGCTGGCGCACTTTTGTTGTAGTTCTCCTCTTGCTTTTCCCTCACTTTATTGAGACTATCTTCCACGCAGGCTTGTACTCTCCTGTACTGTTCCTGTCTGTTTGTGTCCCAATCTTCAGTAGTAACATCAGCTTCTGGTTCTACCACACCAAATTCCAAATCCATGGGCAGCTTTCCTGGTCTTGCTCGCATAAGGTAGGCTGGAGTGCAATTGGTGGAGCTCACAGGTATGTGATTGTACAGATCTACCAGGTCAGGTAGTAGGTCTGGCCACCGATTCCTCTCCTCAAGTGGTACCGTCTTCAGCAGATCAATGACTATGTGATTCATCTTCTCACAGAGACCATTGGTTTGGGGTGGTACGGTGTGGTTCTTATCTTCTTACACCCGTACAAGTGACAGAATTCCTTAAACAACTCGGCTTCAAAGGCAGTACCTTGATCAGTTAACACTTGCTCTGGATATCCATGGGGTCTGCAGAAATATGCCTGAAACGTTTTTGCTGCTGTTTCAGCTGTCAGATCTTTGACAGGGGCGACCACCAGGAACCTGGAGTAGTGATCCACCATTGTTAGGGCATACGAGTATCCTGACCTGCTGGGTGACAACTTGACATGGTCCAATGCTACGATCTCCAAGGGACGAGTCGTCTTGATGGGTTGCAGGGGTGCTTTCTGGCTGCTGTAGTCTTTTCTTCGGAGGCTACAGGACACACAGTTTTTACACCATTTTTCGATGGAACTGCGCATTCCCACCCAGTAGAAACGACACTTCAGCAGGGTTTCCAGCTTCTTCCAGCCAAAGTGCCCCGCTCGATCGTGGTAGGCTTCCAACACCATCTGGATGTCTGTTCTTGGCACTACTATCTGCCATACCATCTCATGGGTTCTGGGGCTGACGTACCTTCGGCACAGCTTCTCTTGGTAGATAAACAGCCGGCTTCTCTCGTTCCACAGCTGCTTCGCTTGTTGAGAGCATCCTTCTCCAAGGAGGAACCTTCCTGAGTTATCAGTTCCTTGATGTGGCTGACAACCGGGTCACTGTTCTGGGTCTCCTTCCAGCTGTGGTGAGGTAAAGGGTTTAACGTCTTACCGCGTTGCCTCCTGTAGGCTCGTTGCTCGTGGATCATCCCATTTCTGTGGAATGCAGGTAGCTCAATCTCTTCTAGGTCATCCGATTCCTCTTCCGTGTCGGACTCATGCGGCATTCAGGACAAGGCATCAGCGTTGGCGTTCTTACGGCCTGCCCTGTACTTGATTGTAAATTGATAATTCGACAGCCGAGCCATCCAACGTTGCTCCATGGCTCCCAGCTTGGCTGTTTCAAGATGTGTCAAGGGGTTATTGTCTGTGTAAGCAGTGAACTTGCTGGAGGCTAGGTAATGCTTGAATCTTTCTGTAATGGCCCAGACCAGCGCCAGGAACTCCAACTTGAAGCTGCTATAGTTCTCTGGGTTTCTCTCGGTCGGCCGGAGCTTCCTGCTTGCATATGCAATGACTTTTTCTTGGCCATTTTGCTTCTGACTGAGGACAGCTCCCAATCCTTCGTTGCTGGCATCAGTGTACAGCAGGAACGGCTGGCTGTAGTCAGGGTAGGCTAAGATTTCATCGCCTGTCAGGATCTCTTTCATCTCTTTGAATGCCTCAGCTTGTTCCTTACCCCAGTGGAATGGAGGATTTCTGCTCTTGAGGGGTTGTCCTACCAGGAGGTCCTGCAGAGGCGCTGCTTTCTTAGTGTAGTCCTTTACAAACCTCCGGTAGTATCCTGTCAGTCCCAGGAACTGGCGCACCTCCTTGAGATTCCTTGGTTCTGGCCATTCTGGATGGCAGTGACCTTCTCGGGGTCCGGCGCTACTCCTTCTGAGCTGACAATATGTCCCAAGTACTGTACCTTTTGTTTGAGCAGATGGCACTTTGAAGGCTTCAGTTTCATCCCATACTTGGACAGTGACTCGAATACCTCTGCCAGGTGCTTCAGATGATCCTCATACGTCTTGGAGTACACAATTACGTCGTCCAGGTACAGCAACACGGTTTCAAAGTTGAGATGTCCCAGGCAACTCTCCATCACTCTCTGAAATGTTCCCGGGGCACTGCTGAGTCCAAACGGCATTCTGTCAAACTCACAGAGTCCCATTGGGGTGGTGAAAGCCGTCTTCTCCCGATCCTCCTCAGCCACAGCTACTTGCCAGTACCCACTAGTGAGGTCGAGGGTGGAAAAGTAGTTAGCAGTTTTTAAGGCAGCTAAGGATTCCTCAATGCGTGGTAAAGGGTATGCATCTTTATGTGTTATTCGATTTACTTGTCTGTAATCTACACACATTCTCATGCTTCCATCCTTTTTCTTAACTAGGACTAGAGGTGCTGCCCAGGGACTACAACTATCCCTTATCACCCCTGCTTCCTTCATGTCACGCAACATTTCCTTAGCTTTCTGGTAGTGTGCTGGAGGTATAGGCCTGTACCGCTCTTTGATGGGAGGATGGCTGCCTGTAGGGATATGATGTTGTACTCCCTTAATTGTCCCAAAGTCAAGTGGATGTTTGCTAAATATCTGTGTGTACTCCTGTACCACCCGTAGTACTCCCTGTTTCTGGTGAGCAGGAGTGGTGTCTGTCCCGACATGGAGCTGCTGACACCAATCCTCCACCTGGGTTGCTGGGTCATTATCCTCCGCTGGTTGGCGGGAGGCTAAGGACTCTGTCTTGAGAATGGAGTTGTTATCTACGGTATGTAATTTAGCAACAGTGGCATAACGTGGTAGATTTACTTCATCTTCTCCTCAGTTGAGAAGACGTACTGGTACTCTCCCATTTCTTACTTCCACTACCTCTCTAGCAGTCAAGAGTGTAGGTCTGTGCTATGAACAATGGGGCTCTACTACTGCTTGGTAGTTCTGTCCTCTCAGACCTATTGCTGCTCTACACCATATAAGCATTTCACTCATTGGGGGTATCACAATGGGGTTCGGGTCTGTCACCCGTACATTACCAATTTCACCATCTGTCAGCTTCGCTTGCTGCTGGCACATCAGGGCCCGGATCTCCCTCTGGATCACTCCCTTTTGCTTTGGTTTGGCAACTTCAGCGAGCTGTTGGAGCAAAAACACAACTTCTCCCAGACAGTTACTAATAATGTTTGTACCTAAAACCACATTTAAGCCATTTCCTCATTTACAGTCTTTACTACTAAAAGTCCTTGGTCCTTCAGCTCCACTCTGCCCACCTTTACGTCCACGTTTTTGGCTCCTAGTATTGTTATGGAAATTTAATTAGGATAAATATATCCTTCAGTGTTTGCTGCTTGCCATGCTAAATCTCTATTTAATGTCTTCTAGAGCGCTCAGAACGAAATGAGACTGTCCACACGAAAGTGTCAGTATAACAGTTCGTCAAAGACATACATTTATTATTCATTCAAGGTTTTATACTTTTACAAAAAGGGGCTGGTTAGTCAATTAACATACAATTAAAAGCTACTAGATTATTGGCTGTTCTAGTGTAAGTATGATAATTATGATAATCATGATAAAAAGAGCTGAAGTTGCAGAATTATTGATTTATATTCTTTTGACCTAGTTGTCTTGCATGACTATAAGGTAAACAACAGATATCTAATAAGACTCCATGTACTTCATGTACTTGTTCCTTATGAAGGCCTTATGAAGGCCAGATTTGTTTAAAACGACTGATTATAGCTGGCCTAGAAATATGTGAGCACAGGGTTTTTAGCAAGTGAGATCTATCTAACTGTGAACTGTGAATATACTTTGAATATATGGAATACATATATATTTCCATGACAGTCCCAACTTAGATACCACTTGCCCTAAAAACCTGCTCCTGGCCCAAAGCGCTGCAACTCTTTTGTGCTGCCGGCGAGTTGAGACACCCCTAGTACATGCCTCCCCCATCGAATACAGACTTTTCGCAAATGGGCGGTCAGGAGGACTGTCCCTGTCGGGGGTTTATGTGTTTGCAATCATAATCTCATAGTTGATAGGATGTTTCATCAAGGATGTGTATTCTCAGTCTGGAGGTAGTTCGGAGATCTGGTCAAGCCAGGCAGTTCCATCCGGACTGGTGCGAGGTCCAAGATGGTGAGTGGCATCAAATTGGTTGTCTCTTGAACAGTTTTTTCCATTTTCCTGCGGATACAAGGAATTACACAGCAACCAGTAATTAATGCAAAAATGAGAACTCCCATAATGGCTGTCCCAACCTGTGCCAACATTTTCTGCCACCCACTCATCCACCCAAAGTATCGATCCCATGGGTCAGTGACACCTGAGTTCTGTTTCAGTTCCTCTGATAACTCAGTAAGTTTCTGTATTGCCATTGTGACTTTACCATTTGGGCCAGTGTTGTCTGGGATGTAGGTGCAACAGGTGTCTTTGATCATTTTGCAAACACCTCCTTTCTCAGCTAGAATCATATCCAAAGCCATTCTATTCTGGAATGCCATAATGGAAGTGGGGCCTAACTGTGCTGCCAAACCTTTTACAGCATCTATGGTGACGTTAACAAATCTCTGCTGGTTATAATAGATGTAATTTATCCAATCAACATTTTTGTTTATAGTTACTAGTGGCAATAGTGACTCAAATCCTGCTTTAACTTGTTCTCTGGCCTTGAACTCATCAAGTAGGTCATCTGTCTGGTCAGTCAGAGCATCCACGACATCCTTCATGGCTTAGGTGTCTCTCCTGGTACGGGAGCTTCCTTGCAATGCGATACGTGGATCCAAACAGGCTTTCCCTCTAGTTACACAGAGGTTGGTGTTATCTGGGGCTCTTGGACAGGATCATCAAATCTGGCAGTGAAGAGAAAAACTCGAGAATGGACATTAGTTTTTGACCAATTCAATTACATAAGTGTTATGATTTGGTAGCTGAGGAGAGCAGGCAAAAAAGGCAATACACCAAGAGTTTGGAATCTATGGATTGCAGTACCCTGACTAAACACCACAACTAAAGGCAGCCGTGGAGCGTTCCTACGTTGGTCCTAGACGCCTCGTCACGCCTGACGCCTGAGAAGCTAACTACACCTAAAGATAGAAAAAGGAAAGCTATCTGCCCCGGAGCAGATCCCCAAAGAACATAGAAAGCCCCCAAACATGTAATGGCGGTTAGACAAGAGGAAATACAGACACAGACAGAAAATAGTATGAGCAAACGTTGGGGCCCAAACTTCTAAATAGAAAAGGATAGCAAAGGCACTTACTGCAACCCCAAAAAACCCTGAAAAGTACCAACTCTACTAATTACAAAAACACCTGAGATCACACGACCTCTACCACCTAAATTAGTTCTCTGGTGTAACAAAAACTAAACAGCAACCACTGAAAAAACTGGAAAAGGCAAATGAACAAACAACAGTGGCTGAACTAAACTGCAAGCACCAAAAAAACTAAAAGAAGAAAATGTCTTATCTGTTAGCAGAAGATGCAGGCACGAAACAGCTTTTCTGGGTGTAATGTATGTAGTACAGTTCATATAGCGTCTTGTGCTTGGGTGCGATGAAAACACAGGAGTCACAGGTTTGATATAGAAAAGTCCTGTATTACTTCATACAAGTTGGCAGAAATAGTCACACAGTTTGCAGACACAGAAACAGGAGACACAGCAGGCCAGAGTAATCCAAGCTCAGCAATCACTCTCCAATACAGATTCAGGATCTTCTTCTCTGTTACCGTAAGTCCATGCAAACGTGGGTCTTTCTAAGAGCAGGGTTCAGAGTCCACAAGTGCTTCAGAGTTCCTCAGTAGGAATAGCTGGAGTACAAGGTCCAAGGCTTACAGGAGTCAAGTCACAGGTTCACTGCAGGCTAGATTCTGAAGCACTGATTGCTCAGCTGTGGCTGCTTAAGAAGCAAAGGAGAGAATCAGGGCGGGAACATGCAAGCTGGAAACTCCATTTTGACTGAGGGCAAGATAGCTGCAGCAAGACAGACAGTAAAATGGCTGACGAACAAACTGAGTTTCAGGAATATATACATAGAACCTTACATTACTCCCCCTTAAGGACAACCTCCGGATGACCTCAGACCAGGCTTGTGTGGGTACCTCTGATGAAACTGACGGAGCAAGCGAGGAGCATTAACGTTATTGACCGGTTCCCATGAGTTGTCCTCCACTGGGTAGCCCTGCCATTTAATCAGATATTGTAACTGATTTCTATACAACCTGGAATCTAAAATCCTTTCCACCACAAATTCTTCCTGACCATCGACTAGCACTGGGTCAGGGCAAGGAGAGGAACGTCCAGGAAACATATTGGGTGTCGCAGCCTTTAGTAGGGATACATGAAAGACAGGGTGGATTCTCATAGTTCTGGGCAGTTGAAGACGACAAGCAACGGCACTTATAATTTTACTGATTTTATAGGGTCCAATGTACTTATGTCCCAACTTAGACGATGGAATCCTTAACTTAAGATTTCTGGTTGACAGCCAGACCAAGTCTCCTACCTTGAAAGCTGGTGCAGGTTTACGAAATTTATCTGCTGCTTTCTTGTACCTTTCTTGAGCCGATTCCAGATTTTCCTTTAGAAGATCCATATTCTTCTGTAAAGACGTGATTCTTTCAGCCACTGCTGGTAAAGGTGTTTCTATGGGAAATCGTGGTAGAATGTTAGGATGATAACCTAGATTAGAGTAAAAAGGAGACTGTTTAGTGGAGGCACTCTGAGAGTTGTTATACGAGAACTCAGCTAATGGAAGTAGATCCACCCAATCATCCTGTAGGTGGCAGATAAAGCAGCGGAGATACTGCTCCAGGGTTTGATTGGTTCGTTCGGTCTGTCCATTAGTCTGGGGATGAAAAGCAGAAGAAAGGTTTACTTTAATGTCCAATGCTGCACAGAAATTTTGCCAAAACCTAGAAGTGAATTGCACCCCTCGATCCGAAATAACCTCATCCGGTACTCCATGTAAGCGAAACACATCTTTAATCATCAAATCTGATGTCTGTTTTGCAGTGGGTAAGCCGACACAAGGGATAAAATGAGCTGCCTTTGTTAGACGGTCAACCACCACTAGAATGGTGTTCTTCCCCTGAGAGGTTGGTAACTCCACAATGAAGTCCATAGAAATGGATCCCCACGGGCGGGACGGGGTGGGAAGAGGCTGTAACAGACCAGTTGGTGAGGAGCGAGGTGTTTTGCATCTTGCACAGACCTCACATGAAGTGACATAATTCAAAACATCCTTCCTGCAAGTGGGCCACCAAAAGAAACGAGAAAGAAATTCCTGTGTCTTTAGAATTCCTCTATGCCCAGCTATCTTGGAATCGTGAATGAGTTGCAATACTCTCAATCTGACTGTTTCAGGAATATACAGGACGTTGTCCCTGAATCCACACACCATTCTTAAAGACAAGACTTACGTCCCTTGGGGGTTGTGCCAAAAAGGAATCCGCATGGTATGCTTCCTTGATGTCCTTAAGTAGGTCTTGATTATGAATTACTCCTAGGAATCTAGAGTCAGGAAGAATAGTCTTAGGAGGAGTAATTGGACGTGTCTCTGCTGAGTAAATCCTAGAGAGTGCATCAGCCTTTCCATTGCGCGATCCTGGTCTATAAGAGATGATAAAATTAAATTGGTTTAAGAAAAGATTCCAGCGAGCCTGGCGAGGAGTCAGGCACTTAGCCGACCTGATAAACTCAAGGTTACGATGGTCTGTCAGGACGACTATTTGCTGTGCAGTCCCTGAAGAAGGTGTCTCCATTCTTTGAAGGCGGCAATAATGGCCAACAACTCTCTATTGCCCACATCGTAGTTCCTCTCAGCCGAAGACAACTGCTGGGAAAAGAAGGCACAGGGATGCAAGACATTCTTCTCACCTGTTCTCTGAGAGAGTATAGCTCCAACGCACAGTCTGAAGCATCCACCTCTATTATGAAGGCAAGCTCGGGGTTGGGATGTACTAGGATAGGTGCAGTGGTAAATTTATCTTTTAGACGGGAAAATGCTTCCTGGCTTGGGGAGTCCAGGAAAACCTAGACTCTTTCCGGGTAAGTTGGGTGATAGGTGACACTACCTCAGAGAAATTTCTAATGAAACGTCTATAGAAGTTGGCAAACCGATGAAGCGCTGTACCTCCTTCACATTTCTAGGACTTGGCCAATCCTTGATGGCTTGGGTTTTGCTTCCATCCATACTAATTCCTTGTGTAGACAGTACATACCCCAGAAATTGAATTTCGGTCCTATGGAATTCACACTTTTCAAGTTTGATGTAAAGATGATTTTGTCTTAGACGTTCCAAGACCATTCTCACATGTCCATGATGTTCCTCTGTGGAGTTAGAAAAAATTAGAATATCATCCAAATAAATTACCACGAATGTATCTAGGAGATCCCTGAAGATGTCATTCACCAAGTGTTGGAAAGTGGCTGGGGCGGTACTCAGAACCAAAAGGCATAACTAGATATTCAAAGTGTCCATAGCGTGACCTGAATGCAGTCTTCCATTCATCCCCAGGTCTAATACGGACTAAGTTATAGGCCCCACGAAGATCTAGTTTAGAAAAAATTTTGGCATGTCGCACTCTCTCCAATAACTCAGGGATTAAAGGCAATGGATAACGGTTTCTAATAGTAACCTTATTGAGTTCCCTATAGTCTACGCATGGTCTCAGAGATCCATCTTTCTTCTTTACAAAGAAGATGGGTGCACCTGCAGGAGATGAAGAGGGGCGTATGAAGCCCTTGGCTAGATTTTCATCTATGTAATCCTTTAAAGCCTTTAGCTCGGGCCCCGCCAGGGGGTAGATCTTACCAAAAGGTATCTCTGCTCCAGGCAATAATTCAATTGGACAATCATATGGACGGTGAGGAGGAAGCTGGTCAGCGTTCTTCTTGTCACATAAATCCACATAGTCCTGGTATACAGCTGGTAGTTCAGGGACTGACATGATTCCTTTAGGAACAGAGCAAGCTGAAACTTTTGGACTCATCTGTTTCTCTGGAAAGTGTAATTCCTTGGTCTCCCAGTTAATGGTAGGATTCTGAGCCTGCAGCCATGGTAGCCCTAGAATAATGGGAAAGTGGGGAGAAGAGATAAGCATAAAGGACAGTTTCTCTTGATGATCTTTACCCATAAGAACCCTCAAAGGCTCTGTTTCCTGATCCACTGGTCCAGAGGTCAGCAGGGAGCCATCCACAGTTTCCATCTGTACTGGAGTAGCCTTCTTCACTGAACGTATTCCCTGTTTCAGAGCAAAGGAGACATCCATAAAATTTCCACTTGCCCCTGAGTCGATCATAGCAGAGCTAGACACCCAAGCTGAGTCAACCCAGAGTTTGATGGAAAGAAAGCAATGAGAATTGTTTTTCTTACAACTCAGCTGGGACACCGCTGAGGAAACTTGAAAAATGGCAGCGTTTACACAGTCAACGTCCTCAGAGGTAACGGAGTTTAAGTCCGAGAAATCAAGATCTGTTGCTGCAGATCTCTCTGGAGCCTGAGGCTCGGACCTGACAGATCCCCTCTCGCAACACTCACAATGAATGAGTGCTGCAGTAGTCTTACGAGAACGGCTGGGGCAGTTTATAATGAAGTGCCCTGACTTACCACAATAGAAACATAGATTCTCCTTAAAACGATGTTCCTTGCGTGCATCACTAACCCGTCGTTGTAAAGAGTCTACCTGCATGGGTTCAGGTTCAGGTTCCCGTGTAATCCTACTCAAAGGTTCCTTAGCTGGAGAGGAAGGTAGGAAAAGGTTAGTACGATTGCTTTCGAACCATCTCTCTTGCCTGCGTTCAGTCAGACGAGTATCAATACGGATGCAGTAGTTAATAAAGTCACCTAACGCAGTGGGAGGGTCGGCACGAGCAAGTTCATCCTTAATCAGTGGAGATAACCCCTTTCGAAAAATAGATTTTTTGGCGGAACTGTCCCAGGTGGTATCAAGGGCCCATCTCCTGAAATCCAAGGCATATTCAGCTACCGAGTGCTTACCTTGGCGCAAAGCTAACATGGCTGCTTCAGCTGTTGCACCTCGATTGGGGTCATCAAACACCTGCCCATGGCTGAAATAAAATCATCAAGGTGATTCAAACAATCATCCTCAGTCTCAATCAGAGGGTTTGCCCACATTAAAGCCTTGTTGGTAAGCAACATAATTATAGTAAGCACCTTAGATCGTTCAGTGGGAAATTGTGAAGCATGTGCAGAAAAAAAAAAGATTGCATTGATTAATAAATCCCCTGAATTTCTCACGTTCACCGCCAAAACGAAAAGGGGGCAACTTGGGAATCCCAGCACTCGGGGCTACGGCAGGAGCCTGGACTAGCCCCTCTAGAACCTCAATCCTGGCTCGCAAATCCTGGGTAGTCTGTCCAACCACTTGCAAATTGTGATTATTGAGGTCCTGTAGATTTGTAAAACGGGTCTTTATATTCTGCAAATCTGCAAGGATATTATCAGTCACTCCGCAAAGTTCCTTTATGCGGGCCTCCATTTTCCAGATCTTTTAAGACAGGATTACTGGAAGAAGAGGAGAGAAAAAAAACAATAGTGTTCACCTGTGGCAACACTGCAGAGAGAAAAAAAAATTAAGGGAACTGCTCACCTGGAATGGTTGTGAGAAGTCACAACCACTATCATCACAGAAAGTTTCAACCAGACATCTGATATCCAGAGTTACAGCAGACAAAAAAGAGAAAAGAAAGGAGAAAAAAAAAAAAACAATAGTGTTTACCTGTGGTAACACTGCAAAAAGAAAAAACTTAAGGAATTGCTCACCTGGAATGGTTGTGAGAAGTCACAACCACTGTCATCACAGAAAGTACAACCGGACGTCTGATATCCACAGTACAGCAGACACAGCCTTCCAGACCCAGCAGACACTAACGTTTTGGCTTCAGAATCTTGTAATGTATGTAGTACAGTTCATATAGCGTCTTGTGCTTGGGTGCGATGAAAACACAGGAGTCACAGGTTTGATATAGAAAAGTCCTGTATTACTTCATACAAGTTGGCAGAAATAGTCACACAGTTTGCAGACACAGAAACAGGAGACACAGCAGGCCAGAGTAATCCAAGCACAGCAATCACTCTCCAATACAGATTCAGGATCTTCTTCTCTGTTACCGTAAGTCCATGCAAACGTGGGTCTTTCAAAGAGCAGGGTTCAGAGTCCACAAGTGCTTCAGAGTTCCTCAGTAGGAATAGCTGGAGTACAAGGTCCAAGGCTTACAGGAGTCAAGTCACAGGTTCACTGCAGGCTAGATTCTGAAGCACTGATTGCTCAGCTGTGGCTGCTTAAGAAGCAAAGGAGAGAATCAGGGCGGGAACATGCAAGCTGGAAACTCCATTTTGACTGAGGGCAAGATAGCTGCAGCAAGACAGAAAGTAAAATGGCTGACGAACAAACTGAGTTTCAGGAATATATACATAGAACCTTACACAGAGAGGTTGGAATCTATGGGTTGATACCTGATAACCACCACAACTAAAGGCAGCCGTGGAGCGTTCCTACGTTGGTCCTAGACGCCTCGTCACAGCCTGAGAAGCTAACTACACCTAAAGATAGAAAAAGGAAAGCTATCTGCCCCGGAGCAGATCCCCAAAGAACATAGAAAGCCGCCAAACATGTAATGGCGGTTAGACAAGAGGAAATACAGACACAGACAGAAAATAGTATGAGCAAACGTTGGGGCCCAAACTTCCTAAATAGAAAAGGATTGGAAAGGCACTTACTGCAAGCCCAAAAAACCCTGAAAAGTACCAACTCTACTAATTACAAAAACACCTGAGATCACACGACCTCTACCACCTAAATTAGTTCTCTGGTGTAACAAAAACTAAACAGCAACCACTGAAAAAAACTGGAAAAGGCAAATGAACAAACAACAGTGGCTGAACTAAACTGCAAGTACCAAAAAAAACTAAAAGAAGAAAATGTCTTATCTGTTAGCAGAAGATGCAGGCACGAAACAGCTTTTCTGGGTCTCTGGGAGTGTGCCTTACGCTAAACAGTGCAATTAGGAGTGTGTCATGCCATGGTTTGCGTGTCTTTTGGGCAATTTTTCAGCATTCTATTCTTAAGTGTTTCGTTCAGTTTTTTCTACCTTCCTGCTGCTCTGGGGGTGGTAAGGAGTGTGTAGGCCTAGGTCTGACCCTACTGCTAATCGGGTCTCGTGTGTCAGATTTGCTGTGAATGCGGGTCCCTGATCACTTTCTATAATTTCTGGAGCCCCGTATCTGCACACTATTTTCCGAAAGTAGCTTCGTTGCAGTAGTCTTTGCTGACTTGGAAGGCTTCTGTTCATCTTGAAAATACTTCTTTTGACCACAATGGCTTATTTGAATCCTTCACTTGGCGATATCTGGATGTGGTCTATCTG
This sequence comes from Oophaga sylvatica, assembly GCA_033576555.1. Taxonomy (NCBI): domain Eukaryota; kingdom Metazoa; phylum Chordata; class Amphibia; order Anura; family Dendrobatidae; genus Oophaga; species Oophaga sylvatica. The sequence continues at coordinate 195,114,201 of JARQOD010000003.1, forward strand.
GATCCTTTGAAGCTGGTAGAGTGGTCTTTCCAGATGAGGTGAGGGGGACTTTCTTCCATACGTCCAGGCTTGCATTTGCCGCAGGTCAGACAGCTGCTGGTGAATTTGGCTGTTAGGGTGGAGATCCCTGAAGCGAACCAGTAAGCACCAATCAGATCATTCATCTGTGTCTTTGATATGTGGATGTGGGTCCATGTATCCATTGGACCACCATAGGGTGCATACTTTGTGGTAGGCAGAGTTTGAAGTCTATTATTGATAGCCTTCCTTCTTCACGTTTTGGAGCTTTGTTATTTTCGGTAGCTGAGGAGTGCAGGTAAAAAAGGCAATACACCAGAGCAGTTGGAATCTATGAGATTGCAGTACCCTGACTAACCACCACAACTAGAGGCAGCCGTGGAGCGTTCCCACGTTGGTCCTAGACGCCTCGTCACAGCCTGAGAAACTAACTACACCTAAAGATAGAAATAGGAAAGCTATCTGCCCCGGAGCAGAACCCCAAAGATAATAGAAAGCCCCCAAACATGTAATGGCGGTTAGACAAGATGAAATACTGACACAGAAAGAAAACAGTATGAGCAAACGCTGGGGCCCAAACTAACTAAATAGAAAAGGATAGGAAGGGTACTTACTGCAATCCCAGAAAACCCTGAAAGGCACCAACTCTACTAATTTCAAAAACACCTGAGATCACACCACCTCTTCCACCTAAATTAGTTCTCTGGTGCAACAAAATCAAAACAGCAGCCACTGAAAAAACTGGAAAAAGCAAAAGTACAAACATCAGTGGCTGAACAAAACTGAGAGGGCAGAAGCCCCCGGAGGGGTCCCTGAAGGCCCCCACAGAACTGCAGGACAAAATGCAAAAATATAGCACAAACACAAAAGAAGAAAATGTCTTATCTGTTAGCAGGAGATGCAGACACGACACAGCAGGCTACAAGGGAAACTGGAATAAAGGATTCAGACCAGAACAATTGATCACTGGCAACCCTGATGGGAAGGTGACTCCCTTATATAAGACCAGTCAGTAACACCTGATTCCCAGTCCTCACAATCTTCACTGGACAGACTAGCACCGCTTGTAACCACCAGAGGGAGCCTCTGCTCAGAACTCATCTCAAACCCATTCACAACAGTACCCCCTCCTTGAGGAGGGGACACCGAACCCTCATTTGAGCAACCAGGTCGGTCAGGATGAGTTCTATGATACGCACGGATAAGTCTCCTAGCATGGATGTCGAAGCAAACACCCAAGAATTGTCTTCCTGACCATAACCTCTCCATTCAACCAAATACTGGAGTTTCCGTCTAGAAAAACGAGAATCTAATATTTTCTCAACCACATACTCCAGATTGCCCTCAACCAAAACAGGGTCAGGAGGCACAGCAGCAGGAACCACTGGCTCAACAAACCTCTTCAACAAGTCTTGTGGAACACGTTATGGATCTTAAATGTCCCTGGAAGAAGCAAACGAAAAGAAACAGGATTAATAATCTCCATGATCTTATAAGGTCCAATGAACCTAGGCTTAAATTTAGGAGATGCTACTCTCATAGGAATATTCTTTGAGGACAACCAGACCAAGTCCCCCACTTTAAACCGAGGACCATCAGTCCTATGCCGGTTAGCAAACCGCTGGGCCCTCTCCTGAGAGAGGGACAACCTCTCCACTACCTGGTCCCAAATCAGTTGCATACGCTCCACAACAGAGTCAACACCTGGACAGACAGAAGCCTCCGTCTGTCCTGAAGAAAATCGAGGGTGAAACCCAGAATTACAGAAAAACGGAGACATCAAAGTAGCAGAGCTAGCCCTATTATTAAGAGCAAACTCAGCCAAAGGCAAAAAAGAGACCCAGTCATCCTGATCAGCAGACACAAAGCATCTTAGATAAGTCTCCAATGTCTGGTTTGTTCTCTCAGTTTGACCATTGGTCTGAGGATGAAATGCCGAGGAGAAAGACAATTGAACACCCAGTTTAGAACAAAAAGTCCTCCAAAATCTGGAAACAAACTGGACTCCTCTGTCAGACACAATGTTCTCAGGAATGCCGTGTAAACGAACCACGTGCTGAAGGAACAGCGGCACCAATTCAGAGGAGGAAGGCAACTTAGGTAATGGCACAAGGGTTACTTTTAGAGGTCTCTGGATCTTTTTGGGACAAAACGGCACCTGCCCCAATTTCAGAGGCATCAACCTCCACCTGAAATGGCAGAGAAACATCAGGCTGCCGTAGAACAGGAGCAGAAGTGAATCTCTGCTTAAGTTCCTGAAATGCAGAGACTGCCTCAGGAGGCCAATTCACCACATCAGAACCCTTTCTGGTCAAATCAGTTAATGGTTTAACAATAACCGAGAAATTACCAATAAATTTACGATAAAAATTGGCAAAACCCAAAAATCTCTGAAGAGCCTTTAATGAAGTAGGTTGGACCCAATCACAGATGGCCTGAACCTTGACCGGGTCCATTTCAATAACAGATGGGGACAAAATGAATCCCAGAAATGAGATCCTCTGTACGCCAAAAAGACACTTTGATCCCTTCACATACAGAGCATTCTCTCTCAAAATCTGGAATACAGTTCGAACATGTTTCACATGAGGTCCCAGTCATTAGAAAAAATCAAGATATCATCCAAATAAACAATCAGAAATTTGTCCACAAAATCCCTGAAAATGTCATTCATGAAGGACTGGAAGACGGAAGGAGCATTAGTGAGCCCAAAGGGCATCACCAGGTACTCAAAATGCCCTTCAGGGGTATTGAATGCCGTCTTCCATTCATCCCCGTGCTTAATGCGAATAAGGTTATACGCCCCCCTGAGGTCAAGCTTGGTAAACCAAGTAGCGTTTTTCACCCTGGAAAACAGGTCAGAAATCAAGGGTAACGGGTATTGATATTTCACAGTAATATTGTTCAAGAGACGATAATCAATACACGGCCTTAATGAACCATCCTTTTTGGCCACAAAGAAAAAACCGGCACCTAAAGGTGAAGAGGATGGTCTGATATGACCCTTCTCCAATGATTCCTTGATATAAGACCGCATAGCGTCATGTTCAGGTACAGACAAGTTAAAAAGGCGACCTTTAGGGAATTTACTACCCGGCACTAATTCAATAGCGCAGTCATAGCTCCTATGGGGAGGCAAGGATGCAGATTTACTTTCGCTAAACACATCAGAAAAATCAATCAAAAAGTCAGGAACATCCTGAGCCTGGGGGAGGCAGAAAAAACAGGAGTGTTGGTATTAACACATTGGCAGCCCCAACTGGTTACAGACACAGATTTCCAATCCAAAACAGGATTATGAGACTGTAACCAAGGAAAACCCAGCACGATAATGTCATGCAGATTATACAGAACCAAAAATTTGCAGCACTCCTGGTGATCAGGTTCAACCCTCATTATCACCAGAGTAGAAAACTGGGGTTTATTCTCAGCCAAAGGGGTAGAATCGATCCCCAGTGGGGGAATAGACTTCTCTAGGGGTATCAAGGGAAATCCACAACGTTTAGCAAAATCATAATCCATCAGATTAATAGCTGCTCCAGAATCAACGAAAGCCTGAGCAGAAAATGAGGACAGAGAGCATATCAGAGTGACAGTTAATAAAAACTTAGTCTGAACACTACCCAAGACAACTGAGCGTGCAAAACGTCTTCCCCGCTTAGGGCAGACTGAAATAGCATGAGAGGCATCACCACAGTAGAAACATAACCCATTGCACTTTCGAAACTCATGACGCTGTGCCCCAGACACCACTCTATCACACTGCATGGGTTCAGAAGCTGGTTCACAAGGCAACACCATACCACGCATACTTCTCCGCTCACGCAAACGTCTGTCAATGCTATATGACATAGAATCATTGAGACCAGAGGGGACAGGGAATCCCACCATAACATCCTTTACATTATCTGACAGACCCTTCCGGAAAAGGGCTGCCAAAGCGTCGTCATTCCATTTGGTCAGGACTGCCCACCTACAGAATCTCTGACAGTATAACTCAGCGTCATCAAGCCCCTGATTTAATGCCAACAAGGCTTTTTCAGCTTGATCAGTGACATTAGGCTCATCGTACAATAACCCCAAGGCCTGAAAAAATGCATCAACATCACTCAAAACAGGATCCCCAGGTATCAGGGAAAAAGCCCAATCCTGAGGATCGCCGCGCAGGAGAGAGATGATAATTTGAACCTGCTGCGCTGCGTTCCCTGAGGACTTAGATTTTAAGGCAAAAAACAATTTACAATTATTTTTGAAATTCTGAAACTTAGCTCGATCCCCTAAAAACAAATCTGGCATGGGAATCCTAGGTTCCACAACAGGCAACCCAGCAAGATAGATAGCAATACTCCGAACCTCAGTGGCAAGCTGATCCACACGGCCAGACAACTGTGCAAACTCCATTGAGAGAAAAGATCCTCCCCAGCACCCAGAGATACAGAGGGAAAAAAAAAAAAAATGCAACAAACAGAAAAATATCTCTGACAACTCTGACAACCTTTTTTCTTTCACAATATTTTTTCCCTTCTGTGAGTACCATACAATTTTCAATTTTTTAGGCCGGTGATACTGTTATGTTTCGGTAGCTGAGGAGTGCAGGTAAAAAAGGCAATACACCAGAGCAGTTGGAATCTATGAGATTGCAGTACCCTGACTAACCACCACAACTAGAGGCAGCCGTGGAGCGTTCCCACGTTGGTCCTAGACGCCTCGTCACAGCCTGAGAAACTAACTACACCTAAAGATAGAAATAGGAAAGCTATCTGCCCCGGAGCAGAACCCCAAAGATAATAGAAAGCCCCCAAACATGTAATGGCGGTTAGACAAGATGAAATACTGACACAGAAAGAAAACAGTATGAGCAAACGCTGGGGCCCAAACTAACTAAATAGAAAAGGATAGGAAGGGTACTTACTGCAATCCCAGAAAACCCTGAAAGGCACCAACTCTACTAATTTCAAAAACACCTGAGATCACACCACCTCTTCCACCTAAATTAGTTCTCTGGTGCAACAAAATCAAAACAGCAGCCACTGAAAAAACTGGAAAAAGCAAAAGTACAAACATCAGTGGCTGAACAAAACTGAGAGGGCAGAAGCCCCCGGAGGGGACCCTGAAGGCCCCCACAGAAGTGCAGGACAAAATGCAAAAATATAGCACAAACACAAAAGAAGAAAATGTCTTATCTGTTAGCAGGAGATGCAGACACGACACAGCAGGCTACAAGGGAAACTGGAATAAAGGATTCAGACCAGAACAATTGATCACTGGCAACCCTGATGGGAAGGTGACTCCCTTATATAAGACCAGTCAGTAACACCTGATTCCCAGTCCTCACAATCTTCACTGGACACACTAGCACCGCTTGTAACCACCAGAGGGAGCCTCTGCTCAGAACTCATCTCAAACCCATTCACAACAGAGCTTGGTCTTGTAACTTCTTGAGCTGATTCCAGGACGTCTCTTTGTCAGGTTTCTTGTCTTCAGTCGTCATGTAGTAGCCGTCCGGGTCTACGACCTCTCCCACTTCTCCATGTTGTCTTCCTTTGGCTGCTTCTTTGGCTGCCATGTCCGCCATGTTATTTGCCTCACGCCTCTTCTGTTCTCAGTTTTCCATGCACTTTGATTTTTCAAATTGCCACCATTTTGGAAGTTGGAGTATACCCAGTAGGTCCCTGAAGGCTCCATGATGCTTCACGGTTGTCCCGTTTGCTGTGATGAAGTCCCTTGTAGCCCAGATGGGTCTAAAGTCGTGTGCTATGCCATGCGAGTACCTGTAGTCCGTGTAGATGTTTGCAGTCTTGCCTTCTGCCATCTGCCAGGCCCTTCGTCAGCACTATAGTTCTGCTTCCGGGGGAAAGGGCTAGGTGACAGATTTTGGACCACAGGATTTCTTGATTCTGGTCACGCACTTCCTGTGTTGAAATTTTACTCTCAAATCGGGAGCCATAAGTATCCCCCCTTGGGAGGGGGAGTAGGGGGCCCGGGCTGAGGCTGTAGGGCTGGAGACGGTACATTATAGACAAAGGCAATAGAGGGCCACAAAGATGCCCCGGCGGTGGGGGGATTACTGTTGGGGGAGGATTTTAAAATTTCCAAAATGTCATTGGGGTGAGAGTTTCCCTGGTGTCCAAGAGTGATGTCAGCAACCCC
>JARQOD010000003.1:195120468-195175336 GCA_033576555.1 Oophaga sylvatica
AGCCAGACCAAGTCTCCTACCTTGAAAGCTGGTGCAGGTTTACGAAATTATCTGTGCTTTCTTGTACCTTTCTTGAGCCGATTCCAGATTTTCCTTTAGAAGATCCATATTCTTCTGTAAAGACGTGATTCTTTCAGCCACTGCTGGTAAAGGCGTTTCTATGGAAATCGTGGTAGAATGTTAGGATGATAACCTAGATTAGAGTAAAAAGGAGACTGTTTAGTGGAGGCACTCTGAGAGTTGTTATACGAGAACTCAGCTAATGGAAGTAGATCCACCCAATCATCCTGTAGGTGGCAGATAAAGCAGCGGAGATACTGCTCCAGGGTTTGATTGGTTCGTTCGGTCTGTCCATTAGTCTGGGATGAAAAGCAGAAGAAAGGTTTACTTTAATGTCCAATGCTGCACAGAAATTTTGCCAAAACCTAGAAGTGAATTGCACCCCTCGATCCGAAATAACCTCATCCGGTACTCCATGTAAGCGAAACACATCTTTAATCATCAAATCTGATGTCTGTTTTGCAGTGGGTAAGCCGACACAAGGGATAAAATGAGCTGCCTTTGTTAGACGGTCAACCACCACTAGAATGGTGTTCTTCCCCTGAGAGGTTGGTAACTCCACAATGAAGTCCATAGAAATGGATCCCCACGGGCGGGACGGGTGGGAAGAGGCTGTAACAGACCAGTTGGTGAGGAGCGAGGTGTTTTGCATCTTGCACAGACCTCACATGAAGTGACATAATTCAAAACATCCTTCCTGCAAGTGGGCCACCAAAAGAAACGAGAAAGAAATTCCTGTGTCTTTAGAATTCCTCTATGCCCAGCTATCTTGGAATCGTGAATGAGTTGCAATACTCTTAATCTGACTGTTTCAGGAATATACAGACGTTGTCCCTGAATCCACACACCATTCTTAAAGACAAGACTTACGTCCCTTGGGGGTTGTGCCAAAAAGGAATCCGCATGGTATGCTTCCTTGATGTCCTTAAGTAGGTCTTGATTATGAATTACTCCTAGGAATCTAGAGTCAGGAAGAATAGTCTTAGGAGGAGTAATTGGACGTGTCTCTGCTGAGTAAATCCTAGAGAGTGCATCAGCCTTTCCATTGCGCGATCCTGGTCTATAAGAGATGATAAAATTAAATTGGTTTAAGAAAAGATTCCAGCGAGCCTGGCGAGGAGTCAGGCACTTAGCCGACCTGATAAACTCAAGGTTACGATGGTCTGTTAGGACGACTATTTGCTGTGCAGCTCCCTGAAGAAGGTGTCTCCATTCTTTGAAGGCGGCAATAATGGCCAACAACTCTCTATTGCCCACATCGTAGTTCCTCTCAGCCGAAGACAACTGCTGGGAAAAGAAGGCACAGGGATGCAAGACATTCTTCTCACCTGTTCTCTGAGAGAGTATAGCTCCAACGGCACAGTCTGAAGCATCCACCTCTATTATGAAGGCAAGCTCGGGGTTGGGATGTACTAGGATAGGTGCAGTGGTAAATTTATCTTTTAGACGGGAAAATGCTTCCTGGGCTTGGGGAGTCCAGGAAAACCTAGACTCTTTCCGGGTAAGTTGAGTGATAGGTGACACTACCTCAGAGAAATTTCTAATGAAACGTCTATAGAAGTTGGCAAACCCGATGAAGCGCTGTACCTCCTTCACATTTCTAGGACTTGGCCAATCCTTGATGGCTTGGGTTTTGCTTCCATCCATACTAATTCCTTGTGTAGACAGTACATACCCCAGAAATTGAATTTCGGTCCTATGGAATTCACACTTTTCAAGTTTGATGTAAAGATGATTTTGTCTTAGACGTTCCAAGACCATTCTCACATGTCCATGATGTTCCTCTGTGGAGTTAGAAAAAATTAGAATATCATCCAAATAAATTACCACGAATGTATCTAGGAGATCCCTGAAGATGTCATTCACCAAGTGTTGGAAAGTGGCTGGGGCGGTACTCAGACCAAAAGGCATAACTAGATATTCAAAGTGTCCATAGCGTGACCTGAATGCAGTCTTCCATTCATCTCCAGGTCTAATACGGACTAAGTTATAGGCCCCACGAAGATCTAGTTTAGAAAAAATTTTGGCATGTCGCACTCTCTCCAATAACTCAGGGATTAAAGGCAATGGATAACGGTTTCTAATAGTAACCTTATTGAGTTCCCTATAGTCTACGCATGGTCTCAGAGATCCATCTTTCTTCTTTACAAAGAAGATGGGTGCACCTGCAGGAGATGAAGAGGGGCGTATGAAGCCCTTGGCTAGATTTTCATCTATGTAATCCTTTAAAGCCTTTAGCTCGGGCCCCGCCAGGGGGTAGATCTTACCAAAAGGTATCTCTGCTCCAGGCAATAATTCAATTGGACAATCATGTGGACGGTGAGGAGGAAGCTGGTCAGCGTTCTTCTTGTCACATAAATCCACATAGTCCTGGTATACAGCTGGTAGTTCAGGGACTGACATGATTCCTTTAGGAACAGAGCAAGCTGAAACTTTTGGACTCATCTGTTTCTCTGGAAAGTGTAATTCCTTGGTCTCCCAGTTAATGGTAGGATTCTGAGCCTGCAGCCATGGTAGCCCTAGAATAATGGGAAAGTGGGGAGAAGAGATAAGCATAAAGGACAGTTTCTCTTGATGATCTTTACCCATAAGAACCCTCAAAGGCTCTGTTTCCTGATCCACTGGTCCAGAGGTCAGCAGGGAGCCATCCACAGTTTCCATCTGTACTGGAGTAGCCTTCTTCACTGAACGTATTCCCTGTTTCAGAGCAAAGGAGACATCCATAAAATTTCCACTTGCCCCTGAGTCGATCATAGCAGAGCTAGACACCCAAGCTGAGTCAACCCAGAGTTTGATGGAAAGAAAGCAATGAGAATTGTTTTTCTTACAACTCAGCTGGGACACCGCTGAGGAAACTTGAAAAATGGCAGCGTTTACACAGTCAACGTCCTCAGAGGTAACGGAGTTTAAGTCCGAGAAATCAAGATCTGTTGCTGCAGATCTCTCTGGAGCCTGAGGCTCGGACCTGACAGATCCCCTCTCGCAACACTCACAATGAATGAGTGCTGCAGTAGTCTTACGAGAACGGCTGGGCAGTTTATAATGAAGTGCCCTGACTTACCACAATAGAAACATAGATTCTCCTTAAAACGATGTTCCTTGCGTGCATCACTAACCCGTCGTTGTAAAGAGTCTACCTGCATGGGTTCAGGTTCAGGTTCCCGTGTAATCCTACTCAAAGGTTCCTTAGCTGGAGAGGAAGGTAGGAAAAGGTTAGTACGATTGCTTTCGAACCATCTCTCTTGCCTGCGTTCAGTCAGACGAGTATCAATACGGATGCAGTAGTTAATAAAGTCACCTAACGCAGTGGGAGGGTCGGCACGAGCAAGTTCATCCTTAATCAGTGGAGATAACCCCTTTCGAAAAATAGATTTTTTGGCGGAACTGTTCCAGGTGGTATCAAGGGCCCATCTCCTGAAATCCAAGGCATATTCAGCTACCGAGTGCTTACCTTGGCGCAAAGCTAACATGGCTGCTTCAGCTGTTGCACCTCGATTGGGGTCATCAAACACCTGCCCCATGGCTGAAATAAAATCATCAAGGTGATTCAAACAATCATCCTCAGTCTCAATCAGAGGGTTTGCCCACATAAAAGCCTTGTTGGTAAGCAACATAATTATAGTAAGCACCTTAGATCGTTCAGTGGGAAATTGTGAAGCATGTGCAGAAAAAAAAAGATTGCATTGATTAATAAATCCCCTGAATTTCTCACGTTCACCGCCAAAACGAAAAGGGGGCAACTTGGGAATCCCAGCACTCGGGGCTACGGCAGGAGCCTGGACTCGCCCCTCTAGAACCTCAATCCTGGCTCGCAAATCCTGGGTAGTCTGTCCAACCACTTGCAAATTGTGATTATTGAGGTCCTGTAGATTTGTAAAACGGGTCTTTATATTCTGCAAATCTGCAAGGATATTATCAATCACTCCGCAAAGTTCCTTTATGCGGGCCTCCATTTTCCAGATCTTTTAAGACAGGATTACTGGAAGAAGAGGAGAGAAAAAAAACAATAGTGTTCACCTGTGGCAACACTGCAGAGAGAAAAAAAAATTAAGGGAACTGCTCACCTGGAATGGTTGTGAGAAGTCACAACCACTATCATCACAGAAAGTTTCAACCAGACATCTGATATCCAGAGTTACAGCAGACAAAAAAGAGAAAAGGAAAAAAAAAAAAAACAATAGTGTTTACCTGTGGTAACACTGCAAAAAGAAAAAACTTAAGGGAATTGCTCACCTGGAATGGTTGTGAGAAGTCACAACCACTGTCATCACAGAAAGTACAACCGGACGTCTGATATCCACAGTACAGCAGACACTAACGTTTTGGCTTCAGAATCTTGTAATGTATGTAGTACAGTTCATATAGCGTCTTGTGCTTGGTGCGATGAAAACACAGGAGTCACAGGTTTGATATAGAAAAGTCCTGTATTACTTCATACAAGTTGGCAGAAATAGTCACACAGTTTGCAGACACAGAAACAGGAGACACAGCAGGCCAGAGTAATCCAAGCTCAGCAATCACTCTCCAATACAGATTCAGGATCTTCTTCTCTGTTACCGTAAGTCCATGCAAACGTGGGTCTTTCAAAGAGCAGGGTTCAGAGTCCACAAGTGCTTCAGAGTTCCTCAGTAGGAATAGCTGGAGTACAAGGTCCAAGGCTTACAGGAGTCAAGTCACAGGTTCACTGCAGGCTAGATTCTGAAGCACTGATTGCTCAGCTATGGCTGCTTAAGAAGCAAAGGAGAGAATCAGGGCGGGAACATGCAAGCTGGAAACTCCATTTTGACTGAGGGCAAGATAGCTGCAGCAAGACAGAAAGTAAAATGGCTGACGAACAAACTGAGTTTCAGGAATATATACATAGAACCTTACAGTAGGTCTATATACAGGAGGGTAGCTGGGCTATATACAGTAGGTCTATATACAGGAGGGTAGCTGGGCTATATACAGAAGGTCTATATACAGGAGGTACCTGGGCTATATACAGTATATATTGGAGGGTAGCTGGGCTATATACAGTATATAGGAGGGTAGCTGGGCTATATACAGTAGGTCTGCATACAGGAGGGTAGCTGGGCTATATACAGTAGGTCTATATACAGGAGGGTAGCTGGGCTATATACAGAAGGTCTATATACAGGAGGGTAGCTGGGCTATATACAGAAGGTCTATATACAGGAGGGTAGCTGGGCTATATACAGTAGGTCTATATACAGGAGGGTAGCTGGGCTATATACAGTAGGTCTATATACAGGAGGGTAGCTGGGCTATATACAGAAGGTCTATATACAGGAGGTAGCTGGGCTATATACAGAAGGTCTATATACAGGAGGTACCTCGGCTATATACAGTATTTTTATATATAGGAGGGTAGCTGGGCTATATACAGTAGGTCTATATACAGGAGGGTAGCTGGGCTATATTCAGTAGGTCTATATACAGGAGGTACCTGGGCTATATACAGTATGTCTATATACAGGAGGGTAGCTGGGCTATATATAGAAGGTCTATATACAGGAGGGTAGCTGGGCTATATTCAGTAGGTCTATATACAGGAGGTACCTGGGCTATATACAGTATGTCTATATACAGGAGGGTAGCTGGGCTATATACAGAAGGTCTATATACAGGATGTACCTGGGCTATATACAGAAGGTCTATATACAGGAGAGTAGCTGGGCTATATACAGAAGGTCTATATACAGGAGGGTAGCTGGGCTATATACAGTATGTCTATATACAGGAGGGTAGCTGGGCTATATACATTAGGTCTATATATAGGAGGGTAGCTGGGCTATATACAGAAGGTCTATATACAGGAGGGTCGTTGGTCTATATACAGAAGGTCTATATACAGGAGGGTAGCTGGGCTATATACAGTATATCTATATATAGGAGGGTAGCTGATCTATATACATTAGGTCTATATATGGGAGGATAGCTGGGCTATATACAGTATATCTATATATAGGAGGGTAGCTGGGCTATATACAGAAGGTCTATATACAAGAGGGTAGCTGGGCTATATACAGAAGGTCTGTATATAGGAGGGTAGCTGGGCTATATATAGTAGGTCTGTATATAGGAGGGTAGCTGGGCTATATACAGTAGGTCTGTATATAGGAGGGTAGCTGGGCTATATACAGTATATCTTATATAGGAGGGTACCTGGCTATATACAGTAATCTATATTAGGAGGTAGCTGGGCTATATACAGTATATCTATATAGGAGGGTAGCTGGGCTATATACAGTAGGTCTGTATAAGGAGGGTAGCTGGGCTATATACAGTAGGTCTATATACAGGAGGGTAGCTGGCTATATACAGTAGGTCTGTATAAGGAGGGTAGCTGGGCTATATACAGTAGGTCTATATACAGGAGGGTAGCTGGGCTATATACAGTAGGTCTGTATATAGGAGGGTAGCTGGGCTATATACAGTAGTCTATATACAGGAGGGTAGCTGGGCTATATACAGAAGGTCTATATACAGGAGGGTAGCTGGGCTATATACAGAAGGTCTATATACAGGAGGGTAGCTGGACTATATACAGTATTATATAGGAGAGTAGCTGGGCTATATACAGAAGGTCTATATACAGGAGGGTAGCTGGGCTATATACAGAAGGTCTATATACAGAGGGTAGCTGGGCTATATACAGTACTATATACAGGAGGGTAGCTGGGCTATTACAGAGTCTTATACAGGAGTACTGGCTTATACAGAGTCTATATACAGGAGGGTAGCTGGGCTATATACAGAAGTCTATATACAGGAGGTAGCTGGCTATATACAGAGTCATATACAGGAGGGTAGCTGGGCTATATACAGAAGGTCTATATACAGAGGGGGTAGCTGGGCTATATACAGAGTCTATATACAGGAGGTCTGGCTATATACAGGTCTAATAGGAGGTAGCTGGGCTATATACATAGTCTATATAGGAGGTAGCTGTATATACATAGGTCTATAAGAGGGTACTGGGCTATATACAGTATATCTATATATAGGAGGGTAGCTGGGCTATATACAGTAGGTCTATTATAGGAGGGTAGCTGGGCTATATACAGTAGGTCTATATACAGGAGGGTAGCTGGCTATAACAGGTCTATATACAGGAGGTCTGGTATATACAAGGTTATATAGGAGGGAGCTGGGCTATATACAGTAGGTCTATATACAGGAGGGTAGGCTAATATGATAAGTCTATATTAGAGTCTGGTATATCGTGGTCTAATCAGGAGGTACTGGCTAATACGTAAGTCAATATAAGGTAGCTGGCTAAACAAGAAGTCTAACACCGATGTAAAACTGGGCTAAACAAGAAGGTCTACATACAGAAGTACTAAGGCTATAATACATGGAATCCATGAAAGTTAGGATAGCATTGGCTTGGATAACTAGGAAAATTTGGAGAGCTTAGCTATATACATTGGCCAAACATTTAAAGAACACCTGTCAGTGTCTCAATTATATAGTGAGTCCTGCTAATGTACAGTACTCTATTAGGCGGATATCTGATATTACTGGGTATATATACTCTGTAGTAAAGCTGCATTTAATAGGTTAATAGGGACTGGGTAATAAATCACAGGTGGCGGAGTGCATGTCAGAAGTAACATATACAGAAGAAAAGACTGGCTATATACAGATAGTACTATAAACAGGAGGTACCTGGCTAAAATACAAAAGGTCTCGTATATAAGGAGGTAGCCTGGCAATATACAGAGTTTAATACAGAGGTACTGGGCTTATATAGAAAGTTGATATAAGTAGGGTACTGGCTATATACCAAATCTAATCAGAGGTAGGTGCTTATTACAGTTAGGTCTATATAGGAGGACTATTAGGGCTATATACGAATCTATATAGGAGGGTATGGCTATATCAGTAATCTGCATTATAGGAGGGTAGCTGGGCTATATACATAGGTCTATAAGGAGGGTAGCTGGCTCATACAGAAGGTCTATATACAGGAGGGTAGCTGGGCTATATACAGAAGGTCTATATACAGGAGGGTAGCTGGGCTATATACAGTAGGTCTATATACAGGAGGGTAGCTGGGCTATATACAGTAGGTCGTATATAGGAGGGTAGCTGGGCTATATACAGTAAGGTCTATATACAGGAGGGTACGCTGGGCTATATACAGAAGGTCTATATACAGAGGGTAGCTGGGCTATATACAGAAGGTCTATATACAGGAGGGTAGCTGGCTATATACAGTATCTATATACAGGAGGTAGCTGGGCTATATACAGAAGGTCTATATACAGGAGGGTAGCTGGGCTATATACAGAAGGTCTATATACAGGAGGGTAGCTGGGCTATATACAGTAATCTATTTGGAGGTAGCTGGGCTATATACAGTAGGTCTTATACAGGAGGGTAGCTGGGCTATATACAGAGGTCTATATACAGGAGGGTAGCTGGGCTATAACAGAGGTCTATATACAGGAGGGTAGCTGGGCTATATACAGAGTCTATATACAGGAGGGTAGCTGGGCTATATACAGAAGGTCTATATACAGGAGGGTAGCTGGGCTATATACAGTATAGCTATATATAGGAGGGTAGCTGGGCTATATACAGTAGGTCTATATAAGGAGGTAGCTGGGCTATATACAGTAGGTCTATATACAGGAGGGTAGCTGGGCTATATACAGTAAGGTCTTATATAGGAGGGTCGCTGGGCTATATACAGTAGGTCTATATACAGGAGGGTAGACAATAAAACCTGACTGGCACATCCAGACTAATGTGAAATAGGTGGCAAACCAAGGGAAGCTACCCCCATGTAAAACATACAAAAACAAGGTGCACTCAAGCATACTAAAGCATGACAACATGAATCCATGAAATTTAAATAGCAATATGCTTTGGAATAAAGGAAAAATTTGAGACGCTTATTAAAACATTTGGCAAACATTTTAAGCCCAACAACACGCAAGGTGTCTCAATCTGTTGAGTCCCTGACTAATGTGAACATACCTATTAGGCTGAATCGAATTTCTGGGTGAATATGCACCTCTGTCAGTAAGCCTGCATTTATGGTAAGTAGGGACCGGTAATTAAATCACCACCTGTGGGGGCGGAGTGCTCGGTCAGCAATAACATCAATAGACAAAAAAAACCGACTGGCACATCCAGACTAATGTGAATAGGTGCAAACCAAGGGAACTACCCCATGTAAAACATACAAAAAAGGCTGCACTCAAGCATACTAAAGCATGACACATGGAATCCATGAAATTTAGAAAGCAATATGGCTTTGGAATATAAGGAAAAATTGAGACGCTTAGTATAAACATTTGCCAAACATTTTAAAGCCAACAACCATCGTCAAGGTGTCTCAATTCTGTTGAGTCCTGACCTAATGTGAACATACTCTATTAGGCTGATATCTGAATTTCTGGTGAATATGCACCTCTGTCGTATGCCTGCATTTATGGTAAGTAGGGACCTGGGTAATTAAAATCACACCTGGTGGGGCGAGTGCTCGTCAGCAAGCTAACATTCAATAGACAAAAAAACCTGACTGCAATCCAGACTATGTGAACTGGTGCAAACCAAGGACTACCCCATGTAAAACACAAAAAAAGGCTGCACTCAAGCATACTAAAGCATGACAACAGGAATCCATGAAATTTAGAATAGCAATATGGCTTTGGATATAAGGAAATTGAGACGCTTGTATAAACATTTGGCCAAACATTTAAAGCCCAACAACCATCGTCAAGGTGGTCTCAATCTGTTGAGTCCCTGACCTAATGTGAACATACCTCTATAGGCTGATATCTGAATTTCGGTGAATAGCACCTCTGTCAGTAATGCCTGCATTTATGGGTAAAGTAGGGACCTGGTGTAATTAAAATCACCACCTGGTGGGGGCGGAGTGCTCGTCAGCAAGCTAACATTCAATAGACAAAAAAACCTGACTGCACATCCAGACTAATGTGAACTAGGTGCAAACCAAGGAAGCTACCCCATGTAAAACATACAAAAAGGCTCACTCAAGCATACAAAGCATGACAACATGGAATCCATGAAATTTAGAATAGCAATATGGCTTTGGAATATAAGGAAATTTGAGACGCTTATATAAACATTTGGCCAAACATTTTAAAGCCCAACAACCATCGTCAAGGGTCTCAATTCTGTTGATCCCTGACCTAATGTGAACATACCTCTATTAGGCTGATATCTGAATTTCTGGTGGAATATGCACTCTGTCATAATCCTGCATTTATGGTAATCAGAGGTAGCTGGTGCTATTATAATAGGCTGTATATGGGGGTCGTGGGCTATACAGTAGGTCTAAATACAGAGGTAGACAAAAAAACCTGACTGGCACATCCAGACTAATGTGAACTAGGTGCAAACCAAGGGAAGCTACCCCCATGTAAAACATACAAAAAAAGGCTGCACTCAAGCATACTAAAGCATGACAACATGGAATCCATGAAATTTAGAATAGCAATATGGCTTTGGAATATAAGGAAAAATTTGAGACGCTTAGTATAAACATTTGGCCAAACATTTTAAAGCCCAACAACCATCGTCAAGGTGGTCTCAATACTGTTGAGTCCCTGACCTAATGTGAACATACCTCTATTAGGCTGATATCTGAATTTCTGGGTGAATATGCACCTCTGTCAGTAATGCCTGCATTTATGGGTAAAGTAGGGACCTGGTGTAATTAAAATCACCACCTGGTGGGGGCGGAGTGCTCGGTCAGCAAAGCTAACATTCAATAGACAAAAAAACCTGACTGGCACATCCAGACTAATGTGAACTAGGTGCAAACCAAGGGAAGCTACCCCATGTAAAACATACAAAAAAAGGCTGCACTCAAGCATACTAAAGCATGACAACATGGAATCCATGAAATTTAGAATAGCAATATGGCTTTGGAATATAAGGAAAAATTTGAGACGCTTAGTATAAACATTTGGCCAAACATTTTAAAGCCCAACAACCATCGTCAAGGTGGTCTCAATTCTGTTGAGTCCCTGACCTAATGTGAACATACCTCTATTAGGCTGATATCTGAATTTCTGGGTGAATATGCACTCTGTCAGTAATGCCTGCATATATGGGTAAAGTAGGGACTGGTGTAATTAAAATCACCACTGGTGGGGGCGGAGTGCTCGGTCAGCAAGCTACATTCAATAGACAAAAAAACCTGACTGGCACATCCAGACTAATGTGAACTAGGTGCAACCAAGGGAATCTAAACCCATGTAAAACATACAAAAAAAAGGCTGCACTCAAGCATACTAAAGCATGACAACATGAATCCATGAAATTTAGAATAGCAATATGGCTTTGATATAAGGAAAATTTGGGAGCCTTGTATAACATTTGCCAAACATTTTAAAGCCCAACACCATCGTCAGGTGGTTCAATTCTGTTGATCCCTGACCTAATGTGAACATACCTCTATTAGGCTGATATCTGAATTTCTGGTGAATATGCACTCTGTCAGTAATGCCTGCATTAGGGTTAAAGTAGGACCTGGTGTAATTAAATCACCACCTGGTGGGGCGGAGTGCTCGTCAGCAAGCTAACATTCATAGACAAAAAACCTGACTGGCACATCCAGACTATGTGAACATAGGTGCAAACCAAGGAATCTACCCCCATGTAAGCATTACAAAAAAGGTTACTCAAGCATACTAAGCATGACAACATGGAATCCATGAAATTTAGAATAGCAAATGGCTTTGGAATATAAGGAAATTTGGACGCTTAGTATAACATTTGGCCAAACATTTTAAAGCCCAACAACCCATCTTCAAGGTGGTCTCAATTTGTTGAGTCCCTGACCTAATGTGACATACTCTATTAGGCTGATTTTCTGAATTTCTGGGTGAATATGCACTCTGTCAGTAATGCCTGCATTTATGGTAAAGTAGGACCTGTGTAATTAAAATCACCACTGGTGGGGGCGGAGTGCTCGGTCAGCAAGTAACATTCAATAGACAAAAAACCTGACTGGCACATCCAGACTAATGTGAACTAGGTGCAACAAGGAAGCTACCCCCATGTAAAACTACAAAAAAGCTCACTCAAGCATACTAAAGCATGACAAACATGGAATCCATGAAATTTAGATAGCAATATGGCTTTGGAATATAAGGAAATTGAGACGCTTATATAAACATTTGGCCAAACATTTTAAAGCCAACAACCATCGTCAAGGTGGTCTCAATTCTGTTGAGTCCCTGACCTAATGTGAACATACCTCTATTAGGCTGATATCTGAATTTCTGGGTAAATGCACCTCTGTCAGTAATGCCTGCATTTATGGTAAAGTAGGGACTGTGTAATTAAAATCACAACTGGTGGGGCGAGTGCCGGTCGCAAGCTAACATTCAATAGACAAAAAAACCTGACAGGCACATCCAGACTAATGTGAACTAGGTGCAAACCAAGGGAAGCTACCCCATGTAAAACATACAAAAAAGGCTGCACTCAAGCATACTAAAGCATGACAACATGGAATCCATAAATTTAGAATAGCATATGGCTTTGGATTTAAGAAAATTGAGCGCTTAGTATACATTTGGCCAAACATTTTAAAGCCCAAAACCATCGTCAAGGTGGTCTCAATTCTGTGAGTCCTGACCTAATGTGAACATACCTCTTTAGGCTGTATTGAATTTCATTGTAAAACATACAAAAAAGGCTGCACTCAAGCATACTAAAGCTTGACAACATGGAATCCATGAAATTTAGAATAGCAATTGGCTTTGGAATATAAGGAAAAATTTGAGACGCTTAGTATAAACATTGGGCCAAACATTTTAAAGCCCAACAACCATCGTCAAGGTGGTCTCAATTCGGTGAGTCCTGACCTAATGTGAACATACCTCTATTAAAGCTGATATCTGATTTCATGTAAAACATACAAAAAAAGGCTGCACTCAAGCATACTAAAGCATGACACATTGCTATTCTAAATTTCATGGATTCCATGTTGTCATGCTTTAGTATGCTTGAGTGCAGCCTTTTTTGTATGTTTTACATGGGGGTAGCTTCCCTTGGTTTGCACCTAGTTCACATTAGTCTGGATGTGCCAGTCAGGTTTTTTTGTCATTGAATGTTAGCTTGCTGACCGAGCACTCCGCCCCCACCAGGTGGTGATTTTAATTACACCAGGTCCCTACTTTACCCATAAATGCAGGCATTGCTGACAGAGGTGCATATTCACCAGAAATTCAGATATCAGCCTAATAGAGGTATGTTCACATTAGGTCAGGGACTCACAGAATTCAGACCACCTTGACGATGGTTGTTGGGCTTTAAAATGTTTGGCCAAATGTTTATACTAAGCGTCTCAAATTTTTCCTTATATTCCAAAGCCATATTGCTATTCTAAATTTCATGGATTCCATGTTGTCATGCTTTAGTATGCTTGAGTGCAGCCTTTCTTTGTATGTTTTACATGGGGGTAGCTTCCCTTGGTTTGCACCTAGTTCACATTAGTCTGGATGTGCCAGTCAGGTTTTTTTGTCTATTGAATGTTAGCTTGCTGACCGAGCACTCCGCCCCCACCAGGTGGTGATTTTAATTACACCAGGTCCCTACTTTACCCATAAATGCAGGCATTACTGACAGAGGTGCATATTCACCCAGAAATTCAGATATCAGCCTAATAGAGGTATGTTCACATTAGGTCAGGGACTCAACAGAATTGAGACCACCTTGACGATGGTTGTTGGGCTTTAAAATGTTTGGCCAAATGTTTATACTAAGCGTCTCAAATTTTTCCTTATATTCCAAAGCCATATTGCTATTCTAAATTTCATGGATTCCATGTTGTCATGCTTTAGTATGCTTGAGTGCAGCCTTTTTTTGTATGTTTTACATGGGGGTAGCTTCCCTTGGTTTGCACCTAGTTCACATTAGTCTGGATGTTCCAGTCAGGTTTTTTGTCTATTGAATGTTAGCTTGCTGACTGAGCACTCCGCCCCACCAGGTGGTGATTTTAATTACACCAGTCCCTACTTTACCCATAAATGCAGACATTACTGACAGAGGTGCATATTCACCAGAAATTCAGATATCAGCCTATATAGAGGTATGTTCACATTAGGTCAGGGACTCAGCAGAATTGAGACCACCTTGACGATGGTTGTTGGCTTTAAAATGTTTGGCCAAATGTTTATACTAAGCGTCTCAAATTTTTCCTTATATTCCAAAGCCATATTGCTATTCTAAATTTAATGGATTCCATGTTGTCATGCTTTAGTATGCTTGAGTGCAGCCTTTTTTTGTATGTTTTACATGGGGGTAGCCTGGGCTATTATATCAGGAGTAGGTCTGTTACTAGAGGTTAGCTTGCTTATACGAGCACTCCGCCTATCCAGGTGGTGATTATTAATACACAGGTCTATACTAATGGAGGGTAGCTGGGCATATTACCAGAAATTCATATACTAATAGAGAGGTCACATGGGCTATATAACAGAATGAGACCATTACGGATGGGTGTGGGCTTTAAATGTTGGCCAAGTTTATACTAGGTCCAAATTTTCTTATAGTCCAAACATATTGCTATTAAATTTCATGGATTCCTGTGTCATGCATTTAGTATTGGAGGTGCGGCTATTTTGTATGTTATATACAGGAGGGTAGCTGGGCTATATACAGTAGGTCTGTATATAGGAGGGTAGCTGGGCTATATACAGTAGGTCTGTATACAGGAGGGTAGCTGGGCTATATACAGTAGGTCTATATACAGGAGGGTAGCTGGGCTATATACAGAAGGTCTATATACAGAGGGTAGCTGGGCTATATACAGAAGGTCTATACAGGAGGGTAGCTGGGCTATATACAGTATATAAGGAGGGTAGCTGGGCTATATACAGAGGTCTATATACAGGAGGGTAGCTGGGCTATATACAGAAGGTCTATATACAGGAGGGTAGCTGGGCTATATACAGAGGTCTATATAGTATATATAGGAGGGTAGCTGGGCTATATACAGTAGGTCTGTATACAGGAGGGTAGCTGGGCTATATACAGAAGGTCTATATACAGGAGGGTAGCTGGGCTATATACAGAAGGTCTATATACAGGAGGGTAGCTGGGCTATATACAGAGGTCTATATACAGGAGGGTATCTGGGCTATATACAGTATCTATATATAGGAGGGTAGCTGGGCTATATACAGTAGGTCTGTATATAGAGAGGTAGCTGGGCTATATACAGTATATCTTATATAGGAGGGTAGCTTGGGCTATATACAGTATATCTATATATAGGAGGGTAGCTGGGCTATATACAGTAAGTCTTATATAGGAGGGTAGCTGGGCTATATACATTAGGTCTGTATAAGGAGGGTAGCTGGGCTATATACAGTAGGTCTGTATATAGGAGGGTAGCTGGGCTATATACAGTAGGTCTTATATAGGAGGGTAGCTGGCTATATACAGTAGGTCTGTATATAGGAGGGTAGCTGGCTATATACAGTATATCTTTTTATAGGAGGTACTGGCTATAAAGTATACTTATAAGGAGGGTAGCTGGGCTATATACAGAGTCTATATAAGGAGGGTAGCTGGGCTATATACAGAGGTCTGTATATAGGAGGGTAGCTGGGCTATATACAGTAGGTCTATATACAGGAGGGTAGCTGGGCTATATACAGTAGTCTTATATAGGAGGGTAGCTGGGCTATATACAGTAGGTCTATATACAGGAGGGTAGCTGGGCTATATACAGTAGGTCTGTATAAGGAGGGTAGCTGGGCTATATACAGTAGGTTGTATACAGGAGGGTAGCTGGGCTATATACAGTAGGTCTATATACAGAGGTAGCTGGCTATATACAGAAGTCTATTACATGAGGGAGCTGCTATATACAGATTTATACAGGAGGTACTGGCTATATACAGTTATATAGGAGGGTAGCTGGGCTATATACAGAAGGTCTATATACAGAGGGTAGCTGGCTTTACAAGTCTTAGAGGTGCTATTCTATATATAGGAGGGTAGTGGCTATACAGTAGGTCTGTATACAGAGGGTAGTGGGCTATATACAGAAGGTCTATATACAGGAGGTAGTGGCTTATACAGAAGGTCTATATAAGTAGGGTAGCTGGCTTATACAGAGTCTATCAGGAGGTAGCTGGCTTATACAGAGTTATTACGGAGGGTACTGGCTATATAAGTATATATAGGAGGTAGCTGGGCTATATACAGTAGGTCTGTATACAGGAGGTAGCTGGGCTATATACAGAAGGTCTATATACAGGAGGGTAGCTGGGCTATATACAGTATATATAGGAGGGTAGCTAGGCTATATACAGTAGGTCTGTATACAGAGGGTAGCTGGGCTATATACAGAAGATCTATATAAAGGAGGGTCGCATGGGCTATATACAGGAGGTCTATTGTTGTGAATGGACTTGAAATGAGTTCTGAGCAGAGGCTCCCTCTGGTGGTTACAAGCGGTACTGGACTGTCCAGTGAAGATTGTGAGGAATGGGAATCAGGTGTTACTGACTGGTCTATTAAGGGAGTCGCCTTCCCATCAGGGTTGCCGGTGATCAATTGTTCTGGTCTCAATCCTTGATTCCTGTTTCCTTTGTAGCCTGCTGTGTCGTGTCTGCATCTCTGCTAACAGATAAGACAATTTCTTCTTTTGTTTTTGTGCTTGATTTTTGCATTTTGTCCTGCACTTCTGTGGGGGCCTTCTGGGTCCCCTCCGGGGGCTTTTGCCCTCTCAGTTTAGTTCAGCCACTGATGTTTTTACATTTGCTTTTTTCCAGTTTTTTCAGTGGCTGCTGTTTTGATTTTGTTACACCAGAGAACTAATTTAGGTGGTAGAGTGTTCGTGTGATCTCAGGTGTTTTTGAAATTAGTAGTGTTGGTGCTTTTCAGGGTTTTTTGGGATTGCAGTAAGTGCGCTTCCTATCCTTTTCTATTTAGGTAGTTTGGGCCCCAACGTTTGCTCATACTATTTTCTGTCTGTGTCAGTATTTCTTCTTGTCTCACCGCCATTACATGTTTGGGGGCTTTCTATGCTCTTTGGGGATCTGCTCCGGGGCAGATAGCTTTCCTCTTTCTACCTTTAGGTGTAGTTAGTTTCTCAGGCTGTGAGAGGCGTCTAGGACCAACATAGGAACGCTCCACGGCTGCCTCTAATTGTGGTGGTTAGTCAGGGTACTGCAATCTCATAGATTCCAACTGCTCTGGTGTATTGCCTTTTTACCTGCACTCCTCAGCTACCGAAACATAACAGTATCACCGGACTAAAAATTGAAAATTGTATGGTACTCACAGAAGGGAAAAATATTGTGAAAGAAAAAAAAAAAAAAGGTTGTCAGAGTTGTCAGAGATATTTTTCAGTTTGTTGCATTTTTTTTTTTTCCCTCTGTATCTCTGGGTGCTGGGGAGGATTTTTTCTCTCAATGGAGTTTGCACAGTTGTCTGGCCGTGTGGATCAGCTTGCCACTGAGGTTCGGAGTATTGCTACCTATCTTGCTAGGTTGCCGTTGTGGAACCTAGGATTCCCATGCCAGATTTGTTTTTGGGGGATCGAGCCAAGTTTCTGAATTTCAAAAATAATTGTAAATTGTTTTTTGCCTTAAAATCTAAGTCCTCAGGGAACGCAGCGCAGCAGGTTCAAATTGTCATCTCTCTCCTGCGCGGCGATCCTCGGGATTGGGCTTTTTCCCTGACACCTGGGGATCCTGTTTTGAGTGATGTTGATGCATTTTTTCAGGCCTTGGGGTTATTGTACGATGAGCCTAATGTCACTGATCAAGCTGAAAAAGCCTTGTTGGCATTAAATCAGGGGCTTGATGACGCTGAGTTATACTGTCAGAGATTCCGTAGGTGGGCAGTCCTGACCAAATGGAATGACGACGCTTTGGCAGCCCTTTTTCGGAAGGGTCTGTCAGATAATGTAAAGGATGTTATGGTGGGATTCCCTGTCCCCTCTGGTCTCAATGATTCTATGTCATTAGCGATTCAAATTGACAGACGTTTGCGTGAGCGGAGAAGTATGCGTGGAATAGTGTTGCCTTGTGAACCTGCTTCTGAATCCATGCAGTGTGATAGAGTGGTTTCTGGGGCACAGCGTCATGAGTTTCGAAAGCGCAATGGGTTATGTTTCTACTGTGGTGATGCCTCTCATGCTATTTCAGTCTGCCCTAAGCGGGGAAGACGTTTTGCACGTTTAGTTGTCTTGGGTAGTGTTCAGACTAAGTTTTTATTAACTGTCACTCTGATATGCTCTCTGTCCTCATTTTCTGCTCAGGCTTTCGTTGATTCGGGAGCAGCTATTAACCTGATGGATTTTGATTTTGCTAAACGTTGTGGGTTTCCCTTGATACCCCTATGGAAGTCTATTCCCCTACTGGGGATCGATTCTACCCCTTTGGCTGAGAATAAACCTCAGTTCTCTACTCAGGTGATAATGAGGGTTGAACCTGATCATCAGGAGAGCTGCAAATTTTTGGTTCTGTATAATCTGCATGACATTATCGTACTGGGTTTCCCTTGGTTACAGTCTCATAATCCTGTTTTGGATTGGAAATCTGTGTCTGTAACCAGTTGGGGCTGCCAATGTGTTAATACCAACACTCCTGTTTTTTCTGCCTCCCCCAGGCTCAGGATGTTCCTGACTTTTTGATTGATTTTTCTGATGTGTTCAGCGAAAGTAAATCTGCATCCTTGCCTCCCCATAGGAGCTATGACTGCGCTATTGAATTAGTGCCTGGTAGTAAATTCCCTAAAGGTCGCCTTTTTAACTTGTCTGTACCTGAACATGACGCTATGCGGTCTTATATCAAGGAGTCATTGGAGAAGGGTCATATCAGACCATCCTCTTCACCCTTAGGTGCCGGTTTTTTCTTTGTGGCCAAAAAGGATGGTTCATTTAAAGGCCTGTATTGATTATTGTCTTTTGAACAATATTACTGTGAAATATCAATATCCGTTACCCTTGATTTCTGACCTGTTTTCCAGGGTGAAAAACGCTACTTGGTTTACCAAGCTTGACCTCAGGGGGGCATATAACCTTATTCGCATTAAGCACGGGGATGAATGGAAGACGGCATTTAATACCCCTGAGGGGCATTTTGAGTACCTTGTGATGCCCTTTGGGCTCACTAATGCTCCTTCTGTCTTCCAGTCCTTCATGAATGACATTTTCAGGGATTTTGTGGATAAATTTCTGATTGTTTATTTGGATGATATCTTGATTTTTTCCAATGACTGGGACTCTCATGTGAAACATGTTCGAACTGTATTCCAGATTTTGAGAGAGAATGCTCTGTATGTGAAGGGATCAAAGTGTCTTTTTGGCGTACAGAGGATCTCATTTTTGGGATTCATTTTGTCCCCATCTGTTATTGAAATGGACCCGGTCAAGGTTCAGGCCATCTGTGATTGGGTCCAACCTACTTCATTAAAGGCTCTTCAAAGATTTTTGGGTTTTGCCAATTTTTATCGTAAATTTATTGGTAATTTCTCGGTTATTGTTAAACCATTAACTGATTTGACCAAAAAGGGTTCTGATGTGGTGAATTGGCCTTCTGAGGCAGTCTCTGCATTTCAGGAACTTAAGCAGAGATTCACTTCTGCTCCTGTTCTACGGCAGCCTGATGTTTCTCTGCCATTTCAGGTGGAGGTTGATGCCTCTGAAATTGGGGCAGGTGCCGTTTTGTCCCAAAGAGATCCAGAGACCTCTAAAAGTAACCCTTGTGCCATTTTCTCTCGAAAATTTTCTCCTACTGAACGTAATTATGACGTGGGTAATCGGGAGTTATTGGCCATGAAGTGGGCTTTTGAAGAGCGGAGACATTGGCTGGAGGGAGCCAAACATCAGGTGGTGGTCCTTACGGACCATAAGAATCTGGTTTATCTAGAATCTGCCAAGCGACTTAATCCTAGACAGGCCAGGTGGGCCTTGTTTTTCACACGTTTTAATTTTGTGGTTTCCTTTCTTCCTGGCACTAAGAATGTTAAGGCGGATGCCCTCTCGAGGAGTTTCCTTGCGGACTCTCCTGAGTTATCTGATCCTTCTGTTATTTTGAAAGAAGGTGTAGTTCTTTCCGCCATCTCGCCCAATTTGAGACTGGCTCTGGAGGGGTGTCAGGAGGATAGGCCCGAGCGCTGCCCTGTTGGGAAATTGTTTGTCCCGGACCAGTGGAAAAGAGTGTGATGTCTGAGATTCATTGTTCCGCGTTGGCCGGTCATCCCGGAATTTTTGGTACCAGAGACTTGGTTAGTCGGTCCTTTTGGTGGCCTACCTTGTCTCGTGATGTCAGGGAATTTGTGCAGTCCTGCGGGACTTGCTCTCGCTCCAAGCCTTGCTCTCGCTCTAGTGGTTTGTTGATGCCATTGCCTGTGCCCAAGAGACCATGGACCCATATCTCTATGGATTTCATTTCCGACCTCCCTGTTTCTCAGAGAATGACCGTCATCTGGGTGATTTGTGATAGGTTTTCCAAGATGATACATCTTGTGCCATTACCTAAGTTGCCTTCCTCCTCTGAATTGGTGCCTTTGTTCCTTCAGCACGTGGTTCGTTTACACGGCATTCCTGAGAACATTGTGTCTGACAGAGGAGTCCAGTTTGTTTCCAGATTTTGGAGGACCTTTTGTTCTAAACTTGGTGTTCAATTGTCTTTCTCCTCGGCGTTTCATCCTCAGACCAATGGTCAAACTGAGAGAACAAACCAGACATTGGAGACTTATCTAAGATGCTTTGTGTCTGCTGATCAGGATGACTGGGTCTCTTTTTTGCCTTTGGCTGAGTTTGCTCTTAATAATAGGGCTAGCTCTGCCACTTTGATGTCTCCATTTTTCTGTAATTCTGGGTTTCACCCTCGATTTTCTTCAGGACAGACGGAGGCTTCTGTCTGTCCAGGTGTTGACTCTGTTGTGGAGCGTATGCAACAGATTTGGGACCAGGTAGTGGAGAGGTTGTCCCTCTCTCAGGAGAGGGCCCAGCGGTTTGCTAACCGGCATAGGACTGATGGTCCTCGGTTTAAAGTGGGGGACTTGGTCTGGTTGTCCTCAAAAAATATTCCTATGAGAGTGGCATCTCCTAAATTTAAGCCTAGGTTCATTGGACCTTATAAGATCATGGAGATTCTTAATCCTGTTTCTTTTCGTTTGCTTCTTCCAGGGACATTTAAGATCCATAACGTGTTCCACAAGTCCTTGTTGAAGAGGTTTGTTGAGCCAGTGGTTCCTACTGCTTTGCCTCCTGACCCTGTTCTGGTTGAGGGCAATCTGGAGTTTGTGGTTGAGAAAATATTGAATTCTCGTTTTTCTAGACGGAAACTCTAGTATTTGGTTAAGTGGAGAGGTTATGGTCAGGAAGACAGTTCTTGGGTGTTTGCTTCGGACATCCATGCTAGGAGACTCATCCGTGCGTATCATAGAACTCATCCTGACCGACCTGGTTGCTCAAGTGAGGGTTCGGTGACCCCTCCTCAAGGGGGGGGTACTGTTGTGAATGGACTTGAAATGAGTTCTGAGCAGAGGCTCCCTCTGGTGGTTACAAGCGGTACTGGACTGTCCAGTGAAGATTGTGAGGATTGGGAATCAGGTGTTACTGACTGGTCTTATATAAGGGAGTCGCCTTCCTATCAGGGTTGCCGGTGATCAATTGTTCTGGTCTCAATCCTTGATTCCTGTTTCCTTTGTAGCCTGCTGTGTCGTGTCTGCATCTCCTGCTAACAGATAAGACAATTTCTTCTTTTTGTTTTTGTGCTTGATTTTTGCATTTTGTCCTGCACTTCTGTGGGGGCCTTCTGGGTCCCCTCCGGGGGCTTTTGCCCTCTCAGTTTAGTTCAGCCACTGATGTTTTTACATTTGCTTTTTTCCAGTTTTTTCAGTGGCTGCTGTTTTGATTTTGTTACACCAGAGAACTAATTTAGGTGGTAGAGGTCGTGTGATCTCAGGTGTTTTTGAAATTAGTAATGTTGGTGCTTTTCAGGGTTTTTTGGGATTGCAGTAAGTGCCCTTCCTATCCTTTTCTATTTAGGTAGTTTGGGCCCCAACGTTTGCTCATACTATTTTCTGTCTGTGTCAGTATTTCTTCTTGTCTCACCGCATTACATGTTTGGGGGCTTTCTATGCTCTTTGGGGATCTGCTCCGGGGCAGATAGCTTTCCTCTTTCTACCTTTAGGTGTAGTTAGTTTCTCAGGCTGTGACGAGGCGTCTAGGACCAACGTAGGAACGCTCCACGGCTGCCTCTAGTTGTGGTGGTTAGTCAGGGTACTGCAATCTCATAGATTCCAACTGCTCTGGTGTATTGCCTTTTTACCTGCACTCCTCAGCTACCGAAACATAACAGTCTATATACAGGAGGGTAGCTGGGCTATATACAGAGTCTATATACAGGAGGGTAGCTGGGCTATATACATGTATATATAGGAGGGTACTGGGCTATATACAGTAGGTCTGTATACAGGAGTGTACCTGGGCTATATACAGTAGGTCTATATATAGAGGTAGCTGGCTATATACAGTTATATATAGGAGGGTAGCTGGGCTATATACAGTAGGTCTATATACAGGAGGGTACCTGGGCTATATACAGTAGGTCTATATACAGGAGGGTAGCTGGGCTATATACAGAAGGTCTATATACAGGAGGGTAGCTGGGCTATATACAGAAGGTCTATATACAGGAGGGTAGCTGGGCTATATACAGTTATATATAGGAGGATACTGGGCTATATACAGTAGGTCTGTATACAGGAGGGTATCTGGGCTATATACAGTAGGTCTATATACAGGAGGGTAGCTGGGCTATATTCAGTATATATAGGAGGGTAGCTGGGCTATATACAGTAGATCTATATACAGGAGGGTACCTGGGCTATATACAGAGTTATATAAGGAGGGTAGCTGGGCTATATACAGTAGGTCTGTATACAGGAGGGTACCTGGGCTATATACAGTAGTCTATATACAGGAGGGTAGCTGGGCTATATACAGAAGGTCTATATACAGGAGGGTACCTGGGCTATATACAGAAGGTCTATATACAGGAGGTACTTGGCTATATACAGTATATATAGGAGGGTAGCTGGGCTATATACAGTAAGGTCTATATACAGGAGGTACCTGGGCTATATACAGTATATATAGGAGGGTAGCTGGGCTATATACAGATAGGTTTTTATACAGGAGGGTACCTGGGTTATATACAGTAGGTCTATATACAGGAGGGTAGCTGGGCTATATACAGTATATACAGGAGGGTAGCTGGGCTATATACAGTAGGTCTATATACAGGAGGGTACCTGGGCTATATAAGGGTCTATAAGGAGGTACTGGGCTATATACAGTAGTATATAGGAGGGTAGCTGGGCTATATACAGTAGGTCTATATACAGGAGGGTACCTGGGCTATATACAGTAGGTCTATATACAGGAGGGTAGCTGGGCTATATACAAGTTATATACAGGAGGGTAGCTGGGCTATATACAGTAGGTCTATATAAGGAGGGTAGCTGGGCTATATACAGTAGGTCTATACAGGAGGGTACTGGGCTATATACAGTAGGTCTATATACAGGAGGGTAGCTGGGCTATATACAGTAGGTCTATATACAGGAGGTACCTGGGCTATATACAGTAGGTCTATATACAGGAGGGTAGCTGGGCTATATACAGAAGGTCTATATACAGGAGGTACCTGGGCTATATACAGTAGTCTATATACAGGAGGGTAGCTGGGCTATATACAGAAGGTCTATATACAGGAGGTACCTGGGCTAATCGTATATATGGAGTACTGGCATATAGAGTCTATATACAGGAGGGTAGCTGGGCTATATACAGAAGTCTATATACAGGAGGTACCTGGGCTATATACAAGTTATATATTGGAGGGTAGCTGGGCTATATACAGTAGGTCTATATACAGGAGGGTAGCTGGGCTATATACAGTAGGTCTATATACAGGAGGGTAGCTGGGCTATATACAGTAGGTCTATATACAGGAGGGTAGCTGGGCTATATACAGTAGGTCTATATACAGGAGGGTAGCTGGGCTATATACAGTAAGGTCTATATACAGGAGGTACTGGGCTATATACAGTAGGTCTATATACAGGAGGGTAGCTGGGCTATATACAGAAGGTCTATATACAGGAGGGTAGCTGGGCTATATACAGTAGGTCTATATACAGGAGGGTAGCTGGGCTATATACAGTAGGTCTATATACAGGAGGTAGCTGGGCTATATACAGTAGGTCTATATACAGGAGGGTAGCTGGGCTATATACAGTAGGTCTATATACAGGAGGGTACCTGGGCTATATACAGTAGGTCTATATACAGGAGGTACCTGGGCTATATACAGTAGGTCTATATACAGGAGGGTAGCTGGGCTATATACAGTATATACAGGAGGGTAGCTGGGCTATATACAGTAGGTCTGTATATAGGAGGGTAGCTGGGCTATATACAGTAGGTCTATATACAGGAGGGTACCTGGGCTATATACAGTAGGTCTATATACAGGAGGGTACCTGGCTATATACAGTAGGTCTATATACAGGAGGGTAGCTGGGCTATATACAGAAGGTCTATATACAGGAGGTACCTGGGCTATATACAGAAGGTCTATATACAGGAGGGTAGCTGGGCTATATACAGAAGGTCTATATACAGGAGGTACCTGGGCTATATACAGAAGGTCTATATACAGGAGGGTAGCTGGGCTATATACAGAAGGTCTATATAAGGAGGTACCTGGGCTATATACAGTATATATTGGAGGGTAGCGGGGCTATATACAGAAGGTCTATATACAGGAGGGTAGCTGGGCTATATACAGAAGGTCTATAAACAGGAGGTGCCTGGGCTATATACAGAAGGTCTATAAACAGGAGGTGCCTGGGCTATATACAGAAGGTCTATATACAGGAGGGTAGCTGGGCTATATACAGTAGGTCTATATACAGGAGGGTAGCTGGGCTATATACAGAAGGTCTATATACAGGAGGTACCTGGGCTATATACAGTATATATTGGAGGGTAGCTGGGCTATATACAGAAGGTCTATATACAGGAGGGTAGCTGGACTATATACAGAAGGTCTATATACAGGAGGGTAGCTGGGCTATATACAGAAGGTCTATATACAGGAGGTACCTGGGCTATATACAGTATATATTGGAGGGTAGCTGGGCTATATACAGAAGGTCTATATACAGGAGGGTAGCTGGGCTATATACAGAAGGTCTATGTCAAGATCCCGTCTGGGTTGGAGCCGATGTTACTGCAAACACTAGGGGAAGCAGAGGCAGGTAGCGTAGTCAGATGGCAGCCGGAGGTCGGTACACAGGAGAGCAGTTCGATAACAGAGGAGCAGGCAGATAACGTAGTCAGGTGGCAGCCGGAGGTCGGTACACAG
Organism: Oophaga sylvatica; assembly: GCA_033576555.1. Taxonomy (NCBI): domain Eukaryota; kingdom Metazoa; phylum Chordata; class Amphibia; order Anura; family Dendrobatidae; genus Oophaga; species Oophaga sylvatica. Next base: position 195,145,932 of record JARQOD010000003.1, read on the forward strand.
GAGAGCAGTGTTTGTAGCAATGGATCAGGCGGAGAGCGTAGTCAGAAGGCAGGCCGAGGTCGGTTCACAGGAGAGCAGTGTTTGTAGCAATGGATCAGGCGGAGAGCGTAGTCAGAAGTCAGGCCGAGGTCGGTTCACAGGAGAGCAGTGTTTGTAGCAATGATCAGCAGGAAACGCTTGACTAAAGGCTTGGAGCTCAATAATCTCGCAATGACACACCCACAGGGCCAGGTTTATATAGGGTGTGTAATTGGCAATCAGAGGCCCAATCAAAAGAGCACTAGGTGTAGCTAATCAGGAAGAACAGTCAATGGTATCAGGGTTCAGCAAGGAACTTTGCAGCCAGCAGAATAGCTCAGATGGTAGAGCTGCTGGCCAGTGGACAAGAGGTACTGGGTTCGACTCCTGACAGTCTATATACAGGAGGTACCTGGGCTATATACAGTATATATTGGAGGGTAGCTGGGCTATATACAGTAGGTCTATATATAGGAGGGTAGCTGGGCTATATACAGTAGGTCTGTATATAGGAGGGTAGCTGGGCTATATACAGTAGGTCTATATACAGGAGGGTAGCTGGGCTATATACAGTAGGTCTATATACAGGAGGGTAGCTGGCTATATACAGTAAGTCTATATACAGGAGGTACCTGGGCTATATACAGTAGGTCTATATACAGGAGGGTAGCTGGGCTATATACAGAAGGTCTATATACAGGAGGGTAGGTGGGCTATATACAGAAGGTCTATATACAGGAGTTACCTGGGCTATATACAGTATATATTGGAGGGTAGCTGGGCTATATACAGGAGGGTACCTGGGCTATATACAGAAGGTCTATATACAGGAGGGTAGCTGGCTATATACAGAAGGTCTATATACAGGAGGGTAGCTGGGCTATATACAGAAGGTCTATATACAGGAGGGTAGCTGGGCTATATACAGTAGGTCTATATACAGGAGGGTACCTGGGCTATATACAGTAGGTCTATATACAGGAGGGTAGCTGGGCTATATACAGAAGGTCTATATACAGGAGGGTAGCTGGGCTATATACAGTAGGTCTATATACAGGAGGGTAGCTGGGCTATGTACAGTAGGTCTATATATAGGAGGGTAGCTGGGCTATATACAGAAGGTCTATATACAGGAGGGTAGCTGGGCTATATACAGAAGGTCTGTATACAGGAGGGTAGCTGGGCTATGTACAGTAGGTCTATATACAGGAGGGTAGCTGGGCTATATACAGAAGGTCTATATACAGGAGGGTAGCTGGGCTATATACAGTAGGTCTATATACAGGAGGGTACCTGGGCTATATACAGAAGGTCTATATACAGGAGGGTAGCTGGGCTATATACAGAAGGTCTATATACAGGAGGGTAGCCGGGCTATATACAGTAGGTCTATATACAGGAGGGTAGCTGGGCTATATACAGTAGGTCTATATACAGGAGGTGCCTGGGCTATATACAGAAGGTCTATATACAGGAGGGTAGCTGGGCTATATACAGAAGGTCTATATACAGGAGGTACCTGGGCTATATACAGAAGGTCTATATACAGGAGGGTAGCTGGGCTATATACAGAAGGTCTATATACAGGAGGGTAGCTGGGCTATATACAGAAGGTCTATATACAGGAGGGTAGCTGGGCTATATACAGAAGGTCTATATACAGGAGGGTAGCTGGGCTATATACAGAAGGTCTATATACAGGAGGTACCTGGGCTATATACAGTATATATTGGAGGGTAGCTGGGCTATATAAAATAGGTTGAAAGCAGATCAGTTAAATAAATTCTCTTGCTGTGCAAATTTTTAGATCCACAATATGTAATTTTTATGTGCAAATTTTATCGCGGTCTTCACTCTTGCAATACATATAGTGAAATTTACAATAAAATCTGCATGTAACGTGAGTATTTGGATGTGGAAACGCACCAGAAATGCTACAAAAACGCTGTAGAAACTCAGCGAAAATCCACATTGAATCCGCAATGTGTGCATCTCGCCTAAATCACAAAAATATGCTATAAAGAAACTATGGGTTTTGTCTGGATCGAGTATCACGACAACTTCTAAAAATGTGCACTAGATGGCAGCGTAATGTTTACTAACATGCATTGCTGCAGTAAATATATACAAGATTTGTTGCATACTACCACCGGGTGGTGCTGCTGCAACAAGTAATGGTGCATGAGGTTTAAACCATCAGACAAATGGTTGCCTATACATTTAGCCTAAAAAATTGTACAAAATTCCAAAAGCTAAAGACTAACTATTCCTTTTATAACTTCAGCATATGAATGCATTTTAATTTGTGACTATCAAGGTCATAATCCTTTAGTTTATCTATAAGAACTTGGTAAGATTGATTTTCATCTATGAGATAAATCCAATGCATCTAACAGTTCCTATATTATAGGGCTACCATTTTATGGCTGAGATGGGAATAACTCTGTCCAGGCTTTGACCATTAAGATGGAGCTACGGTTTCCTTTACTCCAGTTCATTTCTATGAAAGTTATAGGAAAAGCGCAGCTCAGCCGTTCTCATCTGTTTTCATAGCTCCACCTTAGTGGTCAAAGCCTAGACGGATGAAAGGAGGAGATGGGAATAACCCTTTAACTGAATATATTGGAGAAAAAAAGTGTACCGTGGTTTTATTTTCAATATCTGTTTACATTTTAATCTTTTTAGAGTTAATGGAGCTGTAACAAAAGGATATGAGGATGATGTAGGAAACCGGACCTCGTTTTATGGCTTTACTGCTTTCACCATGCTTGCTTCCCTCTTGTTGCTAAATAGAAAAGGATTTTCTACTATTCCCCATGACAAGGTAAAGGCAAACCCGGCAAATAGAGATTTATACATTCCTACTTTAAAGGGGTTGTGCTGGAGTTTTATACTGAGGGCCTATGCTTAGGATTGGTCATTAATTTCTGATTGGTGCCGCATGTAGCATCCCCGCAGTTCAGCTGTTCCTGCTTACGGTGGTGACTGGATATGTGTAAAGGACCAATTCAATGACCTGCAGCTTCGTCTTGTAATCTTCTCTTGAAAAATGAAAGCTGTGCCATGATTGCACTATGGACAGAAAAAAACCTTTTTACTGTTTTTACAATTTCAAAATCTGCCAACAACAAGTCTGCTTTATAGCATGTATATAGTTGGTGAGAGAGGATCACAGCGCATAGGATACACTGAGACTCTCCTGTATATATTGTATATCATGTAGAATACACTGAGACTGTTGTATACATCACATAGGGATAGTCTAAGAAACTGCAGTATAATTCACGTAGGCGATACTGCGACTCTGATGTATACTTTACATAGGAGACATTGAGACTGATGACTATACACCACATAGGATACACTGAGAGTCTGATGTATACATCATATAGGAGATGCTGAGACAGCTGTATACATTAGAAGACAGCAGTTTTATGTCACTGATCTATCACTGGTGCCACTAGATAGGAAAAAACACAATGTGATCATGCGTGCCATCTTTGATAACTGCCTTCAGGGAGATTAAACTGGACAGTGCATACAGCACGTTATGGCAAAGATTTGGTGGGCAAAATACGCTCATTTTGCAGACAATGCCTCTTTTACACACCACACTAGTTACACGGCTCTTCCTCACCCATACAATAAAAGCAATGGGAATCAAAATTAAAAGCACTTTGCCCTGTCATCCAGAAGCAGACAAAAACAAAAGAGAGCCATATGCAAGAACACATTTATAGGTATTTTGCAGTTCATCACAATACACACTTTAAATAGTAGGAAACTAAAAAATGATAGTGTTGGTCCCCTTAAAAATAGTCTGGGTGAAATGATGGATGAGGATGAGGAAAAAGCCAATATGCTTGATGAATTTTTTCAACTGTATTTGCACAAGAAAATCCCATGACGGATAACATGGTCAGTGATAACAAAAATTCTCCATTAAATGTCACTTGCTTAACCCAGCAGGAAGTACGGCGGCGTCTAAAAATCACTAAGTTGACAAATCCCCGGGCCCTGATGGGATACACCCCCGAGTACTGCAGGAATTAAGTACAGTCATAGAAAGACCATTATGTTTAATCTTTAAAGATTCCATAATTACAGGGTCTGTAGCACAGGACTGGCGTATAGCAAATGTGGTGCCAATATTCAAAAAGGGGACAAAAACTGAACCTGGAAATTATAGGCCAGTGAGCTAAAGCTCTACTGTGGGTAAAATCCTGGAGGTTTTTCTAAGAGATGCTATACTGGAGTATCTGAAGAAGAATAACCTCATGACACAAAATCAACATGGGTTTACGACAGACCGTTCCTGTCAGACTAATCTGATAAACTTTTATGAAGAGGTAAGTTCTGGACAGGACCAAGGGAACGCAGTGGACGTGGTGTATATGGACTTTTCAAAAGCTTTTGATACGATGCCACACAAAAGGTTGATACATAAAATGAGAACAATGGGGATAGCGGAAAATATGTGTAAGTGGGTTAAGAACTGACTCAGGGATAGGAAACAAAGGGTGGTAATTAATGGAGCATACTCGGACTGGGTCACAGTTAGCAGTGGGGTACCGCAGGGGTCGGTGTTGGGCACGCTTCTTTTTAACATATTTATTAATGACCTTGTAGGGGCATACAGAGTAGAGTTTCAATATTTGCAGATGACACTAAACTCTGCAGAATAATCAATACAACGGAGGACAATTTAATATTACAGGAGGATTTACGTAAGCTAGAAGCTTGGGCTGAAAAATGGCAAATGGGGATAAATGTAAGGTCATCTGTGGTGCCCCTGAGGGTCCACTCGCCACAGAGGTGCTGCATCTCAGTCAGAGGTGTGGTACTCCGCTCTCAGGTAAGAAGGGGACACTGCCCAGAACCCACACACTTACATCCAGCACCAGACCTCTCAAGGCCAGGGAGGGACTAGGTAAAAGTGTGGGTGGGGAAAAGTAGAAAAAGGGCAGAGCTTAAGGGATTGACAGTTGGAGGAGACTTGAAGTTGCTGCTGGGGACTTGAGGAGAGAGGAGCTCATCCCTGGACCAGAGGACAGTAGAGAAAGAAGAAAGACAGAAGAGAGAGAGGAAGAAGGGGTCCTAGAGGCACGGGAAGTGAGGAATCCACCCGTGGAGCCCAAATCCATGCTGACCGTAGTCGGGTGGAAGGACCAAAGGGTCACAGTAGGGGACCGGCCCCAGTCTAGTGGAGAAACTGAGGACTCAGCTAGCTAACCGGAGGCTGCAGTATCTGCATGTGCTGCAGCCACATCCACACACATTCGTTGAAAAGGCAGCCGTGTAGACTCAAGGGGACCTAGAGTATATCGCCCGACAGGATCCGAGGCTGCTGGTTTAGGACACTGTGTGTGAAGGCACAGGGCAGGAGAGGCGGGAGCCAGCGCAGGGAGACTGTCAGTAAAGTAACATCAGAAGGGGTTCTGACACGGTGTACCCCAAATTACCTGAGAGCTGTCTGGACCACCTACCCAGAGGACACAGCACCCTGGCTGGAGATTGAAACCTGCAACTCTGTGAGAAAAAGTGTGAATACTGCATTCTGCTGTGTCCTCAGATTTATGTACTGCATCACCTGCCCTGCACTGCTACCATGATCATCATCTTTTACACACATAACTGCCCTGGGGCCTAGCTCTACCCGTGGAGAGCATCACCAACAGACCGAGCGGTCTCTTAAGCAGTGTCGTCAAACACCTTTATTACCGAATACCACGGTGTTGTGTTTAGGTAGCTGAGGAGAATAAGCAAAAATGGCAATACACCAGAGAGGCTGGAACCTATTGGATTGCAGTAACCTGAACTAACCACACAACTAGAGGTAGCCGTGGAGCGTTCCTACGTTGATCCTAGACACCTCGTCACAGCCTGAGAGATAACTACACCTAAAGGCAGAAAGATGAAAGCTATCTGCCCCGGAGCAGATCCCCAAAGAAAATAGGAAGCCCCCAAACATGTAATGGCGGTTAGACAAGAAGAAGCACGGACACAGACAGAAAATAGAATGAGCAAATGCTGGGGCCCAAACTGTCTAGACAGAAAAGTACAGGAAAGGCTGCTCACTGCAATCCAAAAAAAACCCTAAAAAATACCAACTCTTCTGATTACAAAAACACCTGAGATCACATGATCTCTACCACCTAAATCAGATCTCTGGTGTAACAAAACTAAGCCGTAGCCACTGAAAAAACAGGAAAAAAGCAAATGAACAAATAACAGTGGCTTCAGATAAACTGAGAGGAGCACAAGCCCCCTGGAGGGGACCTGGTTGACCTCCACAGAAGTGCAGGGAACAATGCAAAAAGCAAGAACAAAAATAAAAGCAGAAAATATCTTATCTGATAGCAGAAGATGCAGACAAGACTCAGCAAACTTCCAAATGAACCAGGAACCACAATTGAAACAAGAACAATTGATCACCGGCAACCATAATGGGAGGGAACCTCCCTTATATCAGAACAGTCAGAGATCCCAGATTGCCATTCCTCGTTGAAAGGTTCAGTACTGTCTGTAACCACCAGAGGGAGCCTCTGCTCAGAAACCATCTCTAGCACATTCATAACAGTACCCCCCCTTGAGGAGGGGTCACCGAACCCTCACTTGTTCAACCAGGCCGATCAGGATGAGCTCGGTGATAGGCACGGATCAGTCTCCTAGCATGGATGTCCAAAGCAAACACCCAAGAATTGTCCTCCTGACTACAACCTCTCCACTTAACCAAATACTGGAGTTACTGTCTAGAAAAACGAGAATCCAATATTTTCTCAACCACATACTCCAGATTGCCCTCAACCAAAACAGGGTCAGGAGGCGCAGGCATAGGAACCACTGGCTCGACAAACCTCTTCAATAAGGACTTGTGGAACACGTTATGGATCTTAAATGTCCCTGGAAGAAGCAAACGGAAGGAAACAGGATTAAGAATCTCATGATCTTATAAGTTCCAATGAACCTAGGCTTAAACTTTGGAGATGCAACCCTCATAGGGATATTTCTTGAGGACAACCAAGCCAAGTCCCCCACTTTAAACCGAGGACCATCAGTCCTATGCCGGTTGGCAAACCGTTGGGCCTTCTCCTGAGGGAGAGACAACCTCTCCACTACCTGGTCCCAAATCTGCTGCATTCGCTCCACAACAGAGTCAACACCCGGACAGACAGAAGCCTCCGCCTGTCCCGAAGAAAATCGAGTGTGAAACCCATAGTTGCAGAAAAATGCAAACAACAAGGTGGCAGAGCTAGCCCTATTATTAAGAGCAAACTCAGCCAAAGGCAATAAAGAGACCCAGTCATCTTGATCAGCAGACACAAAACATCTCAAATAAGTCTCCAAGGTCTGGTTTGTTCTCTCGGTTTGTCCATTGGTCTGAGGATGAAAAGCAGAGGAGAAACATAATTGAACACCAAGTTTAGAACAAAATGTCCTCCAAAATCTGGAAACAAACTGGACTCCTCTGTCAGACACAATGTTCTCAGGAATGCCATGTAACCGAACCACGTGCTGAAGGAACAAAGGCACCAATTCGGAGAAGGAAGGTAACTTAGGTAATGGCACAAGATGTATCATCTTGGAAAACCTATCACAGATTACCCAGATAACGGTCATTCTCTGAGAAACAGGGAGGTCGGAAATAAAATCCATAGGGATATGGGTCCATGGCCTCTTGGGCACAGGTAATGGCATCAACAAACCACTAGAGCGAGAGCAAGGCTTGGAGCGAGAGCAAGTCCCACAGGACTGCACAAATTCCCTGACGTCACGAGACAAATTAGGCCACCAAAAGGACCGACTCACCAAGTCTCTGGTACCTAAAATCCCGGGATGACCAGCCAACGCGGAACAATGAATCTCAGACATCACACTCTTTTTCCACTGGTCTGGGACAAACAATTTCCCAATAGGTCAGCGCTCAGGTTTATCCTCCTGACACCCTTCCAGAGCCAGTCTCAAATTGGGCGAGATGGCGGAAAGAACTACACCCTCTTTCAAAATAACAGTAGGATCAGATAACTCAGGAGAGTCCGCAAAGAAACTCCTCGAGAGGGCATCCGCCTTAACATTCTTAGTGCCAGGAAGAAAAGAAACCACAAAATTAAAACGTGTGAAAAACAAGGCCCACTTGGCCTGTCTAGGATTAAGTCGCTTGGCTGATTCGAGATAAACCAGATTCTTATGGTCCGTGAGGACCACCACCTGATGTTTGGCTCCTTCCAGCCAATGTCTCCACTCTTCAAAGGCCCACTTCATGGCCAATAACTCCCAATTACCCACGTCATAATTACGTTCAATTGGAGAAAATGTTGAGAGAAAAAGGCACAAGGGTTACTCTTAGAGGTCTCTGGATCCCTTTGGGACAAAACGGCACCTGCCCCAATTTCAGAGGCATCAACCTCCACCTGAAACGGTATAGAAACATCAGGCTGCCGTAGAACAGGAGCAGAAGTGAATCTCTCCTTAAGTTCCTGAAATGCAGAGACTGCCTCAGGAGGCCAATTCACCACATCAGAACCCTTTTTGGTCAAATCAGTCAATGGTTTAACAATACCGGAGAAATTACCAATAAATTTACGATAAAAATTGGCAAAACCCAAAAATCTCTGAAGAGCCTTTAATGAAGTAGGTTGGACCCAATCACAGATGGCCTGAACCTTGACCGGGTCCATTTCATTAACAGACGGAGACCAAATGAATCCCAGAAATGAGACCTTCTGTACGCCAAAAAGACACTTTGATCCCTTCACATACAGTGCATTCTCTCTCAAAATCTGGAACACAGTCCGAACATGTTTCACATGAGAGTCCCAGTCATTGGAAAAATCAAGATATCATCCAAATAAACAATCAGAAATTAATCCACAAATTCCCTAAAAATATCATTCATGAAGGATTGGAAGACGGAAGAAGCATTAGTGAGCCAAAAAGGCATCACTAGGTACTCAAAATGCCCCTCTGGGTATTAAACACCGTCTTCCATTCATCCCCGTGCTTAATGCGAATAAGGTTATACGCCCCCCTGAGGTCAAGCTTGGTAAACCAACTAGCACTTTTCACCCTGGAAAACAGGTCAGAAATCAAGGGTAACGGATATTGATACTTCACAGTGATCTTATTCAAGAGACGATAATCAATACACGGCCTCTATGAACCATCCTATTTGGCCACAAAGGAAAAACCGGCACCTAAGGGTGAAGAGGATGGTCTGATATGACCCTTCTCCAATGACTCCTTGATATAAGATCGCATAGCATCGTGTTCAGGTACAGACAAGTTAAAAAGGCGACCTTTAGGAAATTTACCACCAGGCACTAATTCAATAGCGCTATCATAGCTCCTGTGAGGAGGCAAGGATGCAGATTTACTCTCACTAAATACATCTGAAAAATCAGTCAAAAAGTCAGGAACATCCTGAGTCTTGGGAGAGGCAGAAAAAACAGGAGTGTCGGCATTAACACATTGGCAGCCCCAACTGGTCACAGACACAGATTTCCAATCCAAAACAGGATTATGAGACTGCAACCAAGGGAAACCTAGTACAATAATGTCATGCAGATTATACAGCACCAGAAATTTGCAACTCTCCTGATGATCTGGTTCAACCCTCATTATCACCTGAGTAGAAAACTGGGGTTTATTCTCCGCCAAAGGGTAGAATCAATGCCCAGTAGGGAATAGACTTCCGCAGGGGTATCATGGGAAACCCACAACGTTTGGCAAAGTCAAAATCCATCAGGTTAATAGCTGCTCCTGAATCAACAAAAGCCTGAGCGAAAATGTGGACAGGAAGCAAATCAGGGTAACAGTCAACAGAAATTTAGTCTGAACACTACCCAAGATAACTGAGCGTGCAAAACGTCTTCCCCGATTAGGGCAGACTGAAATAGCATGAGAGGCGTATCCACAGTAGAAACATAACCCATTGCGCTTTCGAAACTCATGACGTTGTGCCCCAGAAGTCACTCTGTCACAGTGCATGGGCTCAGAAGCTGCCTCACAAGGCAACACTATCTCACGCATACCTCTGCGCTCACGCAAACATCTATCAATTTGAATAGCCAATGACATAGAATCATTGAGACCAGAGGGAGCAGGGAATCCCACCATAACATCCTTTACATTCTCTGACAGCCCCTTCCGAAAAAGGGCTGCCAATGCATCATCATTCCATTTGGTCAGGACTGCCCACTTTCGGAATTTCTGACAGTACAACTCAGCGTCTTCAAGACCCTGATTTAATGCCAACAAGGTTTTTTCAGCTTGATCAGTGACATTAGGTTCATCGTACAATAACCCCAGAGCCAGAAAAAATGCATCAATATCATTCAAAACAGGATCCCCAGGTGTCAGGGAAAAAGCCCAATCCTGAGGATGCTGCGCAGGGGAGAGATGACAATTTGAACCTGCTGTGCTGCATTCCCTGAGGACTTAGGCTTTAAGGCAAAAAACAACTTACAGTTATTTTTGAAATTCAGAAATTTAGCCTGATCCCCCAAAAACAAATCTGGCATGGGAATCCTAGGTTCCACAACCGACAACCTAGCAAGATAGGTAGCAATACTCCGAACCTCAGTGGCAAGCTTATCCACACGGCCAGACAACTGTGAAAGCTCCATTGAGAGAAAAAAAAATCCTCCTCAGTACCCAGAGAAAAAGAGGGAAAAAATGCAACAAACAGAAAAAAAAAATCTCTGACAACTCTGACTTTTTTTTTCTTTCCACACTATTTTTCCCTTCTGTGAGTACCATATAATTTTCAGTTTGGGCCAGTGATACTGTTGTGTTTAGGTAGCTGAGGAGAATAAGCAAAAACGACAATACACTAGAGAGGCTGGAACCTATTGGATTGCAGTAACCTGAACTAACCACACAACTAGAGGTAGCCGTGGAACGTTCCTACATTGATCCTAGACGCCTCGTCACAGCCTGAGAGATAACTACACCTAAAGGCAGAAAGATGAAAGCTATCTGCCCGGAGCAGATCCCCAAAAAAATAGGAAGCCCCCAAACATGTAATGGCGGTTAGACAAGAAGAAGCACGGACACAGACAGAAAATAGAATGAGCAAACGCTGGGGCCCAAGCTGTCTAGACAGAAAAGTACAGGAAAGGATACTCACTGCAATCCAAAAAAAACCCTAAAAATACCAACTCTTCTGATTGCAAAAACACCTGAGATCACACGATCTCTACCACCTAAATCAGATCTCTGGTGTAACAAAACTAAGCCGCAGCCACTGAAAAAACAGGAAAAAAGCAAATGAACAAATAACAGTGGCTTCAGATAAACTGAGAGGAGCACAAGCCCCCCGGAGGGGACCTGGCTGACCTCCACAGAAGTGCAGGGAACAATGAAAAAAGCAAGAACAAAAATAAAAGCAGAAAATATCTTATCTGATAGCAGAAGATGCAGACAAGACTCAGCAAACTTCCAAATGAACCAGGAACCACAATTTAGACAAGAACAATTGATCACCGGCAACCATCATGGGAGGGAACCTCCCTTATATCAGACCAGTCAGAGATCCCAGATTGCCATTCCTCGCTGAAAGGTTCAGTACTGTCTGTAACCACCAGAGGGAGCCTCTGCTCAGAAACTATCTCTAGCACATTCATAACACCACGGTTTGCTTCCGAAACTAATCCTCTATAAACTATCCCTTTTCTTTTTCATTTTTATTGGACGCTCAGGGCCACGGACCGGGTCACTGCTGCCGTGACACTTCCCCTTTAAGAACTGCCGGGCCCGGTACCGAGTACCCCACGGCCCTTGGGGACACTCCACATGCACTTGGGCAGAAGAAATAAGATGTATAATTATGTGCTTTGTAAAACACAGGGCAAAACTGTAACTGAAAAAGACGTGGGTGTATGGGTGGATGACAAACTCACATTTAGTGGCCAGTGTCAGGCAGCTGCTGCAAAGGTAAATAAAATAATGGGATGCATAAAAGAGGCATAGATGTTCATGAGGAGAGCATAATTTTACACCTATACAAGTCACTAGTGTGACCACACTTAGAATACTGTGTACAGTTCTGGTCTCCGGTGTATAAGAAAGACATAGCTGAACTAGAGCGATTGCAGAGAAGAGCGACCAAGGTTATTAGAGCACTAGGGGGTCTGCAATTCCAGGACAGGTTATTACACTTGGGGTTATTTAGTTTGGAAAAACAAAGGCTAGTGGGTGGTCTTATTACAATGTATAAATATATGAGGGACGTACAAGGACCTTTTTAATGATCTTTTTACTCTTAGACGTGTGACGGGGACAATGGGACATCCTCTACATCTGGAGGAAAGAAGGTTTAGTCATAATCACAGATGCAGATTATTTACTGTAAGAGCAGTGAGACTATGGAACTCTCTGCCATATGATGTTGTGATGAGTGATTCACTACTAAAATTTAAGAAGGGACTGGTTGCCTTTCTTGAAAAGTATAGTGTTATAGGTATATACTGTATACTAGATTCCTTGATAGGGAGTTGATCCAGGGAACTAGTCTGATTTCCGTATGTGGAGTCGGGAAGGAATTTTTTTCCCCAATATGGAGCTTAGTGTTTGCTGCATGTTTTTTTTTGCTTTCCTCTGGATCAACATGTTAGGCTATGGGTTGAACTAGATGGACTTAAGGTCTTCCTTCAACCTTAAATACTATGTTACTATATTATTTGTCTGCATAATGACCCGAGACCTCCAAAAAGTATAATGTCCTCACATAGACTTCCAAACAGTAATGGCCACCAAAGATTCCTACAAATAATATATATAATGACCTCCAAGATAACCCACCAAGTAGTTTTATGGCCCCCAACATAGTCTTCCAAACAGTATAATCATAGACTCATAGAATGTTAGAGTTGGAAGGGACCGCCAGGATCATCGTGTCCAACCCCCTGCTCAATGCAGAATTCACTAAACCATCTCAGACAGATGTCTTTCCAGCCTCTGTTTGAAGACTTCCATTGATGGAGAACTCATCACTAGAGATGAGCGACTTTGCCTTATTTAGGGTCGAGTTGGAACGGAAATGGTCGAGTCGGAGTCGAAAATCCAACCCCAATGCAAGTCAATGGGGAATAAAAGTCGCAGGGAGTGGAGGACAGTAAACACACCTACAGTGCCCATTTCAATGCCAACGACATCAATTCTTATTACTTAAGCTTGTCAACCTTAATTAACTTTATAATAATAGTAACACATTGAAAACTGGGGGTTATTTGGCTAAAGTTGTGGGGGGAGCAGGGCTGGCTCCAGGTTTTCGTGGGCCCTGGGCAAAAGAGTCTCAGTGGGCCCCTTTAACACATACCACAATTCATGATGCTCCGATACGGCAGAGAAATATAGGTATAGTACAATGCCAAATACTTCACTTCTTACATTACATGAGTGATATCTATTTTAAATTCTACAATAGCTCAAAAAACGGACAGTATAGTCCTCCATACAGTATTATGGGCACCACATAGTGCACCATACAGAATAATGAGCCCCATATATTGCTCTATACAGAATAATGAACCCCATATATTGCTCCATACAGAATGGGCTCCATATAATGCTCCATACAGAATAGGCCCCATATGTGCTCCATATGATGCCCCATAAATAATGAACCCCATATGATGCTCTAGTATATGATGGGCCCCATATATGATGCTCCAGTGTGTGATGAGCCCCATATAATGCTCTAAATATAATGGGCCCCATATATAATGCTATATATATTATGGTCTCCATGTGATGCTCCATATATAAATTCAGTATTACCAGTCGTGTGAGCGTTACTCGAGAAATCAGACCACAACATGGTCATGAAACCCCTGTCTCCAACGCCACTTCGGCTGTGTGCACCACAAACTCCTCTTCCATTTGGCCCAGTACGGCTCGTGGTAGAATCTGCACCGCTGCTGTGTGCTGGGAATGCCTCTAACAAACGGTTTATCAGAGTTGCTTGTTTGTTCGCCAATATTAGCTCTAGGTTCTCCTGTGGCATGATGTTCTGTAATTTGCCTTTATAGCGTGGATCGAGGATGCTGGCCAACCAGTAGTCGTCATCCTTCATAATTTTGGCAATGCGGGGGTCCCTTTTTAGGATCCGCAAGACATAATCACACATGTGGGCCAATGTTCCAGGTGTCAATGATGCACTGCCAGTGGTGGGTGGAGGAGCACTTTCTGCCAAATCCACATCCCTCCATTCACGCACAAACCCTGTACCTGACCTTGGCAAGCCAACATTTTCTCTTGCCCCCTGAGAAGCATCATCATCCCCAAAATAATCATCCTCCTTATCCTCCTCCTCCTCCACCTCGTCCAGGACAGTTCCCTGAGCAGACAATGCCTGACAGTCATGAAGGCTTCACTCCTCCTCCTCCGCTGCAGACGCCTGATCCTTAATGTGCGTCAAAGTTTGCATGAGCAGACGCATAAGTGAGATACTCATGCTTATGATGGCGTCGTCTGCGCTTACCAGCCGTATGCATTCCTCAAAACACTGAAGGACTTTACAGAGGTCTTTCAGCTTTGACCACTGCACACCCGACAACTCCATGTCCGCCCTCAAACTGCCTGCCCGTGTATCCTCCCACAAATGCATTACAGCCTGCCTCTGTTCGCACAGCCTCTCAACCATGTGCATGGTGGAGTTCCACCTTGTTGCAACGTCGATGATTAGGTGGTGCCTGGGAGGTGGAGCGATCACTGCAGCCTCTGCATACGACTGGAGTCTACGGGCGAGCGACAGATGTGCAAGCACAGTCTTCGCACCTTATGGAGCAGGGCTGGTAACTCCGGATAATTATTTATGAAGCACTGCACCAACAGGTTCAAGGTGTGAGCCAGGCAAGGTATGTGTCTGAGTTTTGCCAGGGCTATGGCCGCCACAAAATTACAGCTGTTATCACTGACTACCTTGCCTGGCTCAAGATGTAGACTGCCCAGCCATGACTCAGTTTCTCACTGCAAGTAGTCAGCCAGTACCTCTGCGGTGTCTGTTGTCGCCCAAAGACATCATCTTTAAAACAGCCTGCTGATGCTTACCACTAGCTGTTCGATAGTGGGACACCTCGTGTGCAACACTGGCAGCTGCGGATGGCATGCTCGTGCGACTGCGCTCTGTCGAAGAGCTTTTGCTTCTGGGGGAGGAGGAGGGTCGAACGCCTACAGCCAACTGTTGCCTATACCGTGGGCTAGGCAGCACTGTCCCACCGCCGCTGTTCCCTGTGGACAATGCATCCACCACATTAACCCAGTGCACAGTGATGGAGACGTAACGGCCCTGGCCATGCCTACTGGCCCATGCATTTATTGTGAGGTGCACCTTTCCACCCACTGATTGTTTGAGTGCATGGACAATGCGGTTTTTCACATGCAGGTGGAGGGCAGCGATGGCTTTTCTAGAAAAGAAGTGCCGACTGGGTAGGTCAAAGTGTGGGACAGCGTAGGCCATGAGCTCTCGGAACGCTTTCAACCAAATGGAAGGGCATCATCTCTAATGAGATCAGTTTGGCAATGTAGGCGTTCAAAGCCAGTGAGGTTTTGTAGTCCGTCCACGCTTGCAAGTGCATGGTGTTTAAATGTCTAAGCCTGCAACTGGTATTCAATTTTTGGAGATTTTTCCCTCAGCTAAAGGTCCTTCCACACTTCTTACAGATAACCTTTGCCTCATCAATAGGATTTTGGTAAAAAAAAGTGCTATCCTGTACTTTTCCTACTATGGGATAAATTTTCAGGGCTTCCATGCTGTGCTAATTTGACCGTCTTGCCAAGCTGTCCTGCAACGCTTTTTGTTTTTTTAACACGTTTTTGGACTACTACGGGCCTGCCAGATAACCGCATTTGCGATGTCGATGCCTGCTGCGGATCCTCCTCCTCTTCTGAGCTATTGCAAGCGGCACCCTCTTCCCCCAATGGATGCCAATCCGGGTGAACAATTGGGTCATCCATCACCTCCTCTTCAATTTCATCTGCACCTTCCTCTGTGTCACTGTGTAAGGTGTTAGAGTATGTGGGAAGGGGCACCTGAGTTTCATCAGGATCAGATTCTGGCTCAGTACACTGCGAGGGCAATGTAGTGCTCTGGGTGAATGTACCAGCAGAATCAGATAGCAGTGGCTGTGCATTAGTGCACTACATGTCATATTCATCTTGGACTGGGGAATTCAGGATTTCACTTGATAACCCAGGCATAGTATGTGAAAAGAACTCCATGGAGTAATCTGAAGTGTGGCCTGCCGCATCCTTCACTTTTGGTGGGGGTGAAGGACACAAGGAAAAGTGTTGTTCCTGACCAGGAGCCTGCACTGACGACTCAGTGTTTGCATTTCTTGAAACTTAGAAGAGGAGGCGATTGTAAGGTTCTGTGTACATGTTCCTGAAACTCAGTTTGTTCGTCAGCCATTTTACTTTCTGTCTTGCTGCAGCTATCTTGCCCTCAGTCAATATGGAGTTTCCAGCTTGCATGTTCCCGCCCTGATTCTCTCCTCTTGCTTCTTAAGCAGCCACAGCTGAGCAATCAGTGCTTCAGAAGCAAGCCTGCAGTGTACCTGTGACCTGACTCCTGAAAGCCTTGGACTTGTACTCCAGTTATTTCCTATTGTGGAACTTTGGAACACTCGTGGACTTTGGAACCTTGCTATTTTGATAAATCCACGTTTGCATGGACTTACGGTAACAGAGAAGAGATCCTGAACCTGTTGTGGAGAGTGATTGCTGAGCTTAAGTTACTCTGGCCTGCTGTGTCTCCTGCTTTTGTATCTGCAAACTGTGTGACTATTATTGCCACTTGTATGAAGTAATACAAGACCTTCTATATCAAACCTGTGACTCCTGTATTTTCATCGCACCCAAGCACAAGACACTATATGAACTGTACTACTTACATTACAAGATTCTGAAGCCAAACGTTAGTGTCTGCTGGGTCTGGAAAGGCTGTGTCTGCTGTAACTGTGGATATCGGATGTCCGGTTGTACTTTCTGTGATGACAGTGGTAGTGACTTCTCACAACCATTCCAGGTGAGCAATTCCCTTAAGTTTTTTTTTCTGCAGTGTTACCACAGGTAAACACTATTGTTTTTTTTTTTCTTTTCTCTTTTTTGTCTGCTGTAACTGTGGATATCAGATGTCCGGTTGAACTTTCTGTGATGATAGTGGTTGTGACTTCTCACAACCATTCCAGGTGAGCAGTTCCCTTAATTTTTTTTCTCTCTGCAGTGTTACCACAGGTAAACACTATTGTTTTTTTTTTTTTCCTCTCCTCTCCTTCCAGTACTCCTGTCTTAAAAGATCTGGAAAATGGAGGCCCGCATAAAGGAACTTTGCGGAGTGACTGATAATATCCTTGCAGATTTGCAGAATATAAAGACCCGTTTTACAAACCTACAGGACCTCACTAATCACAATTTGCAAGTGTTTGGACAGACTGCCCAGGATTTGCGAGCCAGGATTGAGGTCCTAGAGGAGCGAGTCCAGGCTCCTGCCGTAGCCCCGAGTTCTGGGATTCCCAAGTTGCCCCCTTTTCGTTTTGGCGGTGAACGTGAGAAATTCAGGGGATTTATTAATCAATGCAATCTTTTTTTTTTCTGAACATGCTTCACAATTTCCCACTGAACGATCTAAGGTGCTTACTATAATTATGTTGCTTACCAACAAGGCTTTGATGTGGGCAAACCCTCTGATTGAGACTGAGGATGAATGTTTGGATCATCTTGATGCTTTCATTTCAGCCATGGGGCAGGTGTTTGATGACCCAATCGAGGTGCAACAGCTGAAGCAGCCATGTTAGCTTTGCGCCAAGGTAAGCACTCGGTAGCTGAATATGCCTTGGATTTCAGGAGATGGGCCCTTGATACCACCTGGGACAGTTCCGCCAAAAAATCTATTTTTCGAAAAGGGTTATCTCCACTGATTAAGGATGAACTTGCTCGTGCCGACCCTCCCACTGCGTTAGGTGACTTTATTAATTACTGCATCCGTATTGATACTCGTCTGACTGAACGCAGGCAAGAGAGATGGTTCGAAAGCAATCGCACTAACCTTTTCCTACCTTCCTCTCCAGCTAAGGAACCTTTGAGTAGGATTACACGGGAACCTGAACCTGAACCCATGCAGGTAGACTCTTTACAACGACGGGTTAGTGATGCACGCAAGGAACATCGTTTTAAGGAGAATCTATGTTTCTATTGTGGTAAGTCAGGGCACTTCATTATAAACTGCCCCAGCCGTTCTCGTAAGACTACTGCAGCACTCATTCACTGTGAGTGTTGCGAGAGGGGATCTGTCAGGTCCGAGCCTCAGGCTCCAGAGAGATCTGCAGCAACAGATCTTGATTTCTCGGACTTAAACTCCGTTACCTCTGAGGACGTTGACTGTGTAAACGCTGCCATTTTTCAAGTTTCCTCAGCGGTGTCCCAGCTGAGTTGTAAGAAGAATAATTCTCATTGCTTTCTTTCCATCAAACTCTGGGTTGACTCAGCTTGGGTGTCTAGCTCTGCTATGATCGACTCAGGGGCAAGTGGAAATTTTATGGATGTCTCCTTTGCTCTGAAACAGGGGATACGTTCAGTGAAGAAGGCTACTCCAGTACAGATGGAAACTGTGGATGGCTCCCTGCTGACCTCTGGACCAGTGGATCAGGAAACAGAGCCTTTGAGGGTTCTTATGGGTAAAGATCATCAAGAGAAACTGTCCTTTATGCTTATCTCTTCTCCCCACTTTCCCATTATTCTAGGGCTACCATGGCTGCAGGCTCAGAATCCTACCATTAACTGGGAGACTAAGGAATTACACTTTCCAGAGAAACAGATGAGTCCAAAAGTTTCAGCTTGCTCTGTTCCTAAAGGAACCATGTCAGTCCCTGAACTACCAGCTGTATACCAGGACTATGTGGATTTATGTGACAAGAAGAACGCTGACCAGCTTCCTCCTCACCGTCCATATGATTGTCCAATTGAATTATTGCCTGGAGCAGAGATACCTTTTGGTAAGATCTACCCCCTGGCGGGGCCCGAGCTAAAGGCTTTAAAGGATTACATAGACGAAAATCTAGCCAAGGGCTTCATACGCCCCTCTTCATCTCCTGCAGGTGCACCCATCTTCTTTGTAAAGAAGAAAGATGGATCTCTGAGACCCTGCGTAGACTATAGGGAACTCAATAAGGTTACTATTAGAAACCGTTATCCATTGCCTTTAATCCCTGAATTATTGGAGAGAGTGCGACATGCCAAAATTTTCTCTAAACTAGATCTTCGTGGGGCCTATAACTTAGTCCGTATTAGACCTGGGGATGAATGGAAGACTGCATTCAGGTCACGCTATGGACACTTTGAATATCTAGTTATGCCTTTTGGTCTGAGTACCGCCCCAGCCACTTTCCAACACTTGGTGAATGACATCTTCAGGGATCTCCTAGATACATTCGTGGTGATTTATTTGGATGATATTCTAATTTTTTCTAACTCCACAGAGGAACATCATGGACATGTGAGAATGGTCTTGGAACGTCTAAGACAAAATCATCTTTATATCAAACTTGAAAAGTGTGAATTCCATAGGACCAAATTCAATTTCTGGGGTATGTACTGTCTACACAAGGAATTAGTATGGATGGAAGCAAAACCCAAGCCATCAAGGATTGGCCAAGTCCTAGAAATGTGAAGGAGGTACAGCGCTTCATCGGGTTTGCCAACTTCTATAGACGTTTCATTAGGAATTTCTCTGAGGTAGTGTCACCTATCACCCAACTTACCCGGAAAGAGTCTAGGTTCTCCTGGACTCCCCAAGCCCAGGAAGCATTTTCCCGTCTAAAAGATAAATTTACCACTGCACCTATCCTAGTACATCCCAACCCCGAGCTTGCCTTCATAATAGAGGTGGATGCTTCAGACTGTGCCGTTGGAGCTATACTCTCTCAGAGAACAGGTGAGAAGAATGTCTTGCATCCCTGTGCCTTCTTTTCCCAGCAGTTGTCTTCGGCTGAGAGGAACTACGATGTGGGCAATAGAGAGTTGTTGGCCATTATTGCCGCCTTCAAAGAATGGAGACACCTTCTTCAGGAGCTGCACAGCAAATAGTCGTCCTGACAGACCATCGTAACCTTGAATTTATCAGGTCGGCTAAGTGCCTGACTCCTCGCCAGGCTCGCTGGAATCTTTTCTTAAACCAATTTAATTTTATCATTTCTTATAGACCAGGATCGCGCAATGGAAAGGCTGATGCACTCTCTAGGATTTACTCAACAGAGACACGTCCAATTACTCCTCCTAAGACTATTCTTCCTGACTCTAGATTCCTGGGAGTGATTCATAATCAAGACCTACTTAAGGACATCAAGGAAGCATACCATGCGGATTCCTTTTTGGCACAACCCCCAAGGGACGTAAGTCTTGTCTTTAAGAATGGTGTGTGGATTCAGGGACAACGTCTGTATATTCCTGAAACAGTCAGATTAAGAGTATTGCAACTCATTCACGATTCCAAGATAGCTGGGCATAGAGGAATTCTAAAGACACAAGAATTTCTTTCTCGTTTCTTTTGGTGGCCCACTTGCAGGAAGGATGTTTTAAACTATGTCACTTCATGTGAAGTCTGTGCAAGATGCAAAACACCTCGCTCCTCACCAACTGGTCTGTTACAGCCTCTTCCCACCCCGTCCCGCCCGTGGGGATCCATTTCTATGGACTTCATTGTGGAGTTACCAACCTCTCAAGGGAAGAACACCATTCTAGTGGTGGTTGACCGTCTAACAAAGGCAGCTCATTTTATCCCTTGTGTCGGCTTACCCACTGCAAAACAGACATCAGATTTGATGATTAAAGATGTGTTTCGCTTACATGGAGTACCGGATGAGGTTATTTCGGATCGAGGGGTGCAATTCACTTCTAGGTTTTGGCAAAATTTCTGTGCAGCATTGGACATTAAAGTAAACCTTTCTTCTGCTTTTCATCCCCAGACTAATGGACAGACCGAACGAACCAATCAAACCCTGGAGCAGTATCTCCGCTGCTTTATCTGCCACCTACAGGATGATTGGGTGGATCTACTTCCATTAGCTGAGTTCTCTTATAACAACTCTCAGAGTGCCTCCACTAAGCAGTCTCCTTTTTACTCTAATCTAGGTTATCATCCTAACATTCTACCACGATTTCCCATAGAAACGCCTTTACCAGCAGTGGCTGAAAGAATCACGTCTTTACAGAAGAATATGGATCTTCTAAAGGAGAATCTGGAATCGGCTCAGGAAAGGTACAAGAAAGCAGCAGATAAATTTCGCAAACCTGCACCAGCTTTCAAGGTAGGAGACCTGGTCTGGCTGTCAACCAGAAATCTTAAGTTAAGGATTCCATCGTCTAAGTTGGGACATAAGTACATTGGACCCTATAAAATCAGTAAAATTATAAGTGCCGTTGCTTGTCGTCTTCAACTGCCCAGAACTATGAGAATCCACCCTGTCTTTCATGTATCCCTACTAAAGGCTGCGACACCCAATACGTTTCCTGGACGTTCTTCTCCTTGCCCTGACCCAGTGCTAGTCGATGGTCAGGAAGAATTTGTGGTGGAAAGGATTTTAGATTCCAGGTTGTATAGAAATCAGTTACAATATCTGATTAAATGGCAGGGCTACCCAGTGGAGGACAACTCATGGGAACCGGTCAATAACGTTAATGCTCCTCGCTTGCTCCGTCACTTTCATCAGAGGTACCCACACAAGCCTGGTCTGAGGTCATCCGGAGGTTGTCCCTAAGGGGGAAGTAATGTAAGGTTCTGTGTACATGTTCCTGAAACTCAGTTTGTTCGTCAGCCATTTTACTTTCTGTCTTGCTGCAGCTATCTTGCCCTCAGTCAATATGGAGTTTCCAGCTTGCATGTTCCCGCCCTGATTCTCTCCTCTTACTTCTTAAGCAGCCACAGCTGAGCAATCAGTGCTTCAGAAGCAAGCCTGCAGTGTACCTGTGACCTGACTCCTGAAAGCCCTGGACTTGTACTCCAGTTATTTCCTATTGTGGAACTTTGGAACACTCGTGGACTTTGGAACCTTGCTATTTTGATAAATCCACGTTTGCATGGACTTACGGTAACAGAGAAGAGATCCTGAACCTGTTGTGGAGAGTGATTGCTGAGCTTAAGTTACTCTGGCCTGCTGTGTCTCCTGCTTTTGTATCTGCAAACTGTGTGACTATTATTGCAACTTGTATGAAGTAATACAAGACCTTCTATATCAAACCTGTGACTCCTGTGTTTTCATCGCACCCAAGCACAAGACACTATATGAACTGTACTACTTACATTACAGCGATAGAGCTGGAGGCTGTTTCGGCAATGTAAGCCAAAACCTGTTCCTGATGCTCCAGCTTTAAAAGCGGTTTACCTACTCCCAGAAAAGGGAGCCTTCCAAGCCTTCTGGAGCCAGACGATGACGCAGGCTCAACACCTCCTGCCTTAGGTGCTATTGGGCTTTTGGCATTACCAGCAGATGCACCACCACCACCACCATCATTCCCAGCTGGCCCCCCTCGCCCACGTCCGCGGCCTCTTCCACCATACTTCCTCATGTTTGGGAAAATGTACCAAAAATACCAGCAGATATATGGTACTGTATGAGGAACATACAGCTGTATCTGGCGTAGGGGAAAATTTAAATCTTCGTATATATTTCCGGGGTCACACACAGACACTCTCTCAGTATGGATTTGACCGTAATACAAAGAGCAGATATACAGTACTGTATCAGAAGTAGACAGCTGTATACAGTGTAGGGTAAAATTGCAATCTCCGTATATATTTCCGGAGTCACACACAGACGCTCACTCAGTATGGATTTGACCGTAATACAAAGAGCAGATATACGGTACTGTCTCAGAAGCGTACAGCTGTGTACGGTGTAGGGGAGCATTGCAATCTCCGAATATATTTCCGGAGTCACACACAGACACTCACTCAATATGGATTTCAACGTAATACAAAGAGCAGATATACGGTACTGTCTCAGAAAAGCACAGCTGTATACGGTGTAGGGGAAAATTGCAATCTCCGTATATATTTACGGAGTCACACACAGATAGTCAGCATGTATTTTTCCGTGATACCAGCTGGTACACGTTAGTGTGTGAGTAGCGTACTGCTCTATACGGTGTGAGAAAAAATGAACGGTCGGTAAGAGTGCAGAAAAAAAGAATCAAAGTATTAGTGCTGTGTAAAAAGCAGTCTGCACAGCAGTGTACACACAACAATACAGCTAGCATTCAGCCTATTAACCAGCGCTGCTGCACACAAGAAAATCCTCCCCTGTCACTGCACACTAACTGTCCAGCACAATTGCTATCAGCACAAGCACAGAAGAACTTCTCTTTCCTGCCCTAACTCTCTCCCTACTGATAAACAGCGTCATCAACCTCTCCCTACTGTTAATATCTGCAGAAGTAAAATGGAGGTCGGCGGTGAGAGCTTTTATAGACACTATGACGCCCCCCAAAGCAAGCCAATCACTGCAATGCCATTCTCTAAGATTGTGGTGGAGGCTGCCCATATCATCTTGTTGCCCACAGTGTACGTCCTTGCTCATTTGGTGAAAAAAGGCGCCTGCAAGCATTATGGGAAAACCGACTTGGGCGCTCGGGTCGACGACCGCATGGCCGACTGCACGCTATGGTCGGGTTTCAGCCAACGAAACCCGACTTTGGCGAAAGTCGACGACTTTTGAATCTGACCGACCTGTTTCGCTCAACTCTACTCACCACCTCTCATGGCAGCCTGTTCCACTCATTGATCACCCTCACTGTCAAAAAGTTTTTTCTAATATCTAATCTGTATCTTCTCCCTTTCAGTTTTATTCCATTGGTTCTCGTGTTTCCATGTGCAAATGAGAATAATTATGACCCCTATTCACTGTGACAGCCCTTCAGATATTTGTAGACAGCTATTAAATCTCCTCTTAGCCTTCTTTTTTGCAAGCTAAACATTCCAAGATTCTTTAACCACTCCTCGTAGGACATACTTTGCAGTCCGCTCACCAACCTGGTAGCTCTTCCCTGAACTTGCTCCAGTTTTTTCACTGTCTTTTTTAAAATGTGGTGCCCAGAACTGGACACAGTATTCCAGTTGAGGCCTGACCAAGGAGGAATGGAGGGGGATAATTACTTCACGTGATCTAGACTCTATGATTCTCTAAATACATCCTAGAACTGTGTTTACCTTTTTGCTGCTGCATCACACTGTTGACTCATGTGCTGTCTGTGATCTATTGCTATACCCAAGTCTTTGGCCCTCAAAATGTACTCTTGGATTAAAATAAATAAATAAAATGTAAAATAATAACCTCTCCTCATTTACCTGCTGCTCTTGTATCTGCAGCTTGTGTTCTGAAGCAATAAACAGCAGGTACAATGTAGTGACATAATCATACCCGCTGTGCTAAGATATCAGATGCACAAAGAATAATGAATGAAGCTGACTTCTCCCTGTTCCGTCATTGCTTCCAACTGTATCCAGGATGCAGATACAGTTGAAAGTGTGATGCCAAGCATGGAGGGGTACGCGGTACCAGTGCTGGTGTAAGAGGGTTTGCCACAAAGGATAAGATTCCCCAGCACAATGCACCATTTGCCATCTACTGCCTGAGCAGAACCTTGCAGATCCAAAAGGAGGAACAAGAGTTTCAGGCAGTAAAAGTCTAAGCAGAGCACTGGGTCATGTGGGTCCTTGATGATGCAGTTCCCCAATATAAAAGGCCAGAGCAGCAAGGTGGGAAGAGATTTGGCATCAACCAGTGAGACGAACAGGACATGTGTGCAGGGGAACGCTGAGACCAAGATACCGGAATGAGCCAGGAGGCCTGAACCAGCAGATACGCCCATTCTGCATCGGTTAAGGCCCGGGATCCAGCCCTCGTTAATCCAGGCCAGATAGACGACCATCGTAGGTCAAGCACCAAAGATTCGGTAAGAACCCGACCCTGAAGTGGACATCCATAGCTGTGAATCGAGGGCGCAAGTGAACGGGGCCATTACTTCCAGCACCGATATACGGTACAGGGTGCATTCAGGGGTAGTACAGCAGGCGGGACAGACACCTGTCAATATGAGAATTGAGTATTAATTGACTTTATCAGAAGGACTTGTGGCCTAGTGGGAAAAAATGTAGAACCCAGGGAGGACCTAGAAGATGCACAGGGAGTATTGTGATAATGCGTTATATATTTGTGGACACTATCAGCATCTGAGATTAGCTATATGGTATAGAGAATTTGATATAACAATCACAGTGTACTGATAACAAAATTATATACTTCATACTGTATTTACTCTGTTTGATCTATCATATCCTCCTGTTAAACCCATCCCTCACATTCCCACATCAAGAGAATTAACAGTTAAGCTGGTTACTTCTGCCTTGCTCTCATCTGCTCATTGCATCTTGTGACATGTTTATACTGACACTGGCCCCCCAACTCACAGACCCCATAGCGGCTGTGTGGTCTCCAGCAATTTGCGGTACATCACTGGCAACACCACAGATAACACAAAAGTGATTACTACTATACAATCAACATATGGTGACAGATGCAGCAATAGACCATACAGTATATGTGTATAATGTACAGGTAAATTTGATGACACACCTGTGACATCATCTTTGATGTAACACACAGACATCTTTAGAGTACGCAAAAAAAGATTAAGGTATACCCATCCTAAGTTTTTCAGTTCATAATAATGCTCCTCTGGACTTCCACCAGATAAAAGTGCCCCCTTTGTGCATTCATGCAGTATTAGTGCTTTCTATTTGCATTCATATAATAATACAGTTGCTTCTCACAAAATTAGAATATCATCAAAAAGTTAAATTATTTCAGATCTTCAATATAAAAAGTGAAACTCATATATTATATAGAGTCATTACAAACAGAGTGATCTATTTCAAGTGTTTATTTCTGTTACTGTTGATGATTATGGCTTACAGCCTATGAAAACCAATAGTCATTATCTTAGTAAATTAGAATATTTTATGACACCAGCTTGAAAAAATTATTTTAAAATCCGAAATGTTGACCTACTGAAATGTATATTCAGTAAATGCACTCAATACTTGGTCAGGGCTCCTTTGGCATCAATTACTGCATCAATGCAACGTGGCATGGAGGCGATCGGCCTGTGGCACTGCTGAGGTGTTATGGAAGCCCAGGTTGTTTTGATAGCAGCCTTCATCTTGTCTGCATTGTTGGGTCTGGTGTCTCTCATCTTCCTCTTTACAATAGGTCAGGCGAGTATCCTGGCCAATCAAGCACAGTGATAGTGTTGTTTTTAAACCAGGTATTGGTACTTTTGGCAATGTGGACAGGTGTCAAGTCCTGCTAGAGAATGAAATTTCCATCTCCAAAAAGCTTGTCGGCAGAGGGAAGCATGAAGTGCTCTAAAATTTCCTGGTAGATGGCTGCGCTGGCCTTGGTCTCGATAAAACTCAGTGGATCTACACCAGCAGATGACATGGGTCCCCAAACCATCACTGATTGTGGAAACTTCAAACTGGACCTTAAGCAGCTTGGATTGTCTGTCTCTCCACTCTTCCCCCAGACTCTGGGACCTTGATTTCCAAGGTCTAGTGTAAAGTATCACGGTGCTAGCGGGGATCTCACTGAAGTCACTGCAGTTACATCCGGTCACTGGGTTCTGTTCCCAGCCGGCTGAGCTGCGGTGAGATCCGGTGAGATCCCTGCTAGCACTGTGAGCACTCACGGCTCATGGTGCTAGCGGGGATCTCACCGAAGTCACTGCAGTTCAGCCCGGCTGGGAACGGAGCCTCAGTGACCGGATGTAACCTCTATGATGTCACCCTCGGTTACTGATGCTGCGTTCCCAGCAGCTCATTCATTAGTGGTTCTCAGCATAACCGGTAGCATCTTGGCACCATCCAGGTTGAAAACGAATTATCCCCCAGACATGGATTACGGCGTGGGACAGAACGATGGACAGGTATGGTATATTGTTGCTTTTTTATTTTACTTTTATTACAGGAGAAAGAGGGCTATGGTGCAATTAGGCGAGGTGGTAAGTATGGTTTAATTAAGTTTATTAAATGAGTCTGTGTCATTTTTTCAATTAAAGGACTTTATTCTGGCTGTGTGTTTATTTACAATACAACTATAGGATTAGTAATGGATAGGTGTCTTATACACTCTTCTCCATTGCTAAGCCATTGGCTTGTTGTCACCTGACAATACAAAGGTGACATCAACCCCACAAATATGAACCCCACTTGCCATCGCTACAGGGCAAGTGGGAAGTGCCAGCAAAGTGCCACAATTGGTGCATCTAATAGATGTGCCTTTTCTGGGCAGCTGCAGGCTGCTATTAATAGACTGGGGGGGCCAATATCCATGGCCCCTTACCAGCCTGAGAATACCAGCACCCAGCTGTGAGCTTTAGCAAGGCTAGTTGTCAAAAATAGGGGGACCCCACTCTGTTTTTTTAAATTATTTAATTAAAAAAAAACATTGTGGGGTCCCCTCTATTCTTGATAACCAGCCTTGCTGAAGCTGATAGCTGAGGGTTGCAGCCCTCAGCTGTGAGTTTTGCCCGGCTGGTTATAGAAAATACAGTGGAACACACACTGTTTTTTTCATTTATCTATTTATAGCGCAGGCGGCGGCTGATGAATACTCCCATCAGCCGCTCCTGCTGTCACTGTCATTAGCAGCAGCAGGGGTAGGCTGATGGGTGTAATAGTCCCATCAGCCATAGCCTGCTGTCTCTTTTATCACTTAAATATAACTCTCATCATTCTCCCCTGCTCGCACCGATCGCAGGCAGAGCAGGAGAGAATGATGAGAACCGTGTACAGCACCCGGCACCGGGGAACAGCGCTTACTGTAACGCTTCTTATCTGGCGCCCGTCCGTTTGGTACTGATGCGGCACACGGTTGCCACACATGTGCCACATGTATTACACACATGAACATTCACACCTCCATTACTGGAAATATCAGGTTGTGTGAAAAAGGCCTTATAGCGGGTTTTTATGTTTGGCTGCTGTCACACTAAAAGACGCTTTTTATTGCAAAAAATAGTTTTTGCATCACCACATTTTGAGAACTATAATTTTTCCAAATTTTGGCCCACAGAGTCATGTGAGGTCTTGTTTTTTGCGGGACAAGTTAACGTTTTTATTGGTACAATTTTCAGGCACATGACATTTTTTGATCGTTTTCTATCCTGATTTTTGGGGGTTATACCATTCTGTGTGTGGTAAAATTGATAAAGCAGCTTTATTCTTCCGGTCCATATGATTGCAACTATTTCTCATTTATATCTTTTTTACGTTTTCGCTCTTTTAAACAATAAAAACTATTTTATAGAAAAAAAATTCTTTTTGCATCACTTTATTCTGAGAGCTAAAACTTTTTTATTTTTCTAGTGATGGAGCTGTATAGTGGCTCATTTTTTGCGGATAAGATGACATTTTCAGCAGTACCATATTTATTTATATCCGTCTTTTTATTGCGTGTTATTCCACTTTTCGTTCGGCGGTATGATGATGAAGCATTGTTTTTAGCCTTCTTTTTTTTTTCTTTTTTATGGTGTTCACTAAAGGGGTTAACTAGTGGGACAGTTTTATAGGTCCGGTCATTGCGGACGCGGTGAGGCCAAATATGTGTACTTTTATTGTTTGTTTTTTTTCATTCAAATATTTATTTAGTGATAGAATATATATTGATTTTTTTATTATTTTTGTTTATAATTTTACAGTTATTTAAAACATTTTTTTTTACTATTTCCTAACTTTTTTACTCTGTCCCACTATGAAACAATTAGGTTTTGCAGGCTGATCGCTTCTATAGCATGCAGATGAAGCAGCATCAGCATGCCATAGAAGCTGTCAGCGCTGCACTGACAGAGAGACTTGCTGATCATGCACTGCGTATGATCGACAAGTTTCCTAGCTCTGGTGACCAGGATGTCGTCATGATGACATCCACTCACCATGGCAATGATCGGGACCCTGCATCACACAGCGGGGTCTCCGATCCAAAAGCAGAGGGGCTGTCAGCCCTCTGTCAGCTTCCGGAATGTTGCGATCGTGTTCATGTTAACTTGTATTGTTGCTGATTACTGTACTTGTTTTTTATTATGTACATCCCTTTTCACATGTAAACTGTCATGGAATAAATGGCGCAATAATAATAATAATAATAATAATAATAATTAATAATAGAACAGGACAATTCAATGATTTAAATTTAACCACTTAGTATCAGTCTGCCAGAATAACGTGTCAATAATCTAGCTACATTCTCCAAAACCTGCTGTGTTCAAAACTCCCAGACTTATACAATCTATGGCACATTTATTAGGAATACCACCTGCCCTAATACATACTTAATGAG
>JARQOD010000003.1:195175436-195279452 GCA_033576555.1 Oophaga sylvatica
CTTTCTTTTAACGTGGTAGGACTTCTCAAAACCATTCCAGTGAGCAATTTCCCTTAATTTTTTTTCTGAGTGTTACCACGGGAAAAACACTATTTTTTTTTTTTCTTTCTTTTTTTTTGTCTGCTTAACTGGGGTATCAGATTCCGGGTTTTGAATTTTTCTGTGATGATGTTTTTTGGACTTCTCAAAACCCATTCCAGGTGAGCATTCCCCTTTTTTTTTTTCCTCTGCGGTTACCACAGGTAAACACATTGTTTTTTTTTTTTTTCCCTCCCCCCCTTCCAGACTCCGTCTTAAAAATCGGGAAAATGGGGGCCCCCGAAAAAGGGGGAACTTTGCGGAGTGCGAAATACCCCTTGCAGTTTTGCAAAATAAAAGACCCTTTTAAAACAAACCTACGGGACCTCACAATCACAATTTGCAAGTGTTTGGACAGACCCCGGGAAATTTCGACCCAGATTGAGTCCTAGGGACGAGTCCAGGCCCGCCGACCCCAGTTCGGGGTTTCCCAAGTTCCCCCCTTTTCGTTTGGCGGTGAACAAAAATTTCGGGGGAATTTTTTAAATCAAGAAACTTTTTTTTTCTAAACATGTTCAAAATTTTCCCACGAACGTCTAAGGGCTTACTAAATTATTTGTTTACCAAAAAGGCTTTGATGGGGGGCAAACCCTCGATTGAGACGAGGAGAATTTTTTGGATCATCTTGATGCTTTCATTTCACCCAGGGGGCGGTTTTTTGATTACCCCAATCGAGGCAACAGCTAACAGCCATTTTAGCTTGCCAAGGTAAGCACTCGTACTGAATATCCTTGGTTTCAGGAGGGGCCCTTGTTACCACCTGGGACATTTTCCGAAAAAAATCATTTTTCAAAAAGGGTTATCTCCACTGAAAAGGATGAACTTGCCGGCCGCCCTCCCTGCGTAGGGACTTTATTAATTACTGCATCCGTATGATACTCGTCTACGAACGCAGGGAAAGAGTGGTTCGAAAGCAATCGCACTAACCTTTCCTACCTTCCTCTCCAGCTAAGGAAACCCTTTATAGTTACACGGGGAAACCCAACCCAACCCCTCAGAACTCTTCAAAGCGGGGTTTTTATGCACGCAAAGGGCACGTTTTTAAAGGAGAACTATTTTTTATTGTGGAACAGGGGACTTCATAAAACTCCCCCGCCGTTCCAAGACTACTGCACATCATTCACTTGGTGTTGCGAGAGGGGGTCGTCAGGTCCCCAGCCCCCGGGTCCAAGAGATCTGCACAACAGATCTTAAATTTTTCTCGGACTTAAACTCCGTTACCTCTGAGGACGTTGACTGTGTAAACGCTGCCATTTTTCAAGTTTCCTCAGCGGTGTCCCAGCTGAGTTGTAAGAAGAATAATTCTCATTGCTTTCTTTCCATCAAACTCTGGGTTGACTCAGCTTGGGTGTCTAGCTCTGCTATGATCGACTCAGGGGCAAGTGGAAATTTTATGGATGTCTCCTTTGCTCTGAAACAGGGATACGTTCAGTGAAGAAGGCTACTCCAGTACAGATGGAAACTGTGGATGGCTCCCTGCTGACCTCTGGACCAGTGGATCAGGAAACAGAGCCTTTGAGGGTTCTTATGGGTAAAGATCATCAAGAGAAACTGTCCTTTATGCTTATCTCTTCTCCCCACTTTCCCATTATTCTAGGGCTACCATGGCTGCAGGCTCAGAATCCTACCATTAACTGGGAGACTAAGGAATTACACTTTCCAGAGAAACAGATGAGTCCAAAAGTTTCAGCTTGCTCTGTTCCTAAAGGAACCATGTCAGTCCCTGAACTACCAGCTGTATACCAGGACTATGTGGATTTATGTGACAAGAAGAACGCTGACCAGCTTCCTCCTCACCGTCCATATGATTGTCCAATTGAATTATTGCCTGGAGCAGAGATACCTTTTGGTAAGATCTACCCCCTGGCGGGGCCCGAGCTAAAGGCTTTAAAGGATTACATAGACGAAAATCTAGCCAAGGGCTTCATACGCCCCTCTTCATCTCCTGCAGGTGCACCCATCTTCTTTGTGAAGAAGAAAGATGGATCTCTG
This sequence comes from Oophaga sylvatica, assembly GCA_033576555.1. Taxonomy (NCBI): domain Eukaryota; kingdom Metazoa; phylum Chordata; class Amphibia; order Anura; family Dendrobatidae; genus Oophaga; species Oophaga sylvatica. The sequence continues at coordinate 195,177,507 of JARQOD010000003.1, forward strand.
AGACCCTGCGTAGACTATAGGGAACTCAATAAGGTTACTATTAGAAACCGTTATCCATTGCCTTTAATCCCTGAATTATTGGAGAGAGTGCGACATGCCAAAATTTTCTCTAAACTAGATCTTCGTGGGGCCTATAACTTAGTCCATATTAGACCTGGGGATGAATGGAAGACTGCATTCAGGTCACGCTATGGACACTTTGAATATCTAGTTATGCCTTTTGGTCTGAGTACCCGCCCCAGCCACTTTCCAACACTTGGTGAATGACATCTTCAGGGATCTCCTAGATACATTCGTGGTGATTTATTTGGATGATATTCTAATTTTTTCTAACTCCACAGAGGAACATCATGGACATGTGAGAATGGTCTTGGAACGTCTAAGACAAAATCATCTTTATATCAAACTTGAAAAGTGTGAATTCCATAGGACCAAAATTCAATTTCTGGGGTATGTACTGTCTACACAAGGAATTAGTATGGATGGAAGCAAAACCCAAGCCATCAAGGATTGGCCAAGTCCTAGAAATGTGAAGGAGGTACAGCGCTTCATCGGGTTTGCCAACTTCTATAGACGTTTCATTAGGAATTTCTCTGAGGTAGTGTCACCTATCACCCAACTTACCCGGAAAGAGTCTAGGTTCTCCTGGACTCCCCAAGCCCAGGAAGCATTTTCCCGTCTAAAAGATAAATTTACCACTGCACCTATCCTAGTACATCCCAACCCCGAGCTTGCCTTCATAATAGAGGTGGATGCTTCAGACTGTGCCGTTGGAGCTATACTCTCTCAGAGAACAGGTGAGAAGAATGTCTTGCATCCCTGTGCCTTCTTTTCCCAGCAGTTGTCTTCGGCTGAGAGGAACTACGATGTGGGCAATAGAGAGTTGTTGGCCATTATTGCCGCCTTCAAAGAATGGAGACACCTTCTTCAGGGAGCTGCACAGCAAATAGTCGTCCTGACAGACCATCGTAACCTTGAATTTATCAGGTCGGCTAAGTGCCTGACTCCTCGCCAGGCTCGCTGGAATCTTTTCTTAAACCAATTTAATTTTATCATTTCTTATAGACCAGGATCGCGCAATGGAAAGGCTGATGCACTCTCTAGGATTAACTCAACAGAGACACGTCCAATTACTCCTCCTAAGACTATTCTTCCTGACTCTAGATTCCTGGGAGTGATTCATAATCAAGACCTACTTAAGGACATCAAGGAAGCATACCATGCGATTCCTTTTTGGCACAACCCCCAAGGGACGTAAGTCTTGTCTTTAAGAATGGTGTGTGGATTCAGGGACAACGTCTGTATATTCCTGAAACAGTCAGATTAAGAGTATTGCAACTCATTCACGATTCCAAGATAGCTGGGCATAGAGGAATTCTAAAGACACAAGAATTTCTTTCTCGTTTCTTTTGGTGGCCCACTTGCAGGAAGGATGTTTTAAACTATGTCACTTCATGTGAAGTCTGTGCAAGATGCAAAACACCTCGCTCCTCACCAACTGGTCTGTTACAGCCTCTTCCCACCCCGTCCCGCCCGTGGGGATCCATTTCTATGGACTTCATTGTGGAGTTACCAACCTCTCAAGGAAGAACACCATTCTAGTGGTGGTTGACCGTCTAACAAAGGCAGCTCATTTTATCCCTTGTGTCGGCTTACCCACTGCAAAACAGACATCAGATTTGATGATTAAAGATGTGTTTCGCTTACATGGAGTACCGGATGAGGTTATTTCGGATCGAGGGGTGCAATTCACTTCTAGGTTTTGGCAAAATTTCTGTGCAGCATTGGACATTAAAGTAAACCTTTCTTCTGCTTTTCATCCCCAGACTAATGGACAGACCGAACGAACCAATCAAACCCTGGAGCAGTATCTCCGCTGCTTTATCTGCCACCTACAGGATGATTGGGTGGATCTACTTCCATTAGCTGAGTTCTCTTATAACAACTCTCAGAGTGCCTCCACTAAGCAGTCTCCTTTTTACTCTAATCTAGGTTATCATCCTAACATTCTACCACGATTTCCCATAGAAACGCCTTTACCAGCAGTGGCTGAAAGAATCACGTCTTTACAGAAGAATATGGATCTTCTAAAGGAGAATCTGGAATCGGCTCAGGAAAGGTACAAGAAAGCAGCAGATAAATTTCGCAAACCTGCACCAGCTTTCAAGGTAGGAGACCTGGTCTGGCTGTCAACCAGAAATCTTAAGTTAAGGATTCCATCGTCTAAGTTGGGACATAAGTACATTGGACCCTATAAAATCAGTAAAATTATAAGTGCCGTTGCTTGTCGTCTTCAACTGCCCAGAACTATGAGAATCCACCCTGTCTTTCATGTATCCCTACTAAAGGCTGCGACACCCAATACGTTTCCTGGACGTTCTTCTCCTTGCCCTGACCCAGTGCTAGTCGATGGTCAGGAAGAATTTGTGGTGGAAAGGATTTTAGATTCCAGGTTGTATAGAAATCAGTTACAATATCTGATTAAATGGCAGGGCTACCCAGTGGAGGACAACTCATGGGAACCGGTCAATAACGTTAATGCTCCTCGCTTGCTCCGTCAGTTTCATCAGAGGTACCCACACAAGCCTGGTCTGAGGTCATCCGGAGGTTGTCCCTAAGGGGGGAGTAATGTAAGGTTCTGTGTACATGTTCCTGAAACTCAGTTTGTTCGTCAGCCATTTTACTTTCTGTCTTGCTGCAGCTATCTTGCCCTCAGTCAATATGGAGTTTCCAGCTTGCATGTTCCCGCCCTGATTCTCTCCTCTTGCTTCTTAAGCAGCCACAGCTGAGCAATCAGTGCTTCAGAAGCAAGCCTGCAGTGTACCTGTGACCTGACTCCTGAAAGCCCTGGACTTGTACTCCAGTTATTTCCTATTGTGGAACTTTGGAACACTCGTGGACTTTGGAACCTTGCTATTTTGATAAATCCACGTTTGCATGGACTTACGGTAACAGAGAAGAGATCCTGAACCTGTTGTGGAGAGTGATTGCTGAGCTTAAGTTACTCTGGCCTGCTGTGTCTCCTGCTTTTGTATCTGCAAACTGTGTGACTATTATTGCAACTTGTATGAAGTAATACAAGACCTTCTATATCAAACCTGTGACTCCTGTGTTTTCATCGCACCCAAGCACAAGACACTATATGAACTGTACTACTTACATTACAGCGATAGAGCTGGAGGCTGTTTCGGCAATGTAAGCCAAAACCTGTTCCTGATGCTCCAGCTTTAAAAGCGGTTTACCTACTCCCAGAAAAGGGAGCCTTCCAAGCCTTCTGGAGCCAGACGATGACGCAGGCTCAACACCTCCTGCCTTAGGTGCTATTGGGCTTTTGGCATTACCAGCAGATGCACCACCACCACCACCATCATTCCCAGCTGGCCCCCCTCGCCCACGTCCGCGGCCTCTTCCCCATACTTCCTCATGTTTGGGAAAATGTACCAAAAATACCAGCAGATATATGGTACTGTATGAGGAACATACAGCTGTATCTGGCGTAGGGGAAAATTTAAATCTTCGTATATATTTCCGGGGTCACACACAGACACTCTCTCAGTATGGATTTGACCGTAATACAAAGAGCAGATATACAGTACTGTATCAGAAGTAGACAGCTGTATACAGTGTAGGGTAAAATTGCAATCTCCGTATATATTTCCGGAGTCACACACAGACGCTCACTCAGTATGGATTTGACCGTAATACAAAGAGCAGATATACGGTACTGTCTCAGAAGCGTACAGCTGTGTACGGTGTAGGGGAGCATTGCAATCTCCGAATATATTTCCGGAGTCACACACAGACACTCACTCAATATGGATTTCAACGTAATACAAAGAGCAGATATACAGTACTGTCTCAGAAAAGCACAGCTGTATACGGTGTAGGGGAAAATTGCAATCTCCGTATATATTTACGGAGTCACACACAGATAGTCAGCATGTATTTTTCCGTGATACCAGCTGGTACACGTTAGTGTGTGAGTAGCGTACTGCTCTATACGGTGTGAGAAAAAATGAACGGTCGGTAAGAGTGCAGAAAAAAAGAATCAAAGTATTAGTGCTGTGTAAAAAGCAGTCTGCACAGCAGTGTACACACAACAATACAGCTAGCATTCAGCCTATTAACCAGCGCTGCTGCACACAAGAAAATCCTCCCCTGTCACTGCACACTAACTGTCCAGCACAATTGCTATCAGCACAAGCACAGAAGAACTTCTCTTTCCTGCCCTAACTCTCTCCCTACTGATAAACAGCGTCATCAACCTCTCCCTACTGTTAATATCTGCAGAAGTAAAATGGAGGTCGGCGGTGAGAGCTTTTATAGACACTATGACGCCCCCCAAAGCAAGCCAATCACTGCAATGCCATTCTCTAAGATTGTGGTGGAGGCTGCCCATATCATCTTGTTGCCCACAGTGTATGTCCTTGCTCATTTGGTGAAAAAAGGCGCCTGCAAGCATTATGGGAAAACCGACTTGGGCGCTCGGGTCGACGACCGCATGGCCGACTGCACGCTATGGTCGGGTTTCAGCCAACGAAACCCGACTTTGGCGAAAGTCGACGACTTTTGAATCTGACCGACCTGTTTCGCTCAACTCTACTCACCACCTCTCATGGCAGCCTGTTCCACTCATTGATCACCCTCACTGTCAAAAAGTTTTTTCTAATATCTAATCTGTATCTTCTCCCTTTCAGTTTTATTCCATTGCTTCTCGTGTTTCCATGTGCAAATGAGAATAATTATGACCCCTATTCACTGTGACAGCCCTTCAGATATTTGTAGACAGCTATTAAATCTCCTCTTAGCCTTCTTTTTTGCAAGCTAAACATTCCAAGATTCTTTAACCACTCCTCGTAGGACATACTTTGCAGTCCGCTCACCAACCTGGTAGCTCTTCCCTGAACTTGCTCCAGTTTTTTCACTGTCTTTTTTAAAATGTGGTGCCCAGAACTGGACACAGTATTCCAGTTGAGGCCTGACCAAGGAGGAATGGAGGGGGATAATTACTTCACGTGATCTAGACTCTATGATTCTCTAAATACATCCTAGAACTGTGTTTACCTTTTTGCTGCTGCATCACACTGTTGACTCGTGCTGTCTGTGATCTATTGCTATACCCAAGTCTTTGGCCCTCAAAATGTACTCTTGGATTAAAATAAATAAATAAAATGTAAAATAATAACCTCTCCTCATTTACCTGCTGCTCTTGTATCTGCAGCTTGTGTTCTGAAGCAATAAACAGCGGGTACAATGTAGTGACATAATCATACCCGCTGTGCTAAGATATCAGATGCACAAAGAATAATGAATGAAGCTGACTTCTCCCTGTTCCGTCATTGCTTCCAACTGTATCCAGGATGCAGATACAGTTGAAAGTGTGATGCCAAGCATGGAGGGGTACGCGGTACCAGTGCTGGTGTAAGAGGGTTTGCCACAAAGGATAAGATTCCCCAGCACAATGCACCATTTGCCATCTACTGCCTGAGCAGAACCTTGCAGATCCAAAAGGAGGAACAAGAGTTTCAGGCAGTAAAAGTCTAAGCAGAGCACTGGGTCATGTGGGTCCTTGATGATGCAGTTCCCCAATATAAAAGGCCAGAGCAGCAAGGTGGGAAGAGATTTGGCATCAACCAGTGAGACGAACAGGACATGTGTGCAGGGGAACGCTGAGACCAAGATACCGGAATGAGCCAGGAGGCCTGAACCAGCAGATACGCCCATTCTGCATCGGTTAAGGCCCGGGATCCAGCCCTCGTTAATCCAGGCCAGATAGACGACCATCGTAGGTCAAGCACCAAAGATTCGGTAAGAACCCGACCCTGAAGTGGACATCCATAGCTGTGAATCGAGGGCGCAAGTGAACGGGGCCATTACTTCCAGCACCGATATACGGTACAGGGTGCATTCAGGGGTAGTACAGCAGGCGGGACAGACACCTGTCAATATGAGAATTGAGTATTAATTGACTTTATCAGAAGGACTTGTGGCCTAGTGGGAAAAAATGTAGAACCCAGGGAGGACCTAGAAGATGCACAGGGAGTATTGTGATAATGCGTTATATATTTGTGGACACTATCAGCATCTGAGATTAGCTATATGGTATAGAGAATTTGATATAACAATCACAGTGTACTGATAACAAAATTATATACTTCATACTGTATTTACTCTGTTTGATCTATCATATCCTCCTGTTAAACCCATCCCTCACATTCCCACATCAAGAGAATTAACAGTTAAGCTGGTTACTTCTGCCTTGCTCTCATCTGCTCATTGCATCTTGTGACATGTTTATACTGACACTGGCCCCCCAACTCACAGACCCCATAGCGGCTGTGTGGTCTCCAGCAATTTGCGGTACTCACTGGCAACACCACAGATAACACAAAAGTGATTACTACTATACAATCAACATATGGTGACAGATGCAGCAATAGACCATACAGTATATGTGTATAATGTACAGGTAAATTTGATGACACACCTGTGACATCATCTTTGATGTAACACACAGACATCTTTAGAGTACGCAAAAAAAGATTAAGGTATACCCATCCTAAGTTTTTCAGTTCATAATAATGCTCCTCTGGACTTCCACCAGATAAAAGTGCCCCCTTTGTGCATTCATGCAGTATTAGTGCTTTCTATTTGCATTCATATAATAATACAGTTGCTTCTCACAAAATTAGAATATCATCAAAAAGTTAAATTATTTCAGATCTTCAATATAAAAAGTGAAACTCATATATTATATAGAGTCATTACAAACAGAGTGATCTATTTCAAGTGTTTATTTCTGTTACTGTTGATGATTATGGCTTACAGCCTATGAAAACCAATAGTCATTATCTTAGTAAATTAGAATATTTTATGACACCAGCTTGAAAAAATTATTTTAAAATCCGAAATGTTGACCTACTGAAATGTATATTCAGTAAATGCACTCAATACTTGGTCAGGGCTCCTTTGGCATCAATTACTGCATCAATGCAACGTGGCATGGAGGCGATCGGCCTGTGGCACTGCTGAGGTATTATGGAAGCCCAGGTTGTTTTGATAGCAGCCTTCATCTTGTCTGCATTGTTGGGTCTGGTGTCTCTCATCTTCCTCTTTACAATAGGTCAGGCGAGTATCCTGGCCAATCAAGCACAGTGATAGTGTTGTTTTTAAACCAGGTATTGGTACCTTTGGCAATGTGGACAGGTGTCAAGTCCTGCTAGAGAATGAAATTTCCATCTCCAAAAAGCTTGTCGGCAGAGGGAAGCATGAAGTGCTCTAAAATTTCCTGGTAGATGGCTGCGCTGGCCTTGGTCTCGATAAAACTCAGTGGATCTACACCAGCAGATGACATGGGTCCCCAAACCATCACTGATTGTGGAAACTTCAAACTGGACCTTAAGCAGCTTGGATTGTCTGTCTCTCCACTCTTCCCCCAGACTCTGGGACCTTGATTTCCAAGGTCTAGTGTAAAGTATCACGGTGCTAGCGGGGATCTCACTGAAGTCACTGCAGTTACATCCGGTCACTGGGTTCTGTTCCCAGCCGGGCTGAGCTGCGGTGAGATCCGGTGAGATCCCTGCTAGCACTGTGAGCACTCACGGCTCATGGTGCTAGCGGGGATCTCACCGAAGTCACTGCAGTTCAGCCCGGCTGGGAACGGAGCCTCAGTGACCGGATGTAACCTCTATGATGTCACCCTCGGTTACTGATGCTGCGTTCCCAGCAGCTCATTCATTAGTGGTTCTCAGCATAACCGGTAGCATCTTGGCACCATCCAGGTTGAAAACGAATTATCCCCCAGACATGGATTACGGCGTGGGACAGAACGATGGACAGGTATGGTATATTGTTGCTTTTTTATTTTACTTTTATTACAGGAGAAAGAGGGCTATGGTGCAATTAGGCGAGGTGGTAAGTATGGTTTAATTAAGTTTATTAAATGAGTCTGTGTCATTTTTTCAATTAAAGGACTTTATTCTGGCTGTGTGTTTATTTACAATACAACTATAGGATTAGTAATGGATAGGTGTCTTATACACTCTTCTCCATTGCTAAGCCATTGGCTTGTTGTCACCTGACAATACAAAGGTGACATCAACCCCACAAATATGAACCCCACTTGCCATCGCTACAGGGCAAGTGGGAAGTGCCAGCAAAGTGCCACAATTGGTGCATCTAATAGATGTGCCTTTTCTGGGCAGCTGCAGGCTGCTATTAATAGACTGGGGGGGCCAATATCCATGGCCCCTTACCAGCCTGAGAATACCAGCACCCAGCTGTGAGCTTTAGCAAGGCTAGTTGTCAAAAATAGGGGACCCCACTCTGTTTTTTTAAATTATTTAATTAAAAAAAAAACATTGTGGGGTCCCCTCTATTCTTGATAACCAGCCTTGCTGAAGCTGATAGCTGAGGGTTGCAGCCCTCAGCTGTGAGTTTTGCCCGGCTGGTTATAGAAAATACAGTGGAACACACACTGTTTTTTTCATTTATCTATTTATAGCGCAGGCGGCGGCTGATGAATACTCCCATCAGCCGCTCCTGCTGTCACTGTCATTAGCAGCAGCAGGGGTAGGCTGATGGGTGTAATAGTCCCATCAGCCATAGCCTGCTGTCTCTTTTATCACTTAAATATAACTCTCATCATTCTCCCCTGCTCGCACCGATCGCAGGCAGAGCAGGAGAGAATGATGAGAACCGTGTACAGCACCCGGCACCGGGGAACAGCGCTTACTGTAACGCTTCTTATCTGGCGCCCGTCCGTTTGGTACTGATGCGGCACACGGTTGCCACACATGTGCCACATGTATTACACACATGAACATTCACACCTCCATTACTGGAAATATCAGGTTGTGTGAAAAAGGCCTTATAGCGGGTTTTTATGTTTGGCTGCTGTCACACTAAAAGACGCTTTTTATTGCAAAAAATAGTTTTTGCATCACCACATTTTGAGAACTATAATTTTTCCAAATTTTGGCCCACAGAGTCATGTGAGGTCTTGTTTTTTGCGGGACAAGTTAACGTTTTTATTGGTACAATTTTCAGGCACATGACATTTTTTGATCGTTTTCTATCCTGATTTTTGGGGGTTATACCATTCTGTGTGTGGTAAAATTGATAAAGCAGCTTTATTCTTCGGTCCATATGATTGCAACTATTTCTCATTTATATCTTTTTACGTTTTCGCTCTTTTAAACAATAAAAACTATTTTATAGAAAAAAAATTCTTTTTGCATCACTTTATTCTGAGAGCTAAAACTTTTTTATTTTTCTAGTGATGGAGCTGTATAGTGGCTCATTTTTTGCGGATAAGATGACATTTTCAGCAGTACCATATTTATTTATATCCGTCTTTTTATTGCGTGTTATTCCACTTTTCGTTCGGCGGTATGATGATGAAGCATTGTTTTTAGCCTTCTTTTTTTTTTCTTTTTTATGGTGTTCACTAAAGGGGTTAACTAGTGGGACAGTTTTATAGGTCCGGTCATTGCGGACGCGGTGAGGCCAAATATGTGTACTTTTATTGTTTGTTTTTTTTCATTCAAATATTTATTTAGTGATAGAATATATATTGATTTTTTTATTATTTTTGTTTATAATTTTACAGTTATTTAAAACATTTTTTTTTACTATTTCCTAACTTTTTTACTCTGTCCCACTATGAAACAATTAGGTTTTGCAGGCTGATCGCTTCTATAGCATGCAGATGAAGCAGCATCAGCATGCCATAGAAGCTGTCAGCGCTGCACTGACAGAGAGACTTGCTGATCATGCACTGCGTATGATCGACAAGTTTCCTAGCTCTGGTGACCAGGATGTCGTCATGATGACATCCACTCACCATGGCAATGATCGGGACCCTGCATCACACAGCGGGGTCTCCGATCCAAAAGCAGAGGGGCTGTCAGCCCTCTGTCAGCTTCCGGAATGTTGCGATCGTGTTCATGTTAACTTGTATTGTTGCTGATTACTGTACTTGTTTTTTATTATGTACATCCCTTTTCACATGTAAACTGTCATGGAATAAATGGCGCAATATAATAATAATAATAATAATAATAATAATAATTAATAATAGAACAGGACAATTCAATGATTTAAATTTAACCACTTAGTATCAGTCTGCCAGAATAACGTGTCAATAATCTAGCTACATTCTCCAAAACCTGCTGTGTTCAAAACTCCCAGACTTATACAATCTATGGCACATTTATTAGGAATACCACCTGCCCTAATACATACTTAATGAGGGCAATTAGGTAGATTGGATAATAACATGTTCCTTTGTGGGTTTCCCAGGAGACAAAATACATCCTTTTCACCGAAGGACAGAGAGACTTTGAGTGGCTGAAAGCATTACAGCAGAACAAAGAGATCACCAACAGTACTCTGAAGCAATACAGGTATATAGCTTGTTACCCATCAAATGCTTTCTGTGGGACTAGCCATCCATATAACATTCTCCCAGTGATCGTATTCATCCCCTACTCTGTACAATAGCATGTTTGATCTATCACCTACGATACATGGATATGGTTACGCTTTCTGAAAATCTGCAGTTTCTGCTTCCCACATTAATTTAACTGGGGCTGAAACTAGATATCTATGCTTATACTAACGTATAGAAATAGCCTGATGTGTATCTTATATATCATGTATGTTATAAGGATTGCTGATGAGATGGCCAGAGAAAAACATGGCAATAATACTCAAATTATGATTTTGAAAAATTGAAGTCAACAGTAGATACTTGAAAATGTCTCCTCGGTACGAAGATACACATCTTTCCTATATCCTCGGTATTGGGAATTTATTTTTTATACTTTAAATCTTGATTTCCCTACATAGTACTTGTAGTCTGTAAGTTTCACAGATCAATAAAACAAAATTAACTTATTTCCTTGTGGTTCTATTTTGCAAGACAAATACCAATTTCCTTCCTAAATTGTTTGTTATTCAAATTTTCATAAATGGATATGGTTATATAACTTTTACAATTTACTGCTTATTAAACTTTGCAACCGTTCTTGAGATTTTAAATTTTTCTCATTACCTAGGAGATCGACCACAGCTAATTTATAAATGCTGCACGGAAACTGGCCGAGATAAGATAATATAAGAGTTAACAGTGTGCTCCAGAGTTACTAGTCAGCTTCAAAACAGCGCTTACAAGCTCAACAGACAAGAGCCACCAAGCACTGTGTCTAGCAGCAATGGTCAGTGTCCAAGGCAACAATCTCTAAACAAAACAAGAATATCTCAAGAACCGCTGAAAATTTTCATAAGCAGTGAATAGAAAAATTGCTTTTACTTACAAGCACTATACCAATTAATGGAGATTGGAATAACCCTTTAACTTAATAAAGTCTTGTGACTTCCTATAAAATATAAAATAATATTGAAGTGTAAAATAAAAATTTTACACTTCAATATTAATTTAGCAAATTCATTACCAATATATGAAGCTGCAAGATAAGATAGAATCAAAACTAGACTATGAGAAAAAACTATACACCATCATATGACTACTTCTAGTTATTATTATCAGTAATGTGAAGTTATTGCTATGTATTTTCCCTTATGACATTGATTACAGTATTTTACAAAATATAAACAACACAATTACCGGTATTTTTAATGATCCAAGGTAGCTTTACTAAAATTGCCCATGGTGCCCACTGGCAAACAAGCACTAAAATGCAGCAGAATTCTTCTGCTGCTTAAATATGGAAATTTCCTTGCCATACGGCTTAGGTAGGGGAAAAGCCAAACCAGAGTTTCAGTTTGCCAGGCATATCACTTTCCGCAAAGAGAAACTTAGCCAAATCACCTAGCCAAATCAACTCTCAACGAGGGGCCACACCATAAAACACTGTGTCTGTAATTTGAGTTTCTGGCTTGGCTTTTATTTCAAGTCCTGTGGCAAGGCTCAGTAAAGATTGCAAAGATAGAGATGCAGAGGGCACCATCAGCCAGAATCAGCAAAAAGGGATCCACCTGGAGCATGTCAAACCATGTGGCACAGGGAGAACAAGAAACATACTATTTTCCAGGGACCACCAATACAATATTCAAAGATAAATTTTCTTTTTTTTTATTTTATTGCCTAACAAGGGCAAGGAGAATCCCCATCAAGAAACCAAGGACTTCTCATGCCCCCTGGACCTCTGGTTTCCATACACGTTGGTCATGTTTTCTAAGTTTTGCTATCTCACATTGCTGGTGGCCGTTCAAATAACTTGATTTTGCGTTCATCCAGGCTTCTCATGCCCCCTGGACCTCTCGTTTGCATACACTCTGGTCATGTTTTCTAAGTTTTGCTATCTCACATTGCTGGTGGCCGTTCATAGCATTTAATAACTTGATTTTGCGTTCATCCAGACTTCTCGCAACCTTGCTCACACAGATTGTTAGTTACCTTGGTTTATTGATGGAGATTCTCCTTGCCCTGTATGAGGTATTGTTTCTACATATATTTCAATAACTTCCGGCAGTGGTCTAATATTTTGTCATTTATTTATTTGATGATATTTATTGGGGTCTAGAAACCTCTAATACATGGACCAGTATACAACATTTATCAAATAGGTATTCATCTTCATTTAAGGCATTGGGAACCCATGTATTCATATGGATTATCTGCTATGGTTATTTACAACTTCTTGATACATTTGTATCCATGTAGACATTGTTTTCATTAATGAATGTATTTTTTACAATGTCCGTATATCACTCCACCGTTCTTGTTAGGCTCCAGTAATTTCCCTAGATCATATGAAATTTTGGCTATAGCAGGCCTTGGAACTTTGAGATATATATTATTGTTATAATGGCACTTTTCAGTGATCACTGTTTTTGAGTAGAATTATTATGTATACCATTTTTCCTGTTTATTATTCGGGTGCAATACCCCAGTCTCTGTTCATCATTTGTGTATTTGGTATTTCCATGTCCAGGGGGGTTGACCTCATCTTGGGGTTTGTGTAACTGGTTGTTTTTAAAGTTTTTGGTGTTTGGTTGACTCTAATAAAATAAAATAAAATTTATCTTTGAATAATTTATTGGTGGTTCCTGGAAAATAGTATGTTTCTTATTCTCTAAGGCTCAGTAAAGAGTCTCTTAATTTTTGCCAGTGCTGTATATCTTGCAGGGGCGCGCACCAGTTAACAGATATGCCTAATGCATTAAGCCCATATCTGTATAAGAAAACATTCTTTGGGCTCCATAAAAGTGATGCCGATGATAAGGCTACACAAGGATAAAAATGAACTGATTTTTATTAAAGCTACATGTTTAAGAGCTGGTCCAGCCCCTTCCTCAGGCATATTTTTCAAGCATAATTTTATGTGCATCGCTTAATGAGTAAGGCAAAGCATACTCCATTGAGCCCATTCATTCAGACTGGCGGCTCAATGCCAGTCTCAATAAATTGAGCCAAAAAAACTGAAATTAGCTTTTTATTTTGCCAGTGATTCTTACCAATGTTAAGAGTCATACATCACCATGTTCTAGGCTGAGAAGCCCTTTTGCAGACAACTCAAGGAAAAACGTGAATTGCTTTATAGCACATGCCATAGCATCCTTAGCATCATGTTTAGAGGGGACAGAGCACTTATGTATTTTTTTCACACAGTCATTATGCCTCACATATTTCTTTAGCCTTCGTCCCCGGGATGACTTTGGCAACAATTTCGACTTGAAGAATGTATTAGTTGTACATCCAGATTTTTCACGGTACTTGAAAAACAGGTAAGATCAGCTTAAATATTACAGTAATGTTACAGTAAATCTACATAAGGTTACATTCCTGCTCTCGCACCATGTTTTCTATTTGTGAGGCAAAAACCTGGAGAACAAGAAACAAAGATCACTTATACTGTAATCTCTCTAGATTAGTTTTATTGTTGCTCTTACCACGTACATATTCAAGAAATTATATTTTGAAAATGTGGCATAGAGAATCATGTAAATGTTACTGCTTCCCGTCTTTTGTGTCATTTACTGGACCATTGCTATTTCCTGTTGAATATAAACATCAGACTAATCAGATGTTGTATTAAAGAACCACCTGAGTGGTATCACTAATGTCTGTTTCCTATGTGTAGTAAAATACTTACTTGTCGCTGTCTTCTGCTCCAATGTTGGCTGGGAGACCCAGAGCCATTTTTCAATGTAAGTCTATAAGACTCAGAACAAGGCTCTCATACACTTTTACATGGAGAGCTACTGATTGCTACCTCTGACTTCTGGACAGTCACAACTGTAGTCACAAGATGGCGGACAGGGGTCGAAGCAGTGCTGGCACCAGTAAAAAATGGCAACTGGAAAGTATTCTACTACATATAGGGAACAGATATTAAGGATGTCAGAATAGTGCTGAAATAAAAAATACTAAAGGGAATCTGTCAGCAGGATTTCACACCCCAAGATATTTATATAATAATAATAATAATATGTGCATGTAGCTCTTTCAAAGACAAGTCCAGCAATACCTTAATATGGCCACTCTGCTCTTCCATTACTGAGAAATCAGTGTTTGAATTTATATGCAAATGAGGGCGTAGATGTGAAGCCTATGTCACTCCAGCTCTATTCCCTGCCCAGCACCTCCTCCTCCTGCTTAACTGACGGCTCCCTTGCCTGAAGTCACACAGCAAAAAAACTGTCAGTTAAGGAAGAGAAGACGGCGCTGGGCGGGAAATAGAGCTAGAGTGACAGAGCTACCATAATCCTTCAGCCTCATTAGCATATCAATTTAAAAGCTAATTTCTCAGTAATGGAGGAACGGCCTGGCCATGTAAAGATACTGCTGGACTTATTTTTGAAAGGGCTACATGGTCATATACCATAAATAGTTTGGGACATGAAATGCTATCGACAGATTTCCTTCTAATTAAGCCTGATGAGCAGATTTAAGTAGTCTTTAAATCTTGCTTTATATTATCACCTTTTTATTTAACTATTAAAAAGGTATCAACCTTTAAGGACTCTCAATTGTTAGTGACAAGTTCAGAAATATTTGGACAGTGACCAAATTTTAGTGATTTGGGCTTTGTGTGCCACTAATATCCTGTGAAACTTTTAGGAATTGCAAAAATTTTTCTACAAAGTCTCCTCATTTCAGGGGCTCAAAAGTAATTGGACAAATTAACCATAAATAAAATGCTCATTTTTAATACTTTGTAGTCTGGAAGCCATGGACATAAGCAAACGATGGGTTTCCTCCTTTGTGATGCTTTGCGAGGTCTTTCCTGCAGTTGAATTCAGTTGCTGCTTATTTGTGGGTCTTTCTGCCTTACGTTTTGCCTTAAGTTTTATCTTAATCATGTGAAATGCATGCTCGATGGGTGTTAAGTAGAGATGAGCGAATTTGTTCGGTTTTTGTCCCCGAATCTGATTTTGACATAGTCGGGCCATATTTGAACACTATTCGTGCCAACTGTATGTTTAATGATCGGTTCCGAACTTATTCGGTAATTTCTACTCCCATTGACTCTAATGATGTTCGGCTGTGTTTGACAAATATTGCAAAAACAATATTCGATGCTGATCATATTTGGAACCGAATCTGAACAAATTCGTTCATCTCTAGTATTAAGATCTGGTCTTAACAAACTCCTGGGTTGTATCTGCAGAATGTTTACAGTCATTGACTATCTGTACTGTGAACCTTGTCAACCTTGCTGCATTTGGTTGAATCTGAGAAAAAAGTATCGCCCTGTTGTCATGGGTGTATCGCCACGAGGATCATCGCGATTACACACTCTGACTTCTCACAGCTGAGTTGCTGTTTCTTTGTGTTTGGTAATGAGGGAGTTAATTTTACCTAGCTCTTTGCTAAGACTAGGTCCAGCCTCGCCCGGCTGCTTTTGATTATGTTCTAATTAGATTCCTTCATATACCTGCCAGTCTGCTTGTTAGATGCCGGTGAAAGCATTCATGTAGTCTAGCAGACTGGATCGGTTCTGAGAATACTTAAGCTAAGAGTTCCTTAGTTGTTTTTACTCTTATAGCTTATAGTTTATCTCTGAGACCTTAGGTGTTCCTACTGTGTGTGAGTGTTGTATGTAAGACTTTATTTACTTTATTTATTGTCTTTCTTGTATGTCTTTCTGTTCATTAACCGTTACCTGTTCATTCCTTTTGGTGGTAATCAGGGTCCTTCTTAGGACTGGATTACAGTTGGCAGGGATTGATAGGAGACAGGGTTTACGCTGGTGGCCTGGACCTCTGTACCTTTAACAGTACCTCCAGTAGAGGGATTAGTTAGGACCCCAGTTTAGGGTCAGCATAGATCCCGGTCCACCTCTTTCCTGTTTCAGCTCATCAAGTCCTCAAGATTAACCCTGAGTTCAGCAGATATCGTGTCAGGTAAATCTATTCTATACTTACATGCTGATGTTGCTATACTAGTTGTTGTATAGAGTGTTGTTCCTGTATTAATAGTTTACTGACATTGTATACATATCATTAGACAGCGTGACATTTTCACTGGCCATAAAAATTATCTCCAGTTACCATGGATCCAGTAGCCCAGCTGGCTCTGCAGTTGCAGGGATTATCCATGGAGCTGACGGACATTAAGTCCAAAGTTTTGTCTCCCCTGGAGCAAACCAGAGTTGAACCTAAAGTAGCTCTCCCGGACAGGTTCACTGGTGGGCGAGACAAATTTTTCACCTTCCGGGAGGCATGTAAATTGTATTTTCGGCTTCGGCCTCGATCATCAGGAGTGATGAGCAGAGAGTGGGAATTGTTATCTCACTTCTGCAAGGGAACCCTCAATCCTGGGCATTTTCCCTTCCTCCGGGATCCCCGGCTCTACTGTCTGTAGATCAATTTTTTACTGCCCTGGGATTGGTATATGATGACCCAGATCGGGTCTCTTTGCTGAGACAAAATTACGTAAGATACAGCAGGGAGATCGTCCTGCAGAGGAATTTGCTTCTGAGTTTCGTAGATGGGCCACAGATACTCAGTGGAATGACCCAGCTCTTAGGAGCCAGTTTTGTCATGGGCTTTCTGATAAATTAAAAGACGTTTTGGCTCAGTATGAGTCTCCTCATTCACTGGAGGCTGCTATGGCCTTAGCTATCCGTACTGATAGACGGCTTGGGGAGAGGGGTGAGGTAACCCCACTCCCTGTTGTTTCTCCACCTACCACTAAAGTCCCTTATACTGAGGTTCCCCTGGTCTGTTCTGAGGAACTCATGCAGTTGGGAGGGACATCTTTTTGTAGGAGGGAATCGGCGGTGCACCGCAAGACTAGAAGGTGTTTCTTTTGCGGGAGAGAGGGACATTTTGTTGGGGGGTGTCCATCCCGGGCCTCTTTGAGCAAAGGAGTTAACCTGGGAGTGTGTATTTCGTCCCCAAATCCCTCTCAGTTTCTCGTGCCTGCGGAGGTGGTGATTGGTACTAGAACTGAGAGGATTTCTGTTTTTCTTGATAGTGGGTCCGGGGCTAATCTGGTGGACGCTCGGTTTGCCCAGGTGCATGGTATGCAACTGAGTGTATTGGCCAAACTGGTCCCTATAGTCTCTATTGATTCTAGACCTCTCGGTCAAGGTAGCTTGGTACAAGCGGTTCATAACATAGATCTTCGAGTAGGGGCAATACATAAAGAGCAATTGTCTTGTTATGTGTTGGAGGGTCTACCTACTCCTATTGTGTTGGGACTTCCTTGGTTGGCTAAACATAACCCAGTGATTGATTGGCAATCTGGAAAGATAAGCCAGTGGGGTGAATTTTGCAGGAATAACTGCATGAGCACGGTCATCGGTGCGGTTGTGCCTAGGACTTTGTCTCCTTTTCTGGAGGACTTTGGGGAGATGTTCTCAGAGGAGGGGTGTAAAGAGTTACCTCCTCATCGCGCATATGACTGCTCAATAAAGTTGCTTCCTGATGCCTTATCTCGTACTTTCCCAGGGGCCGGGAAGACGGATGATCCGGTTCCTATTCCTCAGGAGGGAGTTGTAGTGTCAGCTGTATGCTCTGAGCTTGAGGGGGAGGTATTGGGGGCTCAGGGGGACGCCCCTGTGGGACTTCCAGGGAGACTGATAGTTCCAGATCGGTTAAGACTGAAGGTTACGGGGAACCGTTACAAACGGATGGCTGATAGGGGGAGAGTTTCTGGTCTAGATCTGAAGGTGAACGATCTGGTTTGGTTGTCTACCAGGAATATAAAACTTAAAGTTTCCTCCTGGAGGTTGGGTCCCAGATTCATCGGGCCGTACAGGATCAGTTCCATAATTAATCCTGTGGCATTTCGTCTGGACCTCCCTCCTACGTTTAAAATTCATAATGTGTTTCACAAGTCATTACTTAAAAAGTATGTGGCACCAGTCATACCGTCACCTCTACCTCCTCCTTCAGTGGTGGTCAATGATAACGTGGAATTTCATGGGTCGAAAATCATTGACTCACGTCTCAGTCGCCGATCCCTTCAGTACTTGGTTCATTGGAGGGGGTATGGTCCTGTGGAGAGGACGTGGGTTCCTGCGTCTGATGTTAACGCAGATCGATTGGTTCGGACCTTTCGCACAACTCACCCGGGCAGACCTGGCCCTGAGGGTCCGGAGTCCCCTCGTAGAGGGGGGGGTACTGTCATGGGTGTATCGCCACGAGGATCATCGCGATTACACACTCTGACTTCTCACAGCTGAGTTGCTGTTTCTTTGTGTTTGGTAATGAGGGAGTTAATTTTACCTAGCTCTTTGCTAAGACTAGGTCCAGCCTCGCCCGGCTGCTTTTGATTATGTTCTAATTAGATTCCTTCATATACCTGCCAGTCTGCTTGTTAGATGCCGGTGAAAGCATTCATGTAGTCTAGCAGACTGGATCGGTTCTGAGAATACTTAAGCTAAGAGTTCCTTAGTTGTTTTTACTCTTATAGCTTATAGTTTATCTCTGAGACCTTAGGTGTTCCTACTGTGTGTGAGTGTTGTATGTAAGACTTTATTTACTTTATTTCTTGTCTTTCTTGTATGTCTTTCTGTTCATTAACCGTTACCTGTTCATTCCTTTTGGTGGTAATCAGGGTCCTTCTTAGGACTAGATTACAGTTGGCAGGGATTGATAGGAGACAGGGTTTACGCTGGTGGCCTGGACCTCTGTACCTTTAACAGTACCTCCAGGTAGAGGGATTAGTTAGGACCCCAGTTTAGGGTCAGCATAGATCCCGGTCCACCTCTTTCCTGTTTCAGCTCATCAAGTCCTCAAGATTAACCCTGAGTTCAGCAGATATCGTGTCAGGTAAATCTATTCTATACTTACATGCTGATGTTGCTATACTAGTTGTTGTATAGAGTGTTGTTCCTGTATTAATAGTTTACTGACATTGTATACATATCATTAGACAGCGTGACACCTGTACACTTCAGAATTCATACAACTGCTTCAGTGTTCAGGCACATCATCAATAAACACAAGTGACCTAGTGCCATTGAAAGCTGTGCATGACCATGTCACAACACTGCCTCCACCATTTGGATCATGAGCTGTTCCAAACCTTGTCCATATTTTCTTCTTCCTATCATTCTGGTACAGGTTGATATTATTTTTATCTGTCCAAATAATGATTTTCCTGAACTGCACTGGCTTCTTTAGATTTTTTTTTGTCAAAGTCTTCTCTTGCTTCTAATTTTAAGACTGAGTAATGGTTTGCACCCTGTGGTGAACGCTCTGTATTTGCTCTCATGAAGTCTTCTCTTTATGATACTTATATGCTGAAATACCTATTCCTGGAGAGTATTTTTCACTTGGAGGAATGCTCTGAAGGGGTTTAATTCAGTATGGAAAGAATTCATTGTCTTCTGTGGATGTCCAGGCCTTTTTGAGTTCCCAAGCTCACCAGTGCACTCTTTTTTATTTTTTTTTTGCAGAATATGCCAAACTGTTGATTGGTCTCTCCTAACATTTCTATTATACCTCTGATGGATTTATTTTGTTTTCAAACTAATGATGCTCTGTTTCGCTTCCATTTAGAGCTTTTTTGACCTCATATTGTGGGTTTACAGCAACAGCTTCGAAATGCAAATGCCACAACTCAAATCAGCTCTAGACCCTTTACCTGCTTAATTGATGATGGATTAACAAGGGAATAGCCGACAGCAAATTAAAGAGCTTTTGAGATAATTGTCCTATTACTTTTGGTCCATTTAAAAAGAGTCACCTATATAATAAAGAGCTGTAATTCCCAAACTCTTACTTTAGTTATGATGTGAATTGAAAGCTGAGAGTCTGTACTTTAAGCCCTTATTGATTATATAACTGTATCTTGAATATGGTCTCAGTAAATAGCTAAAATGCCCAAACTTGTTTCACTGTCCAAATATTTCTGGACATAATTGTGTATACTAGACACTTAGGACCACAGAAACCTGAGATGTATATAAAAAAAAATTAGGGATGTTCATGGAAATATATGAAGCTATCACACTCAGTTCAGGAGATGTGCAGCCAGTCAGTAAGGCGGCGCATGCGCAGATTAAGATCTCGGCAGCGAAATCTCAGTCTTCACATGCACTACAACCGGCGGCCATTTTCACTAAGTCCACCACAGTGAAAACTATAGGAAGTTCGGGGACCTCGCCGGCATTTTCTAAAAACCTGGAGCCCGCTACAGCCTCACACCGCTGAACACCCCCTCATCTCAGCCCATGGGCTCATAGCTTTGCCCCACTCCTGCCGCCACCAGCTTCTTGCAGCAGCGAACCCCACTCCACTGCACGAGCCC
The DNA here is from genome assembly GCA_033576555.1 of Oophaga sylvatica. Classification (NCBI taxonomy): domain Eukaryota; kingdom Metazoa; phylum Chordata; class Amphibia; order Anura; family Dendrobatidae; genus Oophaga; species Oophaga sylvatica. The sequence continues at coordinate 195,198,241 of JARQOD010000003.1, forward strand.
CACTCACCCTGACACTGGTATTCCATAAAAGCGGATTATAAGACTTATCACCATTTTATTTAAAAAAAATGTTTTCCCTATTTTCCTCCCCAAAATTTGGGTTGCGTCTCCTGCTCCGGTGCTTCTTATAATAAACAAAATATGGTAGTTCATCCAGAGAAAAGTAAAAAAAAAAACCCTATGAGGCAGAAACAATCAATTAATGAACCATCTCTGGAATTGAGTTTATGAAACTTATAATATTATTACTTTAAGGATAAGTTTACATGATTGTATTTTTCATCCGAGTGCTGTCTGTGAAAAAAACTGACAATGCTTGGATCAATATTATTCAATAGGGCTGTCCAGATGATATTTTTTTACCAGAATGAAAAAAATCACAGCATGCACTAGTTTATTCCATATTTTGGATCAGCCTCGACTATTCATGTTTATGGTGCGCAAAAAAAATAAATCGAATCCCACCTGGATCAACTGAATAGCATCCAAATGCTATTATTAACCTAATTTACTTTATTTGGTCTTGGAAATTCCATTTCCTGCTGATGTAAACAGATGCCATAAAGTTGTCGATACAGATGATTTATTGACTGGTTTTTTTTTCTGGATGAAAATTGTACAATTTTCTTATATGCTCACGTGAACTTAGCCTTCTGTAAAGCATCCAGAACTCTTTCATGAAATTATCTATCATGACATCCTGTTGCTGAAAATTATGTAGAAACTTTGCTTCAGTGCAGTGCATGTGCCCTTGCAATTATGCAATTTGCATACTTCCAGACCATTTCAACTAGACTTCTCAGCCTTGCTCAATTCAGTTGTATTGAACAAGACCAAGCATGTCTAGTCCGCATGTGACCATATATATGCAAACCACATACTTGTCACGTGATCGCCTGATCTCACCGGCAATATTGGGGAATTCTGGCCGCCTGCCGTGCACACATTGTAAGGATTCAGAAGTCTGCAATCAAGTAAAGTGACTGCAGACTTTCACCAGAAGACTGGACAACCCGTTTAGTTAGTTCACAAATAGCACATATTTACTTATATTTATCCATAACAATTCAGCCACTCTTCAGCCATCTTTTCCAAAAAATAACCTTAATATTGATTAATCTTTTTGGGTACTGTAGCACACTCACGTCATTTTTTAGTTTGCTCCCCCTCTGTTATAACACAAGCTCTGCCATGTCTCTCTCATAATATTCACTGGTGTACAAGAATATACTCAATAATCCAAATATATAATGATCTGTATAAAGGTAAAACTGTGTTCATGGTCATATGTTACATTTCCCAATATTTGTGAGGATAAAACTGAGGTCAGGCTCTTAACATTTTCCTGTACATTTTGTAGGTTCTTGAGATCAACCACACTTAATGGGCAGTATTGGAAATATTACAGGCCAAGCACAGGAGCTTTGGTTCTACTTACAGCTCTACACCTCTGTGACCAGGTGAGTGTGAAAACTTTCTAGACATGGTCCCGTATGGGCATTTGGCCGTACATTGCTGTGATGCAAAACTTTTTTAATTCTTTATTGGTCCCACTGACTTTTATATAGCCAGCACAAAAATTAGGCACCAGAATGAGTGATGTGAATGGTCATTATTAGCAAAAGTTTTCTTTTTTGAGAGCAGTAGAAAGCTGTAAGCAGGAACATTTTTTTTTATAAATGACTTATGGTTTTCTTGTTTTATCAAGACTGCTTCCATACAACTTTAGTCAACCACTCAAAGCTGAAGACTGTTAAATAATTCCACAAAACACCAGGGTTGGGTGAACCACTGGTCACAGCTTTGTAATTATCATTAGTTAATCCATTTTACTACTTTTTTTTCCCTTGTATCTCTCATCTGACTTAAAAACCATGCTGAGTCACTGCACGAGGCAATGAGCATGTATAAAAACATCAGGAACAAAATCGCAAGTTGTGACAGAAACAACTTATAGAAACAAAATTACCATACCTAAACCAGGAGGGAGCATGGGTGATGCTACACTCTTAGGCTAAGTGCACACGATCAGGAATAATTGCGTTTTTTTCGCGTTTTTTTCCGCGATTTTCCCGGTTAAACCGCGAAAAAAACGCAAGCATTAAGCATTCTATACTTGTTAATTGATTGCGCATGTTTTGCACACATGTTGCGGTATTTTCCGAGAAAAAAACGCTTCGCGGAAAATCTAGCAACATGTTCATTAATTTAGCGTAACCGCGGTGATTCCGCCGCCATAGGAATGCATTGAACCGCTTACTTTCCGCATGTGGCTATGCCCACTATGCCCAATGTAAGCGGTTCATGTGCGGTGGTACCCAGGGTCTGGAGGAGAGGAGACTCTCCTCCAGGCCCTGGGTACCATATCCCTGGTAAAACAATAATTAAAATAAAAAATAATGATATTTCTCACCTTCCGGCGGCCCCCGCAGCTTTCCCGCCTTCAGCGACGCTCCCGGCAACTTCCGTTCCCAGTAATGCTTTGCGAGATCACCCAGATGGCATAGCGGTCTCGCGGGATGCTATGTCATCGGGGTGATTTGTCGCAAAGGACTTCTGGGACCGGAAGTTGCCGGGAGCATCGCTGAAGGCGGGAAAGCTGCGTGGGACGCCGGAAGGTGAGAATATCATTATTTATTATTTTTTTTATTATTTTTACATTAGATCTTTTTACTATTGATGCGACATAGGCGGCATCAATAGTAAAAAGTTGGTCACACGTGTCAAACACTGTGTGACTCGTGTGACCAACCTGTCAATCAGTTTTCCAAGCGATGCTACAGATCGCTAGGAAAACGCTAGCATTCTGCAAGCTAATTACGCTTGCAAAACGCTATTATTCTGGCGGGAATCAGCATACAAAAAACGTGCGTATTTCCTGCGGGAGAAGTGCGGGATTGCCGCGGAAATTTCCGCGGCAATTCCGCAACGTGTGAACTTAGCCTTAACCTTTCCCTCAGTGCCGGTTCCAGGTTTTCATGAGCCCCGAGCAAAAGAGTCTCAGTGGGCCCCTTTAACACATGCCATAATTCATGATGCACAGATACGGCAGAGAAATATATGTATAGTACAATGCTAAAGATTTCACTCACTTCTTACATTACAAGAGTGATATCTATTGTAAATTTTACAATAGCTCAGAAACTGGTGAATCCTCGCCACTCCATACAGTAGAATGGGCACCACGTAGTCCTCCATATAGTATTATGGGCACAACATAGTGCTCCGTATAGTATAATGGGCCCCATATATTGCTCCATACAGTATTATGGGCCCCATATATTGCTTTATACAGTATTAAGGGCCCATATATTGCTCCATACAGTATAATGGTCACCACATAGTGCTCCGTACAGTATAATGGGCTCCATATAGTGCTCCATACAGTATTATGGGCCCTATATACTGCTCCATACAGTATTATGGGCCCAATATATTGTTCCATACAGTATTAAGGGCCCATATATTGCTCCATACAGTATAATGGTCCCCATATATTGCTCCATACAGTATAATGGGCCCCATATATTGCTCCATACAGTATTATGGGGCCTATATACAGTACAGACCAAAAGTTTGGACACACCTTCTCATTCAAAGATTCTTCTGTATTTTCATGACTATGAAAATTGTAGAATCACACTGAAGGCATCAAAACTATGAATTAACACATGTGGCATTATACATTACACTTTACAAAAAAGTGTGAAACAACTGAAAATATGTCTTATATTCTAGATTCTTCAAAGTAGCCACCTTTTGCTTTGATTAATGCTTTGCACGCAGAAAAGGTGAACGGATGGACTCTACATGCCTAGTCCCCACTGTGAAATCTTATGCGCTAAGACTTCTCAATTTTTCATACATCTTATGCGCTAAGACTTCTCAATTTTTCATATTTCTAAGGCAGTGATGCATTCATTTTTCAGATTTCGTGTTTGCAAGCTATAGCGCTACAGTGTGCTACCTTTTTTTCTTGTATGTGCATGAGTTGGTGACTCTAGGTTTAGCACCTGTTCACACTGGATCTATGTTTGGATGTGCCGGTCAGTTTTTTGATATGTATTCATTTACCTTCTACCTGAGCACTCCACCTGTTGGTCACAGGCTTTTTAATTACACCAGGTTCATTACCCCTCCACAGAGATGTAGATTTTAGTCTGAAGAGAGGATTCATATGTTCCCATGCAGACAGACTTTTCTAAGCGAGAATTGGCATTAGTTAGGACCTGATATACGAGAAGAGCCTTAACGTGGCTATTAGGCACACATAATTTGGCCATCTTATGCGCTAAGACTTCTCAATTTTTCATATTTCTAAGGCAGTGATGCAATTCATTTTTCATATTTTCGTGTTTGCAAGCTATAGCGCTACAGTGTGCTACCCTTTTTTCTTGTATGTGCATGAGTTGGTGACTCTAGGTTTAGCACCTGTTCACACTGGATCTATGTTTGGATGTGCCGGTCAGTTTTTTTATATATAGTTCCCACCGTGAAGCATAGAGGAGGTGGTGTGATGGTGTGGGGATGCTTTGCTGGTGACACTGTTGGGGATTATTCAAAATTGAAGCGATGAACGGTCTAGCTCACCCCAAACCATCTCGATTGGGTTCAGGTCTGGTGACTGTGGAGGCCAGGTCATCTGGCATAGCACCCCAACACTCTCCTTCTTGGTCAAATAGCCCTTACACGGCCTGGAGGTATTGAGATTGGTGTGATGGGGGTCATTTGCTGACACTGTTGGATTTATAAAATTGAAGGATACTGAACCAAGGCTACAACATCTGCAGCGGATCTATCCACGGTTTTAGTTGGACATCATTATTTACAGGCAATGACCCAAACATCAGCTGGAAGGCTATTGACTAGAAGGCTGTGGGGTGCTAGCCAGTGACCTGGCCTCAAACACCTGAACCATGGGATTGGTGATGCTGCGCTCACCGCTCAATTTTGAATAAATCCCCAACAGTGTCACCAGCAAAGCACCCTCACACCATCAAACCACCTCCTCCATGCTTCACGGTGGGAACCAGGCATGTAGAGTCCATCCGTTCACCTTTTCTGCGTGCAAAGCAGTAATCAAAGCAAAAGGTGGCTACTTTGAAGAACCTAGAATATAAGACATATTTTCAGTTGTTTCACACTTTTTTGTAAAGTGTAATGTATAATTCCACGTGTGTTAATTCATAGTTTTGATGCCTTCAGTGTGATTCTACAATTTTCACAGTCATGAAAATACAGAAAAATCTTTGAATGAGAAGGTGTGTCCAAACTTTTGGTCTGTACTGTAGTTCTTCATACAGTATAATGAGCTCCATACATTGCTCCATACAGTATACAGTATTATGGGCCCCATATAATGCTCCATACAGAATAATGGGCCCTATATATTGCTCCCTACGGAATAATGGGCCCCATACATTGCTCCATACAGTATAATGGGCCCCATATATTGCTCCATACAGTATATGGGCCCCATATAATGCTCCATACAGTATATTGGCCCATATAATGCTCCATAGAGTATAACAGGCCCCATACAATGCTCCATAGAGAATAATGGACCCTAGATAACGCTCCATTCAGTATAATAGTCCCATATATTGCTCCATACAGAATGGCCCCAATATATTTCTGAATACAGAATAATGGGCCCCATATATTGCTCCATACAGTATAACGGGCCTTATATAATTCTCCAAACGTGAAAAAAAAAATCAAATACTCACCTCTCCTCATCACAGAGAGTCAGAAGACACTGAAGAGACTGGAGAGACTGGAGCAGTGTGGAACGAGGAGAGGTGAGTATTTGAGGAAAAGGAAGGGCCGGTGCCAGCTACGCAAACTCACGGCCCCCATAGTGTGCTGGTGTCCCTGAGTGGGACCCCTGTTCCTCTGTGAAGAGTTGCATCTCGACATTGGATAACTCATCCTCCTGGCACATTAGCCTACTTTCATTGACTTAAAAAACTTCTGCCATAGTAACAGATCTTCCAATATTGCTCATGCAATATAAACAAAATGATCCGTTTTTTGCACGCTGCACATCGCTAAAGACAGGCATCATTAAAAAACTCGACTCATAGGTTTTATACGCACAAAAAACTAAAGACCTAATAGAGACGGCACTTCCCTCAATTTTACCTTTTTGACTGCCATAAACTAATCAATGAGGGACACCATTATCTATACTTCTTCCTCTAGAAGAAAAAAAAAAGAGTGTGCCAATCTCAATCCCCAAAAAATAAAGATTTGTTGTGAGGCTTTCTGTTTGTTCCTCAGCAATAGGAACGTCTATGTGCCCCATTAAAAAACATGAAACAAATATGTGCACGTATTGTTGTCACCGGGACCTATAAACAAAAAATCTTCCAAATAATGGATCACCAACAGGAAACCTGATTCGAACCCAACCAAAAATTTATGCTCACACTTCAAAATAGTAACACGAGATAAAACACCCCATCGTCAAATATATGTACACTAAGAAGGAACCAACTATAAGCAACCCAGTAGATGGTAACATGTTGGATGAACGGGTAACAAGCAAAAAGACAATTCTATGTTGAACTTTGCCCGCTACGCCCCTTTTCCGCCGAAATGTATCCACTGAACTGCCCTGTCGAAAGATGTGTGTGACACAGCTGCGATCTCTTATGATATCCCATCGTTGACCGAGTCCCCAGGAGGGTAGGATAGATGATGAAAAATCTGAATGTACCTTGCTCCTTTTTGGGGACCAGGACAAAAGGGGATACACGCAAATTAGTGTAAAGAGGGTCCTCAAAAAGGTCCGCTATTAGGGACAAACCAATCTCCTTAAACAACTTCTCACACTCTACCTCCAACTGTTCTGTAACTGACTTTAAATTCTGTGCGAATTGTAAAATAGACAATTGCTGAAAGAGAATGCGAAAACCTGAAGACAAGCCTTCAGTTAGAAGGCTTGCCTCCTCTCTCCTGGGGTACTGCTCTAACCAGTGCTGCATTGCGTTGATGCGCACTGGTGTTTTCTTCTTCACCGGGCAGTGCAGCTTTTTCAGGCTGTCTATTTTAACCAAAAACAACAGAGTACTGAGTGTGTCCCACCACAAATTGTGCATTCATGGTGGAATTTACAGGTGGCAAAGACTCTACAGTCACCCTCATCATAGAGCCAGCTGGCTTTGGTAGATAATTGGGCCTCCCTGGCATTTTGTATCCAGGTACACAGAAAGTTCCGCTCCTTTTTGGGAAAACCTTTGCAAAGAATATAAGCCAAGGTAGAAAAACCCTGGATCCAATTCCCAAATGTTTTGCAACCTTTGTCTTGCTCTCAGCTCTATTCTCGAAAACTCGCTCTTTGTCAACCGTCATATAATCCACGGGAACAAGGGACCAAATAATGTCAAATTCATGTTTGATAATTCAGTCCCTCATTTCTACAGATATTAGAGTTCCCAATGGAGCAACCCCACAAACATTGAATCCCTAAAAGCAAAATTGGTGCAGCGTTCAGAACGCCCAGATGGAGAAAAAGGTTCTCCTGTAGGATTCTTCGGCTTCAGAATGCCATCCCTCTGCTCCAATTTCACAGAAAAAAACTGTCAAAGACCTAATAAAGTCATCATTTATGCTAAGCACAATATCTGATGTTGCTATAAAGTGCCCAAGCGAGGTAGTCATGGACGAGTTTCTGATCCCACTCACTCTGGCACTCTACAGACAATACGTGTTCCCGTCCCGGTGTGCTTCTGTGTGCATACGCTTACTACTGGCCTACAGGCCTCCATTGGCTCAGAGTTTTCCTCTTCTGGAGCCTTGACAGCAATCAATCTAGGAGACATAGGGTTTATAAATACAATCAAACTTTTACTGACAGTTGACAGTCTTTACTATTAGGCGTAGGATAAGGCCCAATGTGTTGTCATCTTTCACACAGGTACCGGACACAATTACAGCCCTGGTTGATGGTATGAGTAGAGTGTCCCACACTATATTTTCTAGAAAAAGGAATTCTTCTCCACCACTAGCAGTGCACCCAGATTGCAATACCTTTAGCCCAATGTAGTGTGAGTCCATCTTTCCCTGTAGCTTCACAAGCTGAGCATGCCCAAAAGCCCCTACATCCATCTCGAGGTTGCCCAGGCCGGTAGACAGAATCACACTGAAAAGTATTTTTGGCAATCCACTGTCTGAGTATTAAGGCCCCATCATACATAGCGAGATCGCTAGCGAGATCGTTGGAACGTCATCGATTTTGTGACGCACTAGCGAGATCGCCAGCGATCTCGCTATGTGTGATACGTAGCGGCGACAGGGCCCCGCTGCGATGTCGCTGATTGTCCTCGAACGACCTGGGTCATTTTTTGATCGCTGGCGTCCTGCTGGCCAACATGTATCGCTGTGTTTGATGCACTTTGTCAACGACGAGCAACCTCGTTGGCGACTCAGAACTCTGCAACATAGGCGTGACTTCGCTTTTGCTGTGCAACGGCCCCTCCGCTCCGATTGGTGGCCACTACCGCCACCTCGTCATAAAAGACAACGTAGCAGCGATCCCATCCATTGTTCCTGAGCGCTGTGGATACGATATACCTGCATCGTTCCTTGGCGAGTCCCTAGTGCGACCCTGTCTGAGACGCTCCTGGGCTTTTTCTTGGATTTGACCACACCAGCTGGATTTTTGCTCCATTTTGGAAGGTAGGCATTGTTTGCGATACCAAATTGTTCTTGTTGCGTTTCCTTTTTGATATGTTCATTTTGTTTTTCAATCATATGTAAACACAATTGGTTTCTATATTTTTTATTTATTTATTTTTTTGTTTACATAGAACATATAATGGGCAGCCATTATAGTTTTCCGGTTGCGCCAACCCCTGCCATTTTTGCTTTTTTTTACCATTTCCTTTAGTAATTATGTAGACTATCAATTATATGCAATCTTAACTTTTAACATGTCCAGTTATAATAATTACGTAATTTTTTTTATTGCCATCTTCACCTTTTATTTTGCAGTTTGCACATCATGAGCTTCACTGAGCGTTTTGTTGTGGCTGCTGCATTGCTGCTTGAGGGAGAGCGGCAACAAGAAGAAGAGGCACGGATGCAAGAGAGGCGTTCCAAACGAAAGGGTCGCATGTGGACCAGAGAATGGCTGGAGCAGAGGTCCAAATTCTCCCACATGCAACTTGTGAGAGAGCTTCAGGAGAAGAATCCTCATGATTTCCGCAACTACCTGCGGATGTCAGAGGAATCTTCAAACTGTTACTGGAAAGTGTAAGGCCACTTATTCAACGCAAGAATACAGCAATGCGTGCTGCTGTCCTGGCAGACGAAAGATTGGCAGTCACGCTGCGATTCCTGGCCACCGGACGCTCACTGCAAGACTTACAATTTTCTGCAGCGGTTTCAAGGTCCCTGCTCAGCGGTTTAATTCCGGAGACATGTAATGCGATTGTCCGCAGTCTACAGAGCTACATGCCATTTCCCAAAACGGAGGCGGAATGGAAAAAAATCGCCTCAGATTTTGAGCAGCTTTGGCAGTTCCCTAACTGTGGTGGGGCTTTGGACGGGAAACATGTCTGGATCACTCAACCACCGAACAGCGGATCCTATTTCTACAATTATAAGGGCTATTTCAGCGTCATCATGATGGCCCTTGTTAACGCCAATTATGAATTTTTAAATGTGAATGTTGGCATGAACGGCAGGGTTTCTGATGGTGGTGTTTTAGAGCACACAATCTTTGGAGAGAGATTGAACAACGGTGACCTGCACTTGCCTCCCAGCTCGGAGACAACAGGCAACCTTAATTTTGTTTTTGTGGGCGATGAAGCCTTCCCACTTCATGCCAATCTACTCAAACCGTACCCCCAAAAAACTCTTACTGAGGAAAGACAAATTTTTAATTACCGGTTGTCATGGACACGACAGGTTGTAGAAAATGCCTTTGGCATCATGGCCAACCGCTTCAGAGTTTTCCACACGCCAATTAACCTGAAGCTGGAATCTATAGACTCTGTAGTTTTGGCCTGTTGCGTGCTGCACAACTTCCTTCGGCGACACGATGCAATTGCGTACAGTCCGCCAGGCTTCGTGGACTCTGACAAACAAAGTAATGGTGAAGTGGTGCTCGGTGACTGGCGTGCAAATGATCCTGCAATTGCAGGACTTCAACCAGTCGTACAAGGAACCAAGGATGATGCGAAGGCCTGCCGAGACAACTACTGCCAATATTTTAACGGGCCTGGTGCTGTTACTTGGCAGCATCAGATCTAGCAGGCTACAGACCGCATTTTTACCATGTTTACAAATGTTTTTCATTCTCTGTAATGTAATGACTTCTCTAATAAACTTTACATTGTACTGTATATAAGCTTTGACATTATTTTATAAAAAAAAAGGGCCCGTTAATGCAACAGTCCGCTATGTGAATACATGAAGCTGCCACATACAGTACAGACCAAAGTTTGGACACACCTTCTCATTCAAAGATTTTTCTGTATTTTCATGGCTATGAAAATTGTAGAATCACACTGAAGGCATCAAAACTATGAATTAACACATGTGGAATTATACATTACACTTTACAAAAAAGTGTGAAACAACTGAAAATATGTCTTATATTCTAGGTTCTTCAAAGTAGCCACCTTTTGCTTTGATTACTGCTTTGCACGCAGAAAAGGTGAATGGCTGGACACTACATGCCTGGTTCCCACCGTGAAGCATGGAGGAGGTGGTTTGATGGTGTGAGGGTGCTTTGCTGGTGACACTGTTGGGGATTTATTCAAAATTGAGCGGTGAGCGGTCCAGCTCACCCCAAACCATCTCGATTGGGTTCAGGTTTTGGTGACTGTGGAGGCCAGGTCATCTGGCGTAGCACCCCAACACTCTCCTTCTTAGTCAAATAGCCCTTACACAGTCTGGAGGTGTGTTTGGGGTCATTGTCCTGTTGAAAAATAAATGATGGTCCAACTAAACGCAAACCGGATGGAATAGCATGCCGCTGCAAGATGCTGTGGTAGCCATGCTGGTTCAGTATGCCTTCAATTTTGAATAAATCCCCAACAGTGTTACCAGCAAAGCACCCCCACACCATCACACCACCTCCTCAATGCTTCACGGTGGGAACCAGGCTTGTAGAGTCCATCCATTCACCTTTTCTGCGTGCAAAGCAGTAATCAAAGCAAAAGGTGGCTACTTTGAAGAACCTAGAATATAAGACATATCTTCAGTTGTTTCACACTTTTTTTGTAAAGTGTAATGTATAATTCCACATGTGTTAATTCATAGTTTTGATGCCTTCAGTGTGATTCTACAATTTTCATAGTCATGAAAATACAGAAGAATCTTTGAATGAGAAGGTGTGTCCAAACTTTTGGTCTGTACTGTAGATTTTCATATGTGTGCGAGGCAGGGGCACTATGCTGGGAACCGTCACTGCGATAGCAGTGGCGTCTCGATTTGAGGACACAGCTGCGACACGAATGGGCTCGCATGTACGTCGTGACGTCACGACGCTGGCGTCGTTCATGCGGCGTTGCTTCAATCTGAACAAAATGGCGGCTAGGCAGCGTTCTTCTTCATGGGGAGAGGCCGAGGTGTGTTTCCTCATCTCCAAATGTGATGCATGGGACTATGACTGTAGGCTCCCTAATGCACATCCTATGCATCACAAGAAGGCGGTCCTGCGCAAGATAAAAAGAGGCGTATCCCGCAGATTTGGGGTACAGCGGACCACTACCCAGATCAGGAAGAAGCTGTCGGATCTACGGTACCGGTCCAGCGAGCGGATCGCCAGCATATGTGCACAGATTCAAAAGCGTCGTGGTGAGTGTTGTTGAGGAGATCTGGAGAGGTTATGTTTGTTGGCTATCTACCTATATCTATGGATATATCTATGGAAAGATCTATGGAAATATATATAGATATATCAATGCACCCGCAGTGATGGGGTTACAGGTAGTGATGGGGTTACAGGTAGTGATGGGAGTATCGGCAGTGATGGGAGTACCGGTAGTGATGGGAGTACCAGCAGTGATGGAGTTACAGGTAGTGATGGGAGTACCGGCAGTGATGGGGTTAGTAGAAGGAGTATTCCACTCAATTGGATTTTTTTGCAGCACCACCATCACCATCAGCAGCACCACCAGCATCTCCAGCTGCACTACCATCTCCAGCTGCACCACCATCACCAGCAGCAACCGCTTCTCCAGCTGCTACCCCGCCTCGGGATGTCGGGTCATCCACCTCTTCCCCATAATGGTCTTCTCTCCAGCATCACTCCGTGACATTGGTGCAGGCTCGCCTTCTGGTAATTACGCACATAATATAAGCTCCCGACAAGTTTGAAGACATTGTTAGGTCTTAAAATGTTCAAGGACTGTCGTGTTGCATCTATTTTTATGTGTTTCCCTAGCCGGTGGTGCCACAGGATCCGGGTGGGATTTAAGCGCCTCCGCGAGTGATGCGCAGTCGCCCCAAAACCTTAAGTGTTAAACAGCAAACATGTAACTTAAGTTGATGTTGCAACAGAATTGCCTGGTTAACTTTTACCATTCCCTCCACAGAAATCCTCACCGCACAGGACCTGTTGGCATCACACAGGCGGATGATGGCAGCTATGCATGAGCATGGAGTGATGCTGGAGAGGTTCGTGGCTGGCCTCCAGCAGGGGGCAGCCAATAACATTTTTGTTATTTTTTGTTTCGGTTTACGTTTTGTTATTTTTTTTATATATAGAAAATATATATAAACATATATATACATAAACAAATATAGACAGTTATAGTTTATAACCATTGCAGTGTCAACTTCTTTCAAAAGCCAAAAATCCAACAATGAATTGAAACAAAAGAAAACACCATAAAAACCAAAGAAACATTGTAAAAACACTTTTTCTAAATTAAAAAATAAAATACACTAAAAAATTATAAAACACACCCATTATATCTGAGCATCTTGAGCTTGAGTACCGCCCTGATGGCAGACCTGACCTGCCCTCAACCCATCCTATTACCCCGGCTTAGTAGGACAGCAAATAAGTGTATGATGAAAGCTGACAACAATGTTTAAGAAAAATAAAATTTTTATTAGGCTAAGTTCACACGTTGCGGAATTGCCGCGGAAATTTCCGCGGCAATCCCGCACTTCTCTGTCGCGGGAAATAAGCATTTTTTTTGTATGCGTATTCCCGCCAGAAACTAGCGTTTTGCAAGCGTAATTAGCTTGCAGAATGCTAGCGTTTTCCTAGCGATCTGTAGCATCGCTTGGAAAACTGATTGACAGGTTGGTCACACGAGTCAAACATAGTGTTTGACAAATGTGTGAGCAACTTTTTACTATTGATGCCGCCTATGCCGCATCAATAGTGAAAAGATCTAATGTAAAAATAATAAAAAAAATAATAAATGATGATATTCTCATCTTCCGGCGGCCCCCGCAGCCTTCCCGCCTCTCAACGACGCTCCCGGCCAATCGCGTTCCCAAGGATGCATTGCAGCAGACCCCAGATGACGTAGCATCACGCGAGACCGCTACGTCATCTGGGTGATTCTCGGAAAGTACTCCTGGGAACGGGAGCGTCGCTGAGAGGCGGGAAGGCTGCGGGGGCCGCCGGAAGGTGAGAATATCATTATTTTTTATTTTAATTATTGTTTTACTAGGGATATGGTACCCAGGGCCTGGAGGAGAGTCTTCTCTCCTCCAGACCCTGGGTACCATCGCACATGAACCGCTTACATTCCGCATAGCCACATGCGGAAAGTAAGCGGTTCAATTCATTCCTATGGCAGCGATTCCGCCGAGATTACGCAAAATTAATGAACATGTTGCTATTTTTTCCGCAAAGCGTTTTTTTCGTGGAAAAAAACGCAACATGTGGCCAAAACATGCGGAATCCATTAATATGTATAAGATGCTTAATGCTTGCGTTTTTTTTCGCGTTTTTACCGCGGAAAATTGCGGAAAAAACGCGAAAAAAACGCAAATATTCCTGAACGTGTGAACTTAGCCTTAAAGTTAACAATATGTAAAAAATCTAATAAACACAAATGGGAAAAAGTAAAGTATAAACTTAACACAACATCACTCCAATTACAACTGGTGGTAATATGGGTCTGAGTCATAGCGTTGCCTTGGCGGTGTAAAATAAAAACTCTGGGGGGTACCAAGGTTATTGTTTTGCTGTGTTTCTTGTGTCTGTGGCCTGGAGTACATTGGATACGGATTTGTTTCAGTGACTCCAGTTTATTAGTTCCCGCTTTGCTCAATGCCTCCAGAATGACACGTTCAGCGTGTAACATTTGGGTTTCTCCAAGTGTTCTCATTTTTTCATTGGCGAACATAGCAAAACCACTTATTTCCGGCTGTTTTTGCTGCGTACTTATAATTTGTTAAGCCAGTTGTACAAACTCAGGCGCAGCAGAGGTGGGAGCCTTTCTTTTGCACCCGGAAGAGTGAAGTCGACGAGGTACTGGAGTGGGTGTTGTTTCTTCCGCATCCTCCTCTGTGCAGATGTCTGGAGTGGCAGAAGTCTGCGTCGACATTGCTTCATCGTGCTCCTGCGAGAACAGAAAATGCATGTTAAAGCCAAAATCAAAAGTTATTGTTCAGCAGACAAGAACACCAAAATAATGCGTTTGCATTGGATATCATGAGCAGCAGTTACAAGCGTTCACGTTAACTGGAAAATAATATTAGGACGGGACTAGTACTACAGTATATGAAATGGCATTCAATGTATGAGAAATGAGTAGGCCTAAACAGGTAAAGCAGTATACTTATCTGTACAGGAAGGGATATCTGAAAAATTAATCGTGTAAAACCGAAGTTACTATTTTCTATTCAACTATGCCATGTACATACAACATTAAAAAAATGATGATGTGAGTCCAGCTGATTAAAAGACTGAATTTATTTAAAAATGGTAAAAACGTACCAAATTTCATATGGCACCAAGTACATGCAGCAACGCGTTTCGAACACATGCTGTGTTCTTTGTCAAAGCTGCTATGCAATGAAATAGACCACAATTTATACACAGCTGATAAAACAAATTCCACAGACACAGGTGATAAAACTAACTATACACAAGTGAAAATTTAAAAAGAAACACAAAAAAAAAAACATACAACAACATTACAATGCTATTTAGAGGGGATGAAATGGGGTACTTACATCTCCAACAGGGGATTCAGGCCGGATCGCCGGCTCTTCAGACAGCATGTCCGTCATTTGGCGTGGCATCTCCTGGTCTCTGGTAAAGCCCATCAAATCAAAGTACCACAGTTTGGGTACATAGACCTCATCAGTTCTGGCCCCAGACTTCCTCGTTTTCTCCACTTTGTTTAGTTCTTTTTATATACAGTACGGAGAGCCTGAATTTTTTTTTTAACTACTGCCTCATCCACCGTCTCAGTCGGATTGTGGAGTTTATACAGCTCGACAAGCTGCTCATATGCCTCTTTTTTCTTGTACTTATTACTATAATCTGCAGATTTAATTTTCCACAGACAGGGCAGGGAGCGATACTAGTCGATAAATTCACGAATGAATTCTTGCTTGTCGGACATCTGGAAAAACAAAAAGGAAAACAGTGAGAGCTGTCCAATAAATGTAACAATTTTTAAATTTCAAAGTAGAATCGCTGCCCATGCAAAAAAAAAGATTCACACAGATAGAAGCCAAGCAGCCCGCCATTAGCTTGTAAGTGTTTACACATGAACTCAATGCATAATAGAGTTATGATTACATATAACAAAGAGTTGACCAATGCAAGGAAGCGCAAAAAAACGCTACAGAGATCCTAAAATGGCGGAGGTGGGCGGGGAAGGAAAATTAAAATGGTGGCTGTCCATGCCAAACCGTATGTACACCGATAGAAGCCAGCAGCCCTCGATTTTAAGTGTATTTAGCATTGCAAAAGGAGAATATAATTATGATTAAATATAATTGATAAGCTGACCTATGAATAGAAACGCTACTGAGATCCTAAAATGGCGGTGGTGGGCGCAACAGGGAAACTAAAATGGCTATGTAAAAGCATAAAATAAAAGGTAGAATCAAATTAAGATTAAATATGAACAACAGCTGATGGAAACGCTACAAAGATCCTACAATGCAGGCGCAGCAGGAAAAATAAAAATAAAATGACTGCTCATAGCAAAACGTGTGTACACACATAGAAGCTAATGAGACCCCATCTGCTTTCAAGTGAAAAGGTATAAAAAAATTTTAGAATAATAGAGACATAAAAAAAAAACCCACAACAATGATCCTATTATGGAAATCCAAACAATACTGGGTGATGCATGTATAAAGAACATATATTATATCGGCAAAAGTAACAAGAAAAACAGCACTCACTCGATCCTTCTTTCAAGCTGTGGTTTTAATCCATAAAATTGGTTACATTGTTATTTGCGGAGGTGCAGTTGTAAGGGGAGTTTTTTCATGAATAGTGAGACCTGTCCGGCAGGTCTCACTGTTCCTGAAAAAACTCCCTGACACCTGCGTCTTCGCAAATATCAATGCAACCAATTTTATGAATTAAAACCACATCTTGAAAGAAGGATCGAGTGAGTGCTGTTTTTCTTGTTACTTTTGCCGATATAATATATGTTCTTTATACATGCACCACCCAGAAGAGATCTGACGAGGCTATTTCTGAGTACTCGGGTTGAAACAACACACAGAAAAAAGTGACTTGGTGCCAGGAATAACCCTTCTTGTCACATTTGCGAGTGTGATGCGAGAAACTCGCGCGAGTCTCTCGCATCAACACCCGGCACTGCCGCGGCACTCGGTACCGGAGTGTGCGGCTGCATGAAAATATATGCAGCCGCACGCACCGGACCGAGTGCCGGCGGCAGTGTCGGGTGTTGATGCGAGAGACTCGAGCGAGTTTCTCGCATCACACTCGCAAATGTGACACCGGCCTAAGCAATATACCCTTCTCCATCGATGATTTTTCACTTTTGTTTTGCAACACAAGTTGCCCTTATAGCACTATTATACAAAATGAATAAGAGGCATTAAGTGGTTCTATCTTTATGGATACATGTATTTGGTGGGGTACTAATTGTATAAGCACTAGCACTTTATGTAACTTGCTACTACTTATTGGTCTTCCCACCCAATAAAAATTGTGTGGGACTGTGTGCTTTACACCTGTGTTCAAACTATCCACTTTGTCAGTGCAACTGCAACACGTGCTAGGACCATGGGATACTTGGGCAATACTTAAAGGGGATTGTCACAGAAGCGGTGACCCTGTGCGTGGCCCTGGGTGTGCAATGGCGGTGATGAGGGGTAGTTTTTAAGGGAAGGTTTTGTGATGCCACCCGCGGTATTCGGCAAGGGATAGCCGATGCTGCATTTCAGTTCCTCTGGGGCCAATGGTAATGCAGCAGAGATGTTTTCGCTCCCCACGGGTGGAGCGGGGCCCCAGGGCAGATATGGCAGGCTGTGAGGGAAGGAGGACGTTGGGATGCAGGGCCGAGGATTGGAGGAATAACTGACGTACACAAAGGCTGTTGTTTCCTTTACCTTTTACTGGGCAGTGCAGGTACAGTCCGGCGCTCAGGTTGCAGATGGTTCTGGAGCCAGACAGCCTGGAAGCAATTTGGGAATTTCCTTAGTCAGATGGGTTGTGAGGCCTCCTTTCTAGTGCTATTCTTTGTGGTACTTGATGCTGTAAACTCAATTCAAGTCCCTCTTTCTGTCTGATGCTTAGGTAGAACTCCACTCGCATGACAGGCAGCTTGAGCCTGTTTCAGGGGTCGCTCCTGTCTGGCGTCTCCGGCTCACACGTGCTGCTGTGTCGTCGAGTATCAGTTGGGGAAGAGGACCTGCGGTCTCCTGCCCTCCAGATTCTGCTGCCTGGGCTTTAGTACCCACACAGCCTTAGGCTCCAGTGCCGGGTCACTGGCGCTCAAGCCTGGAGTGAGCTCAAATGGAGCTTCTATCCCCAGCTCCTCTCCACACGTCCTCTCTCAACCCTGTTCAGGCTCTATCTCCCACTAACTTCCTCCTCCCGACCAGAGAGAACAGCTTCCCTGAAATCGGGTTTAGAGCTCCCCTAGCTGGCCTGGAGCAGGAACTATATTGTATGCTGGAACTACCTGGTAAGGGAATTCTTTCTTTGCTTCCAGGCATGACATCACTCCCCCTTGAAGGGAGGCAAGGCCATTGTGGCAACTGGACTCCTGGGGTGCCACATCAACATTTTAAGTATTTTGTTATATTATGTTTAGTCTTTTAGTGTAATTTTTTTTTCCAATAAACGTTACTTTTTATCTTGGACAATTCTACTCCATGGTTTTGTGTATTTAGTATAAATGGGAGTGTCCTGTATTACTCTGGCCCCTTCTAACCCTAGGCATAGGGTCTGACACATTATTATATTATGTATTCTGTTCTAAGGATCTTGCTTGTATTCTATACCACCGTAGAATTGATGTCTTCAGGGAGAACTCGGCAGCTGGTCCATCTCCTTACACTGCCATTGTCCAAGCACCACTACAGCTCAACCCCCAGCAGGCATTGCAGAAGCTTCTATGGAAGCCCCGGGCTATGGTGGCATAGTCATCACATAGGTTGTAGAACGGCCGGGAATGGGCTGGATTGATCTTCCCCCAGTGTCTGCCTGACCATTGACTCATAGCAACAAGAATCTTGGCGACTGCAGCCGTGGCTCTGCCTCCTATCCTGACAAGAAGGTGATGAACCATCTTATGATGAACTAGAGTTATGTGGCAGAAGGTGCTCGCTGTTTGAGCCAGTATGCCTCCCTGAGCGCAGATCTTCTGTGGCTGGACCGGTGTATTTGGCTGCGATGACAGTATTGATGTGTTTATTCGAACTGATGAGATCTACTGCTGCCAATATTTGTGGAAGAAAAAGGAGAGCGAAAAAAACAGCCTGGAGCTAAGGGCCTAATATCACGCCTCCTGTCCCCATCTGACCGTCTGACACTCCATGGTGTTGCTCTAAATGAGTTAAAGGTGTCTTGGGGGCAGAGATCCCCTAAACCTCTTAGAACCATGCACAGATTCAGACACCAGTCCTGTCAATACCTGCCTCCTAGTCTCCCATGACTGAAAGTTACTATTCTCCTCAAACTCGGCATGACCTTGTTATGCTCCTCCCCTTACTCCTTCTTGCACTGGGCACCTGTGCTTGGTGCGGTATTGCCTCCAACCCGCCATCCTGCTCACCTTGGACAGCCTGTTCCAATGTTGCAGCAGCAGCCTCCACATCTATTTTTCCAGCGATAACAATGTCGGCGATGGGCGACTGTGCATGGCCTTATGCGGCTTGCCTCCTTGGAGTGACCTCACACAGCTATTCTGGGTGATGCTGGGGCCTCTGGATGACATCAGGGCCTTAGGCATGGGTCGTTATTACAGCGCATGATGGGCTCGGTGACAGGTGAAACATCGAATGGGTCTGGTGATGTGGCCTGCCACGTGTGGCCAATGATCCCGGGCAGCTGTTGACCCTCTTGCTGCTGGCATCGTGCCAGCGTCTCCTTCAGCCAGGATGATCCTCGGAGCTGAACTTGTTCCAGCACCAGCTTCTCCAGGGGATCCAACATCGTGGATGGCTACAATGATGCTCCACTCTTGAAGTAACAGGGGCTGGCTCCTTTTCCTCACCTTATAACTCCATTTATTACCCTCCCTCACAGCTCTAAATCCAATCACACGTCCTGCACAAATATAACAATATTTATTGTAGAAAACGCTACCCCTCGCAGTCCTAAGCACCTTTGCTATTCTTTATGGTGCTCACAATGGGAACTATAGTTATTGAACAAATTGCAATCATTTATGGGAAGTAATTTGCTCAAGTAGATTTAGCGTTGCTGATTCTACATGTCACCCAATATATATTACTTTTTTTTAATGGGGCAAAGTTAAAGTTTGTGCACCTATCTTTTTGCAATGATTTTTTTTATCCCATTCATATTTACAAAGATGCAAGTAGTCAATAGAAGTGAGCTGATCATTCTTCAGGTGTATTTTGCTGTAGACGCTCTACTCTTTGTGTTGCAAAGTCAATAGGAAGGCTTAGACGATGTCCAGATGATGCCCATGCATCATTTTAAGTGTTTTACTAGTATTTCTGGTTGGAAAAACTGTTGAATGTAGTTAAAAGAAAAAAAAATCTGGAAATTGGCAGTAAAAAATGTTGGAAAAATGTTGATATGGCAGTGGTCAAAAACATCAAAACAGCCCTCATGAAAAGTGCAAAAAAAGGTATAAAGACAATTAAGGAAAAAAATAGCAACTTTCCTAAAGAGTCTTTATCTTGAAAAACTTGGCAGGTTCATGGAGAGACGTTATTAAGCTTATTACACTTTCCCAAAGAAGACACATTTGACTTGAGATTTTGGAGAAGAGATTGGCCACTTGTGTGTACTTGTAAAGAATATGTTTCAGAATATGCCCTTAACCTTGGTCCCTAAATGTTATGGTTTGCTTGAGGTCTGATGCATTTTATGTTGATCATGGTATGTCTGCACAGTTGTGTTACACAGCATTATCAGTGTCTAGTTGGCTAAGTTGGTTCTCCTTAAAGAGACCAGCTAAGTATCAAGTTATTCAAGCAATGCTACATGGGAGAAAATTCTGCAAATAAACTTTGTCACAGACTGGAAAAAAAATTCTTGTAAGTACCACCTAACAGAGATAGGACATCAATGCCTAATCCTTTAACGACCTATGTAACATGACCACGGATAAATGCCAAGCCAGAAACTCATCTACAGACTGCTTGTTTCCTAAACCTGCTTGCTTTGCTTACCTTTCAACCTGGCCCTGGAGGAATGGCTTCTACCAATGTATGTAAAAGAGACCTGTGCTCCCCGTCCATGTGGTGTAACAGAGAAGCTGTTATGTGATATACACATATAGGTTCTGCATTCACTTCATTGACTGCAGTTTTATACTGAATTACAGCTATTTTTTTCCTTTGTCCCCACCAATGCTTATTACATCGACTAGGAACCAAGGTTGTCAATTCCTGGAAAGACATTTTGACCATGTTCACACGTTCAGTATTTGGTCAATATTTTACATGAGTATTTGAAATCAAAACCAGGAGTGGGTGATAAATACAGAAGTGGAGATACTGATTTGGCTTTTATCCTAAGTCATATTACAAGACTCGTTAAAGGGTTGATTGGGACTTGTAGGATCGCTACTTCCAATAGGTGGCGCTATAGAGTACAAGTCCTCTTTTTTTGAAGAGGCAATT
The DNA here is from genome assembly GCA_033576555.1 of Oophaga sylvatica. Classification (NCBI taxonomy): domain Eukaryota; kingdom Metazoa; phylum Chordata; class Amphibia; order Anura; family Dendrobatidae; genus Oophaga; species Oophaga sylvatica. The sequence continues at coordinate 195,219,484 of JARQOD010000003.1, forward strand.
GGCATATTAAATACAGAAGTGGTGACGTGTTTCTATTATACTTTTCCTCTGATTGTTCCACTCCTGGTTTTGGCTTACAAATACTAAGGTAAAATACTGATCAAATACTGAACATATAAACATGACCTCCAAGTCATCCTTGTATAGGTCAAAATATATCAGCATGCTGACCTTAAAATCCCTGTGATAACCCATTATAAACTGTAACTGCCTGTAATAAATTAGTATGCATTGTTAACTTCTGTTTTCTTACCTTGAAGGTCAATGCCTTTGGTTTCATGACAGATGATTTCAAAGAATATGCCAATCATTATTATGACAAGACGAAGACGAAAGTTGATTTTTATATAAATCATGACTTTATGTTGGAGAAAGACTTATGGGCTCGACTACATGAGGAAAATATCATCAAACTATTCAAGAGAACTAAAGGACTATAGGATTGGGACCACATCAAGAAATCATGACACTGACCTCTGTGTGACCTAGAAAAAAAGCTAATTTTATCCTAGCGACAGGCAAATCTTTTCACAGTTTTGGAGCTATTGTTCATTTATTTCATATTATATTTAGATATTTTAACTCCTTAGAACTATATGACGTATATATCTGTCATAAGTACATGTCACAAGGCCTCTGGGTCTTCTACACTATAGCCAATCAGATCTTACCAAGGTGGGGCCTGTTAGTCTACCTATCAGTCAAGCACTGACAGTGTAGTGTAATACACAACGCCACTAAGGCAGTGCTATGTATTTCTAATGTGATCATGAAGATTGCTAAAGTCCTCTTGGGAGAACAATAATTATTGTTGAAAAAAAAATGTAAGTTTAAAAAAAAAGGAAAAACACACTCCCCCCAAAAAATATAGAGAAAAAACGTATGCTAAAACTGCCATGTTTGATGCTTGCTAAAAACTAAGCAAGAAATAATCAAGAGTTGTATTAAAAAAAAATACCAGTATATACTACAAATTGTGATACAAAAAACAAGCCCCCACGCAGGCCTATAAAAAATATAAAAGGTAAGGCTCCCAGAACATGATGCAAAATTTATCTATAATATAACCAGAGATGTGCCTTTCTGTCCAAAGTCTCTGGCGCCTGTGCAGTGTGGCACCGGAGTCAGCGCATGCGCATACCACACTACGGTGCCATTTTATTGAAGAGGAGGGGGCAGTGCTGTCTGATGTGATTGGAGCCATCTCCATGATATCAGCTCTGTGGCAGTGGCTTTCCCAGTGTGTGCTGCACTGCCAGTGAGATATCGGGACTGTGGAAACTGCAGCTCCCGACCGCCAGTAACCGTTCACACCGGACAGCACAAGCACCAGGTAGGAGTGTGTGTGAAGTGTGTGGTGTGTGATTTGCATACACAGTGCCTTCAATAAAATGGCGCTGGAGATAGCTGTATGCCCACACGCTGACTCCGGTGCCATATTATGGAAGTAATGTACTTCAAAATTAAAGGGAACTTGTCATAGCCGAATGCAGCGAGGAGAAAATGAACTTTATTATCCCTGACAGCATTCAGTTTTAGTCATGGGGTGGGGGTGCCACGGGTTCATTCACTGCCCTGATTGTAAAGAGCAGCCGCTGTAACCGCGCTCCTGGCTCTGACTGACAGCCGGCCTCAATTTGTAGCCAATGTATAATCAACAGTGACTGAAACCGGGGTGCCCCCGCCCCATGACTGAAACCGAATGCTGGCGGGGAGGTTCTCTTTTTTTTTTTTGTAGTACAATACTTCAATACATGGCACTGGAGATTGCTGTATGCGCTTGCGCTGATTCCAGCGCCATTTTATTGAAGTAATGTACTACAGCGTCAACCTAGCAGTGCACATGTCGGCCATAGGGAAAATGGCGATGGGCAGTGCGTGTGCACTGTTATGTTGACATTGTAGTACATTACTTCAATAAAATGGTGCTGCAGTCAGAGCGTGCGCATACTGCCATCTCCGGCGCTATTTTATTGAAGACACTGTATACGCGAATTCGCAGACACAGTGTTTTAAAAAAAATGGCACCGGAAATGTACCAATAAAAATGCTCGCTGCCCAATAAAATGCTATAAGTTGAATATCACTGTAAATATATTGACCAACATTATAAAAAGATATTATTCATCCTGTATGGAGCATACAATACCACAAAATATAAAAAATACAATGACAGAATTGCTGCATTTTGCACATGCAACTTCACATAAAAATGAATTAAAAAGTGAAAACAAAATGTACGTACACCAGTGAAAACTACAGTTTGTCCTGCAGAAAAATTAGCACTCATACAGCTCTGTCTACTGAAAAGTAAAAAAATATTGGTCTTGAAATATGGTGATTTCCTCCCCCCCCCAAAATATATTTTTTTAAATATTGATTTTTTTGGGGGGAGTAGTAAAACATAAAATATATAAATTTCTATTGGGATTGATGAATCGACCTGCAGAATAAATTATTATGTAAATTAAACTGAATAGTGAACAGTGTTTTTTTAAAAAAAATCCAGAATTGTTGATTCTTCTGTACACTCTACCTCTAAAAAAGAGTAATCAAAATTAATCAAAAGGTCATATGTAATACAAAATGGCACATAAAAAATAAGCACTGCTTCAGTTCTATTGACAGAAAATTGTAAAACTTCTGGCTATTGGAATATTAGACACAAATACAAATGATTATTTTTTTTCAAACACTATTTATTGTACAAGCATAGTAAAATGTAAAACTGTATAAATCTTGTATCGCCATAATCAGACTGACTCATAGAATTTAGTTAATACCTTATTTGTTCAGCATGTTAATAGCTGAAAATATAAAAACAGAAAAACAGGTTTTTTTTTATTTCTCCTCATAACAAGTTAATAATTTTTTTTATAATAAGTTAAAAGTACCCTAAAATGCTACCACAGACCAATGCAACTCATCCTAAAAGAAAAAAAAAAAAAAAAGCCGTCATACAGCTACGTCGACCAAAAAATAAAAACACTATGGCTCCTGGAAAGTCATAATAAAAAAAGCTAAAAAATTAAGCCCTAAAAGGCATGTTCTTAAGGGGTTAAAACAAGTAGCAGTGTAAGCAATGTTAATTTTTGGCAATTAAGGTGTTAAAACAGTCCAACTTTTACAGGGGCATCATTCTTTTTCCCTCTTTTTGCACTGCACCCCCTCTCCCCTTTCTTCATAGGGAGGACCATGTCTTCCAGGAGTTGCTAGGTGATAATTCCAGGACTGTATTCTTCCTACACTGAAAGGAATCTCTCGTTCTCCAAGCCCCACTGAGACTTGGATTAGCAGGCAGCCTTTCATACTATTGCTATTTATTGGCCATTTGTCCTTTTCGTCCCCTTTTTTCTGCTTTGTTTCTACTTTTCTGTTGTAGATCTAAAGTTTTTCTCCCGAACATTCACACGTTTCCGCTCAAGATCGATTTAGAAATAACCTAGTAATACGTTCTGTTTCACAAATTTATCCAGATTTTAGGAAGTGAACAACAAACCATATTTGTTCTCCCAAATAACACCTAAGGTTGCATCCGCTGACAGGATCAATGCTGTGATAGACACATTAATTTATAGAGGACCCAGAGTTTACTTTCTAAAATATACTCGAGAGAGCTCATAGTTAATTGTGGGAAGATTTTCTGTTCACAAACCCTTATTTATAATGCAGAGGAAAAATCAAACAAAAAAAATAGCTCTGCTTTTGAAGATCCTGGCAAATTTATATATTACACAGCTCATTTGAGAACTTTTATAATAATTTATTTTTTTTCCATCACGGTGGCGCTACAGGGAATATTTGCTGAGTGGGACATCTTGTGATCAGTTTATTATCAGGGACCATACTAAATTATTTAAAGAGGACAAGCACTATACCTTATCTTCTGTAGTCCCATTGCCAATGAATGGAGTGGAGAACCGCATACTTCGCCGCTGCAGGATATGCCATAAATATGTGATAGTTGGCTGATGTTTCCATAAATTCCATAGAAGTGAATGGAGAAAGATCTAAGAATATGTATAGCCTCTACTCCCACTCATGCTCCACCTGGGTGCTGTGCATCTCATCAAGGGTAAATCGAGCATCCCCCTCTCTCTACATACAGTAGATGTTGGTCCCAGAGACAATCACCAATTGGGAGTTCTCCTTTATGTATATAGAGCAGGCTCTTGAGCTAAGCCCACTCCATGCAGTGTAACATTATGTTACCTGCCAGAAACTGATTTGATCGTAGCTAGCACCTATCACATCAGTTTACTCTCTTAAATGCTACTGTGAAGTATTTAACAGGCTTCAAAATGGTGAATGTTAGTCCGGGGTCACACTTGCGAGAAACTTGCATGAGTCTCACACCTCAGTACCCCGCACTGCCGCCTATGCAGCTGAATGCTCCAGTCCCAAGTGCCAGTGGCAGTGCCAGGTATTAAGGTGCGAGACTTGTGCGAGTTTTTTGCATGTGTAACCCCGGCCTTACTTCTGACGACTATCGGGACTCAGAGCGACGAGATTGCTTGGTGCTGAACGCTTGCCATGGCAGCTGGGGACCTTATGAAGGCCCCATGTTTGCAATATAAAATCTCCTATAAAATCCAGCCAGCTGCTCGGCTTCATCAGAGATCTTCAGTTTCACGATAAACTGCAATAGCATAGTATTCGAGTACCTGATATAGGCAATCAAGTGATTGCAGGTTCAAGTCTCCTAACAGGACTATGTAAAGGTATTTTTTAAAAATCTTAAAACTCCCAAAAATTTAAGTTTAAATTATAATTCTTTTATCCAAAAGTAAATAGTGAAGTTTAAAAGATAAAAAATGTTTTGTATCATTGTGTGCGGAATAGTCTGAAGTAATAAAATATAAAAATATTTGTTTCATAGAGTGAAAGTGAAAATGGGGGAAAAAAGGAAACAGCAGAACCTGCATTCCCCCCCAAAAAAAAATGAATAAAAAGTGAATAAAATGTCTTATGTGTCCCAATGTAGAATATGTAAAAACGTCACTATAACAAGTAAAAATACACATTTACATGACTCCATTAAAAGGTTCAGATCTCAGAATATAGCAACACAAACCAATTTTTAAATTAAAATATATAAAAAAAACAACTTTGTAGAATTGGGATCATTGTAATCATATTGACAGGGAAGTCATGTTGCCAGGTCATATTTACGACACCATGAATGTCGTAAACACCAAACCCAAAAAATCAATGGCAGAATTGCGTTTTATTCACAAATTCAACCTATTTTGACCCTTTCTTATGAAAGATGGAAACAGGCACACCATTTTACCATTTCAAGCGGTTGTTCAATCCCTAAAGCACTTTATAAATATCTATCTTTAATCCCTAATGACTGACGGGGACGTGACTGCAGGGCCATCCTCCTGTGAAGCACATAGATGATTATCTGTATAGAGAGAATGGTAAGAAATTGTATAATGAATAAAATTACAAAACTGGTAGGACTTCAAGATAGATATTTATAAAGGGCATTTTTGTTATCGGACAACCCCTTTGATCTTTTCAGTGTATGATGGCTAAAATGGGATATGCTGTTTTCGAAAAAACGGAAGCAACTCCACGTAAGAAGATAAATCATGAAATATTTAGAGGTCGACATTCATTTAAATTATGGTAACATAATGAAACTATTTATCCATAGTGATTGTCAAACAATCTAGACTTGGGACTTGGCCATGACATGTTGGGAATTAGAGGGATTTCTGTTTTCTGAGTAGTTGTTCTTTACTCTAACTCGATGTCCATTTACACGGGCTGATAATCGACGAACAAATGTTCGAGAGCGGGAAAGCTCGTTCCCAATGACTGGCAAAATTCTCATTGGTCAACTGACTATAAATCATTTATGCCTGCTTAAAAATCATTATTGTTGCAAACATAAATATGCATGCTACCCCTCGAAATAAACTTTAGTTGACAACCCCTTTTTAAATGAAGTAGTCTCCCTTTGTAAAAAATAAATAATAGATCCTCACCTATTGTATCGGCACAAATGTCAGACAAATGGAAGAGAGCACAGCAGCACAATAGCGGCCATTGGATGCACCATACAAACTAATGGCACAAATACATTTAAAAAAACTGACCATCACATTTAGATTTTAGTCTAAAGAGAGGATACATATATTCCCAAACAGATGGAGACTTTTCTAAGCGAGGATTGGCATTAGTTAGGACCTGGAATACGAGAACGCATAAACGTGGCTTCCAGGTACACATAAATTGGCCATTTTATGCACTAAGCTTTCTCAATTTTTCATATTTCTAAGGCAATGATGCAATTTATTCTTCATATCTCATGTTTGCAAGCTATGGCGCTACAGTGTGCTTCCTTTTTTCTTTGAGTGTGTATGAGTTGGTGACTCTGGGTTAAGCACCTGTTCACACTTGATCTATGTTTGGATGTGACTGTCAGTTTTTTTTAAATGTATTCATTTGCTTTCTGACTGAGCACTCCACCTGTTGGTCGCAGGCGTTTTTAATTACAGCAGGGCCACTATTCCTCCACAGAGATGTAGATTTCACTCTAAAGAGAGGATACATATGTTCCCATACAGATGGAGACTTTTCTAAGCGAGGATTGGCATTAGTTAGGACCTGGAATACGAGAAATGCCTTAACTGGGCTTCCAGGCACACATAAATTGGCCATTTTATGTGCTAAGCTTTCTCAATGTTTCATATTTCTGAGGCAGTGATGCAATTCATTTTTCATATCTCATAATAATAATAATAATTTTATTTCTATAGCGCCAACATATTCCGCAGCACTTTACATTATAGAGGGGACTTGTACAGACAATAGACATTACAGCATAACAATAAACACAGATCAAAGTAGATACCAAGAGGAATGAAGGCCCTGCTCGCAAGCTTCCAATCTATGAGGAAAAAGGGGAGACACAAAAGGTAGATGGTAACAATTGCTTTCATTGTTCGGACCATCCATAGTGTAAGAATTGGGTGTTCATGTAATTCTGCTTGAACCAGCCAAAGTATATAACAGTACAGACACAGAGGGCTATTAAATGCATAAAGCGGGTGAGCACATAATACGAGGTACCTGATTATGGTAGAAAATTTTTTGAATAGGCCAACAGGGATAGTTAGGTTAATGCGTTGAGGCAGTATGCCAGTCTGAACAAGTGTGTTTTTAGGGCATGCTTAAAACTGTGGGGATTGGGTATTAATCGTATTAACCTGGGTAGTGCATTCCAAAGAATTGGCACAGCACGTGAAAAGTCTTGGAGACGGGAGTGGGAGGTTCTGATTATTGAGGATGCTAACCTCAGGTTATTAGCAGAATTGGGGGCACGGGTAGGATGGTAGGCTGAGACAAGGGAGGAGATGTAGGGTGGTGCTGAGCCATGGAGTGCTTTGTGAGTGAGGGTAATAAGTTTGCACTGGATTCTGTAGTGGATGGGTAACCAGTGTAATGACTGGCACAAGGTAGAGGCATCGGTATAACGATTGGTGAGGAATATGATCCTGGCTACAGCATTCAAGACAGATTGTAGAGGGGAGAGTTTGGTAAGAGGGAGACCGATTAGTAGAGAGTTACAATAGTCCAGACGAGAATGAATAAGAGAAACAGTAAGAGTTTTTGCAGAGTCGAAAGTAAGAAAAGGTCGAATTCTAGAGATGTTTTTGAGGTGGAGATAACAAGAGCGAGCCAGTGATCGGATGTGGGGGGTGAATTAAAACTTGGAATATAGTGTATGACCCCAAGACAGTGGGCATGTTGCTGGGGAGTAATGGTGGAACCACACACGTAGATGGCAATGTCAGGCAAAGGTAGGTTAGTAGAGGGAGGAAACACAAGGAGTTCCATTTTTGACAGGTTCAGTTTCAGATAGAGGAGGACCTGATGTTAGAGACAGCGGTAAGACAATCACTGGTGTTTTCTAAAAAGGCAGGCGTGATAACGGGTGAAGAAGTGTATAATTGGGTGCCATCAGCATAGAGATGGTACTGGAAACCAAATCTACTGATTGTTTGTCCAATAGGGGCAGTATACAAATAGAAGAGGAGGGGGCCTAGGACTGATCCTTGAGGAACCCCAACAGTAAGGGGAAGATGAGAGGAGGAGGAACCAGCAAAAGATACAGTGAAGGAACGGTCAGAGAGATAGGAGGAGAACAAGGAGAGAACGGTGTCCTTGAGGCCGATGGAGTGTAGCATAGTGAGGAGGAGCTGATGGTCCACAGTGTCGAATGCTCATGTTTGCAAGCTATGGTGCTACAGTGTGATCCTTGTTTTCTTTGAGTGTGTATGAGTTGGTGACTCTGGATTAAGAACCTGTTCACACTTGGTCTATGTTTGGATGTGATGGTCAGTTTTTTTAAATTGATACATATATACTTGAAACACTTGCATTTTTAAAAGCATTTTTACTTGGCAGCAGTTTTTGCAACCTTACCAAAACTTTTGCAAGGTTCTATGTATGTACAGTTGTAGTTGAAATTATGCTTCTTACAAAAGAAGTGAATCTTCTAAACCACAACTGGTTTGAGAATAGCTAGATTAGGGTGGCAAGGAATTTCCTCTTTGTAGCCCCAGCAAGGGGGATGTGTTTTCCTGCTTGGATTCCCAGCTTGTGGTCGCCAGAATAGTTTCTGATTAGTCAACTGCATAGCCAATAGTCATAAAAGAATAGCAGGATGCAATAAGTCAGAGAATGAGACTGAATCATAGCCAGGAGACATACCAAGAGAAGAATCTCAAGAACCATGAGATAGGACTGAAGGAAGAGACAGAAACACAGCTAAGTTAAGGCTCAGGATCAGGGGTCAGGGACCTAATCAATAATGCTGGAACAAATAACCTTTCAAGGATAATACCTTACACAGTCGAGGGCAGAAGCTGGAGTACTCTTCAAGTAAGCACCAGGGGCTTACACAATCTTAGGGTGCCAGTTAATTTAGCATCCATTGTTGCGGTGATGACATAGCTATTATTCTATGGCCCAGTACAGGACAGCAGTTGGCAATGATGGAGCAAATCGATAGAGGAGGCATCCTCCTGTCAACATGAGCCACAGAGACCTAAGAAGGTTCATCACAGGTAGTGGTATGTAAAAGGTTCTCCTTTATAAACAGCCCTCCTAGGCAGTAATTTATTGTAGAAAAGTGTACTTTGTATGGAATCCAATATTTTCAGGCTCCATTTAGACAGTGGAAAATTGGCATATGGCACCATTTTTATTTTGTTTTTATGTGGCAGCATAGAGTGTCAAATTGGGATATAGTAAATCCCTTAGGATAAGATTGCCATCATATTATGTCTCATCATAACTGGTGTAGAGCTTTAATAACATGGTTGTGAGTATCAACCTTAGGTTATGGTCACACGTTTCATTTTTGCTATGTTTTCCCATGTATTTTCCACCTCTTTTTGACATAAAAAATGCAACAATTTATTGTCCCATGAAAGTGAAGATTACTGAAATCTTATGCACTCATTGCTTATTTTTTTCTTTGCATATTTAAAGTAGTTACCTATCTGCAACATATCAATTCTTTCAGCATTTTTGCAGTGTTTAGAATCACCGATTCTAATGAATGGGGAAAAAATGCATTAAAAAATGCATTTTTTATTTACCGTTTTTCCTGCCAGGAGACATTTTTGAGAAATGTCTGCAGCAAATACTTAACGTGTGCACATATCCTTACAATGGCTTGTATAACAGTAATGATCTACAAGTCATGAGAATGTAAATAATTCCCAGACTCCAACCCCACCTGTCCAGGCATGATACTTTTTTGTGTAGCATGGTTTCATTAGGCATCGCTTTTGTTCGGCGGCCACATATAAATATTTGAACATTGACTGGCACCGTTTGGCTTAGTATTCAGATAATATTTCCCAATCAAATATTGGCTTCAAGCATGACACCTGTTTTAATCAGCATCATTGTTATCTGCCGCATAGCAATCAGATTTCAGCTTCAGAATTGAAAGAAGTTATCTGGATGTTTACCATGAACAACACTGACATTTTTTGTTAGAATTGGCTAAATTTTATTCTGATATTATTGGAAAAAATGCAATAGTCAGTGTGTCAAATCCATTTATTTCTTGCTAAGTTGTCATTGACATGAAAACATTTTATTTTGCACTTTGACAAAGCTTGAAGTTGTCGGCTCATGTCACATGTGGTGGCTTTGTTCAGAAATGTTCACACCAGACTCACCACATGCCCAAACTTGCATTAAACAAAACAGCAAATACTTGTTGGCAGCTCTTTAGGATTGCAGAATTTCATATTCAAATAGCTTTAAAGGGCCTTGAAAGTGTTTTTGTATGACCAAAGTCTAAGCCAAGGGTGGGCAATTAATTTTCCAGAGGGTTCACTTGAGAGACTGACTGTTGCAGAACCAATAGGCTGAAATTAATTCTGCTCAATAATAATATTAACATATTAATTTTCATTATTATTACAGTATGAGCCCACACATGTCCCCTATATACAGCGTGATCCATCACATGGTCCCCTATATACCGCATGAACCACCACATAGTCCCCTATATACAGTATGAGCCCCTATAAAGCACCTACATATAGAGTATGAGCCCCCTATATACAGTTTGAGCACCCACATAGACTTTCTATATACACTATGAGCCCCAGATAGCTCTCTTTATAAAGTGTGAGCACCCACATAGCCTCTCTATATACAGTATGAGCCCCCACATAGCCCATCATATACAGCCACACATCCCAAACACATGTAATAATAATAATGCTTTTATTTATCTAGCACCAACATATTCTTCAGCACTTTAGAATTAAGTGTTGGCATACAGACAATAAATTCAATACAAGGTAAAACAGTTAAACAGTTACAGGAGGAAGGAGGGCCCTGCTCACAAGCTTACAATCTACAGGGAAATAGGGGGATACATTGGTAGAATAGTGCTTGTTATTTCCGGTACAGCCATTATAATAAATAGGGATTTTCATACAAAGCTTCATGATCCAGTCATCAGCCAGTAAGATTAGCTTCTGATATCAAGTGCAGTTATTGTGTGCATGAAGGATGTGAAGACAAATAAATAGGAGGGAGCAGATTCTGAATAATACTTAAAAAGAGGTAACGTGTAAGAGTTAGGTGGGGTTCGGATTATGGAGGATATTAGTGTTAAGTCAGTTATAGAACAAACGGCATATGTAGGGCAATAGACAGATGAAGAAGGAGATATAGGTTGGTGCTTAACTGTGGTGGGCTTTGTGGGTGAGAAAGATAAGTTTATATTGTATTCTGTAGTGAATGGGCAATCAGTGTAATGACTGGCACAAGGTGGAGGCATCGTTGAAGCAACTGGACAGAAAAATGACCGTGGCTGCTTCATTCAGGACGGATTGGAGAGGAGAAAGTTTTGTTAGAGGGAGACTGATCAATAGAGTGTTGCAGTAGTCTAGATGAGAATAAATAAAAGTGACAGTAAGAGTTTTAGCAGTTTAAAAGGTGAGAAAAGGTCGGATTCTGGAGACGTTTTTAAGATGCAGATGACATGAGTGAGTGAGCGATTGGATATAGGGAATAATGGAAAGTTCTGTGTCAAATATAACCCCCAGACAAGGGCGTACTGCTTGGGATTAATGGATGAACCCTCCAAAGTAAGATCATTGTCAGATAGAGTTAGGTTAGGAGCACTGGCGCCGCTATAATGAGGCGACTTGAGCCTCTGTCTCAGGCGGCGGCAGCGAAGGAGCGGCAAAGCAGGAGCGCAGATCCGGCCTGTCGGCCCCGCCGACACTGAACTGACAGTTCAGTGCCGGCGGGCCCTTTAATCGCGGGCGGAATGCAGCACAAGCCCTTTAATCGCGGGCACATATGCAGCACAGGCGACGTGATCGTCATCACGCCGCCTGCGCGCCGTGATGACGTCACGCCGCCTGTGCCAGGAGAAGACGGAGTTGAGCGCGCTTCTTCAGAGCTGCGGGGAAGATAGGTGAGTACTGTTTTTTTTTTTTTAACGCCGGGCCCGGCCTATGGGGGATTTTGCTGCTTATGGGGGACTATGCTGGCTATGGGGGATTCTGCTGCTTATGGGGGATTATTCTGGCTATTGGGGGATTATGCTGGCTATGGGGGGATTATGCTGGCTATTGGGGGATTATGCTGGCTATTGGGGGATTATGCTGGCTATTGGGGGATTACGCTGGCTATGGGGGGATTATGCTGGCTATGGGGGGATTATGCTGGCTATTGGGGGATTATGCTGGCTACTGGGGGATTATGCTGGCTACTGGGGGATTATGCTGGCTATGGGGGATTATGCTGGCTATGGGGGACTATGCTGGCTATGGGGTATTATGCTGACTATGGGGGATTATGCTGGCTATGGGGTATTATGCTGGCTATGGGGGATTATGCTGCGTATTGGGGACCTATGCTGCGTATTGGGGACCTATGCTGCGTATTGGGGACCTATGCTGCCTATTGAGGACCTATGCTGCGTATTGGGGACCTATGCTGCGTATTGGGGACCTATGCTGCCTATTGAGGACCTATGCTGCGTATTGGGGACCTATGCTGCGTATTGGGGACCTATGCTGCGTATTGGGGACCTATGCTGCCTATTGGGGACCTATGCTGCCTATTGGGGACCTATGCTGCCTATTGGGGACCTATGCTGTCTATTGAGGACATATGCTGTCTATTGAGGACATATGCTGCCTATTGGGGACTATGCTGCCAATTGAGGACATATGCTGTCTATTGAGGACATATGCTGTCTATTGAGGACATATGCTGCCTATTGGGGACTATGCTGCCTATTGAGGACATATGCTGTCTATTGAGGACATATGCTGTCTATTGAGGACATATGCTGCCGATTGGGGACCTATGCTGCCTATTGAGGACATATGCTGTCTATTGAGGACATATGCTGTCTATTGAGGACATATGCTGCCTATTGGGGACTATGCTGCCTATTGGGAACATATGCTGCCTATTGGGGACATTTACCTGCCTATTGGGGACCAATGCTGCCTATTGGGGACATTTACCTGCCTATTAGGGACTCTCGCACCACACCAGTCTGAGCCTGAGCTAAAAGTGGAGTTGCGCCAATATGTGCACTGATGAGGATGAAATGATATGGATTGGCAAGGCTGCAGTGATGGGCAGTGCAGGTTGTATGTCTCTTTGTGGGCAGTTTTATTGCTGGTATATTGTTTTTGTAGCGCTGTATATATATATTGGTATTTTACTAATAGCAATTTGGAATCCCTAGGAAATAATGATATCAAGAAAGAGAAAAATTGCTTCACTTGTGACAAATATGGAACCGAACATTGACCATCTCATTAACCAAAAGCAGGCCCATAGTTCCCATTGAAATACCAGTAAGTTTGTTGATTTTTAACTTTACTTGTTCTTTATTTTAAGTATTGTATTTGTTCCTGTTTCTTTTTTACTTCAAAATAAGAGTGTAGTATATGGTGTATACAGGGTCATACACATCGGGTGCGGTATATAGAGTGTAGTGTATGGTGTATACAGGTCATACACATGGTGTGCGGTATATAGAGTGTATATACACCGCTGTATTATACTTTTCATATACAGGTTATAATGCCTCTTATTCTTTGTATAGAGGTGAGTGTGCTATGTATACTATATGGTATATACAGCGTAGTGTCGCATACACTGCTGTATTATACAATATACAACAGTTCTAATGCTCCATACCTAATATGCAGTATAATGTACAGTGTATATGATGTAACCTGTATAAGATGTGACATTGGCTTGCCCCCCCTAGTTTTGATCCTGGGTACGCCCATGCTCCTGCTGCTGGCTGCTGCGCACGGTGCTGCTTCCTTGATATCCTTGTGACTCCCTCCCCTCATGTCCAGCGTTAGGAGAAGCCAGGTCGGTGACTAGTTATTAATGCAACTACTTAAGTTACTATATGGGACTTGAAAACATGATCTCCTGACAAGGGAAATACACAGGCCTGTGTAGCGCTGTGGTGATTCCGGATGTGTTCAATGAGCACATCCGGATTCACCGCGCGTTCAGAAGGGGGCAGAGCTTTGTACTGATTTTACAATGGGGGGGGCGCCGTTTTGCAGTTCGCCTCAGGCAGCAGAGAGGCTAGGTTCACCCCTGGTTAGGAGAGGGAGGAAACACAAGACTTGCAGTTTTGGAGAGATTCAGTTTCAGGTGGAGGGAGGATATGATGTTAGAGATAGCGGACAAACAATTCTTGATATTTTGTATTAGGTCGAGGGTGATGTCAAGGGAAGAAGTGTATAATTGAGTGTTGTCAGCATAGAGATGATACTGGAACCCAAATATACTCATTGTTTGTTCAATAGGGGCTGTGTATAGAGAGAAGAGGAGGGGGCCTAGGACTGAGCCATGAGGAACAAAGATAGTATGGGAATGAGCAGAGGAGCAAGAGCCAGCAAGAGATACAGTGAAGAAGAAGTTCGAGAGGTAGGAGGAGAGCCAGGAGAGTGCAGTGTCCTTGAGCCCGATAGAGCAAAGTATAGTGAGGAGGAGATGGTGATCCACAGTGTCGAATGCTGCAGAGAGATCCAGGAGAATCAGCAGGGAACAGTGACTATTAGATTTAGCTATTAATAGATCGTTAAAGACTTCAGTGAGGGCAGTTTCAGTAAAGTGTAAAGAGCAGAAACCAGATTGTAGAGGGTCAAGAAGAGAGTTTTCTGAGAGATAGTGGATTAGACAGGAGTGGACCAAGTATTCCCGGAGTTTAGAGATGTAAGGAAGATTATAGACATGTCTGTAGTCAGGGTCGGACTGGCCCACCGGGAAACCAGAGAATCCTCTGATGGGCCCAACCCCTGGCCAGCACAACTCCTGCCTCCTTCATTTGCCTGCTCTGCCCTGTATTCTGATCGGGTGCACCTAGCGATGAGTGCGTTATCCTCTCCCGGTGTCGGCGGCCATCTGCACTGCTCAGCAACAAGTGATGTAAGGTGAGCGCTTTCTCAACACCTGCTGCAGCTTCTACTGATCTCATTGCGCTCACCGCTCTCTCAGCTGCAGAGTGCTCCATGAGATCAATAGAAGCAGTCAACAGAAAGTGATGAGAAAGCGTTCACTTCACATCACTTGTTGCTGAGCAGTGCAGATGGCCGCTGGCATCGGGTATGGAATAACGCACTCACATCAAAGCTGGCACAGAGTAGACTGTGAGACTGCAGACAGCACGGGAGCATCTAGAACGGAGTTGATTTTTGGAGGTAATGATGTCACCTGAAGGGGCGGGCCCTCCTTCAGTCCAGTGAAGACCCGATAGCAGGAAGCTGGGATGGGCTCAGACTGCTGGAGCGGATAGGAGGTGAAATGACAGGCTGCAGGTGAGCTGGGCGGATTTAGCAGGTAGTGAGCCTGGTGTAGGAAGTCAGCAGTACCAGATTAACCTCAATTATTATGGTCTCTTAGATCAAGAGACTGAAGGGCAGATAGAGCTTCAGGACCCAGGCGGATGACAGTTAAGCCGAGCCCTGAAGGGACAAGATGTTATTCTGGGTAAATAGAAACAGGTAGAAAGGTTAGGGACCAACAGTCAACATTGTGGTTGGATATAGACCAGGGAAATGAACACAGTATAACATCAAACAGGTAATGAAAAGTTAAAAGATTTAAGGCAGAGTTCCATATGTTCTATCGCAAAAGTCTGTAAACAATAATATAACCAATAAAAGGCACTTATCCGTCTTGAAGATGTGGCGAGAAGTGGATGGTAATCTTGAACTTGAAGAATACCAATAATTGATAGAACATTTGTCATGCGACAGGAAAGAACACTTAGAAAACACCTGAAACAGAAGAACTATAATACCTAGTGAAGGCATTATAACAAGCAAGTCGTTAAGGGCGTATGGGCCAGATCCAGATGAGTAAAAGTCAGTTTGAATGGACATCCTCAGCGGAATTTAATATTCTGGGCACAGAGAATTTCCAGATATGGTTTCATAGACCGTCTTTTGGCGATGGTAGTGAGGGCTAAGTCTGGAAAGAGTTCGTAAGCATGACATTGGAATTTTAGAAGTGAGGCATTTCTTGCTGCTTGCAGAAGTTGTTCCTTTGTTCTATAAAAATGCATTTTGAGGATAATATCCATTTGGTTTGCTCCTACTCCGCGATCCATTTCTAGGCATTCGATGAGAATTCCAGGTAAGAGTTCTTGGAACAGGGCTGTAGCTGTGGATTGGAGGGCTGTAATTGTCTCAAGCAGGCCTCTGAAGCGGATGTTACTTCTGCGAGCCCGGTTTTCAAAATCCTGTAGTATATTGCTGAGGGTGTAAATTTCTTCATGGAGTATCTCGATCTCTTTTTCATGAGTAGAGAGGGTAGCTGAAGTGGAGTCCATTTTATCTTTCAGGTTAGAGGTACTAGAACCCAGCTCCTTAAAATTATTTTTCATATTTTACTTCATTAAAAACAAATGATGGTATTTAAAAAAATAAGTTAAAATATTAATACTTAATTTTTTCAATTATTGAATAAAAAAGTTATGTTTTTTATGGCACCTTCCCTTTAACACTATAACACTAAACCTAGGAAAGGGTTATGTGTGCATGACTCCCCATGGGGCTTTGTTTCATTGGCCTCAATGTCTCTAGTGTGGAAACCATTAACACAGTAACTGCCTAGCCCACAACAAGCAAGTATATTGTGAAGGTACACACCCTGCTCATCTTGCCTTTACTCTATAATCCATACTCCGCTGTTATTTTATTATATTACTAATACCAAACATTGCTGCTGGGAAACTGAACTGTGTCTAGGAAACAACGTATCAGACACTTGTGTACTTTGTCCACTATAGTAAAACCGGAAAACCCTGCTGACATAGTTTTCTAATAGAATCAAATCGAAAAAAAGCGATGATCAAAGATTTGATTCTATGAGATAATTGATGATAGGCTCTATTAATACTTATGGACACATGGAGAGTGTGAATTATAGGCATTAATTTATACGATGTGTCCATGTCATATTGTTTGACATAGTTTTCTGTCATAATTGTTTAGTTGACGCTTTTTAGATTTATAGCTCTTGAAAAACTGTAATTCTTTTACTGGATGGGCAAAAAATAGGAAAAGTTCTAATTTAAGAAAAGTGAGCGGGCTCCTTGATCTCTAGAACTGGATCGACCAACTACCCCATGGGACCCTAAAGGTCCATATAATATACTCATTAGACTAACATTGGCAGACAGCTATCTATTGTGTATGGAGTTCCATGGAGTGGAATATTTCTCTCCCACTGGTATCTTTGCATAACAGATTAAGTTAAATTAATGGATAATTAAAACTGCACAGAATTTGAGACCTGAAAATGCCATTGTGTACATAATGTAATGTGCAAATATAGGGAAAGGCGTTCTAGGCAAAGGTCGTTTTGAGCCTAGATTGGCGCCTCCTCTGAAGAGGTGTGAGTTGAAATGCAAAACAACCATCTCCTCTCCTTATATTTGCACTTTAAACTTGGTAAGAATGTTTTGTTAGTGGTTGCCACTGTGCTTACCATGTCCCAGGAGTTGCCTTGGTCTTCACCCTTTAACTCCTATACAGGGATCTGGATCTAAACAGGGGCTCCAGTACTGGGACCAGGGAATAAGCTGCTGTTCGATGGTGCAGGCTGGCAGGAGTTTGTCAGGTTTCCGGGTCAGAAGCAAGAGGGTAGGAAATGTACAAAATCAGAAGCTGTAAGAATAGTCAGAAACACAAGCTAAGGTCAAAACAAGGAACAATGATAAGAACAAGGCGCTAACTAGCCAGGCCTGAACCAGAGACATACAAGACTATATCTGGCAGCTTCCAGCTGCAAGCTGGAAGCTTCAGTAGGGTGTAGTGCTCTCCACTTGGATTGAGTAGGGAGATGATAATTTCAGCTGGACAGCATACACACCCATACTTTCAGATGGTGCTGCAGGTCCCAGTCACCCAAATATAAATGGCTGGACAGAGCCTGCGCCATTCAGAGCTTCTGGATCCAATGTCTCCTCTCTCACCATCAGTGCCCTTAAAGTGAATGTGGCAGCACCTGGTGACAGGAGAAGAAGTCGCAGGAGCAGGGCCTGATGGAGATGTGACTACACGGTGTAATGCTTTGTGTATTCTGCACTTATTCATGTGTTTTATGTGTCTTTTTTCCTATGAAAGCTAACCAAAAATCACAACAAAACAATGCCACTCCAGTGATGTAACTTACAGATTTAGGATCCCTATTGAAATGAATAAGTAAATTCCTCTCCAAAAAACGCGTTGCATTTTTGCAACAGAAATGGACAGTCTGTGAATATTACGTCCGAGCGACCTTCCATGTTCACGGGGGGAACGGGGCCGATCACGGCCGGGTGTCAGCTGATTCTGACAGTGGACACCTGGCACTAGGTGCCAGGAGCGGTCATAGACCGCTCCCAGCATCCTAACCCCCGAAATATTACGATCAAACAAGATTGCAGCATTCCAGGAGCTGGCACAGTGCTGACAGCCCCCTTGCCTTTGGTTCGGAGACCCCGTGGCATGACAAGGGGTCCCGATCATTGCCATGGTGAGCGGATGTCGTCATGACGACATCTGGGTCACCAGAGCTGGGAAACTTGTTGATCATGTGTGGACAGCTTGCGGGATGCAGTAACGGACAGGAGGCAGAGCAAGGGTTAACGTTAATTTTACTTGAACAGGAGACTACTCCATGCAGGGAGGAGAAGGGAGAAATAGGGGTAAGGCAGATGATATGAGCATGTAGTTGTGCAGGGGAGATAACAACTGTAATAAGTATATCTACTGTTCATTAAAGATTAAATTATCAGTCTGAAGGCTTCCAGGCTGGAAAGAGTCCTAAGTTCAAAACGGTGGTGCCAACACAGTCAGCGCGTGATGAATCCGGTGTCATCCGGAAGGCGTAGTTGATCTGGTTCCCGGCAGTGACGGAGGGTCCTCGGCGTCCTGTGCGGAGTCCAGGGATCAGGATACGTGATGAAGAGTGAAGCGCAGTTCCCAGCACCGTCGGGCCTGACGTAACTCGGCAGACGTATGCAGGTGAGAAAGGGCACAGTTCTCAGTGAGTCACCAAGTCTTTCTTAGGCGGCACGTGCGCGGTCATTATCGGCCCGGAGCATTTGGCACTTTCAGTTGCGGGAGACAACAAGCACATGGCAAGTCTCCGGTCACAGTCTCTGTACCTGGCAGCGGGGATTCTAAAGCGCGAGCCTGCGCTGTCACTGTGCTCAGAGGGCGGAGCACCACTCTTTCCCTGCTGCGCGCCGCGTGTTCCTGCCAAGTCTCTCCTTTCTTTCACACGCTCTGCCCTTTTTAGCTTAGTCATGCCCCCTGCTGTCGAGTGCAAAGGTCAGTCCAGGTCTCTAAGCTTTCCCCCGGACAACAAAGGTGACAGCCCCGACAGTTCTGGACCAGGCGCAAGAGAGGTACCCCGGTCCGGTCCTTCTTCTTACACATGGCAGTGCATGATCAGCAAGTCTTCCTGTCAGTACATCGCTGACAGCTTCTATGGCATGCAGATGGTGCTTCATCTGCATGCTATCGAAGTGATCAGCCTGCAAAAAATGATTGTCCCATAGTGGAGCTAAATAAAAAAGTTAGGAAAAAGTTAAAAAAAATGTTAAATAATTTTAAAAATATTTAAAAAAAATCATAAATATTAAAAAAATAATATATATTCTATCTCTAAATAAATATTTGAATGAAAAAAAAAATATAAACAATAAAAGTACACATATTTGGCCGCAACGATCCGACTTATAAAACTGTCCCACTAGTTAATAATAATAATAATAATCTTTATTTATATAGCGCCAACATATTCCGCAGCGCTTTACAGTTTAACAGTTTCAGAACACAAGTCATAGGTAACAACGTTAACAATACAATAATTAAAGCAAAATAAGCCGACCCTGCTCGTGAGAGCTTACAATCTACAATGAGGTGGGGGAGATACAAAGTACAGGTGTGTATATACAATGGTGCATTTACAATAATGGTCCAGCCATCTTGAGGGAGTGAGGCATGGATGGAGATAGTGAATGGGCTACACATACACACTTAAACATAGAACGACTTTGGTTAGTGAATGTGATAGGCCACTCTGAACAAATGTGTTTTGAGGGAGCTCCTGAAACCATGCAAATTGTGGATAGTCCTAATTTCTTGGGGTAGAGCATTCCAGAGGATTGGCGCAGCGCGGGAGAAGTCTTGGAGTCGGGAGTGGGAGGTACGGATTAGTGCAGAGGTTAGTCGAAAGTCGTTTGCAGAGCGCAGCAGTCGGTTAGGCCGATAGATAGAAATGAGGGAGGAGATGTAGGGGGGTGCTGCACTGTGGAGAGCTTTGTGGGTGAGAACCAGTACTTTGAATTGGATCCTATAATGAATGGGCAGCCAGTGTAAGGACTGGCGAAGAGCGGACGCGTCCGAGTACCGATTAGCCAGATGGATGACCCTGGCTGCTGCATTAAGGATGGACTGGAGAGGGGATAGTCGAGTAATGGGGAGGCCAAGTAATAGAGCGTTGCAGTAGTCCAGGCGGGAGTGGATCAATGCTACAGTGAGGGTTTTTGTTGTTTCCATGGTGAGAAAAGGGCGGATTCTAGAGATGTTCTTTAGGTGTAGACGGCAAGAGCGGGCAAGAGATTGTATATGGGAGGTGAAGGAGAGATTGGTGTCAAACATAACACCCAGACAGCGAGCCTGCTGCCGGGGTGTTATTATGGTGCCGCCCACAGAGAGGAAAATGTCAGATTTAGGGAGGTTAGTAGACGGCGGGAGCAGAAGAAGTTCAGTCTTGGAGAGGTTAAGTTTCAGATAGAGAGCGGACATGATGTTGGAGACTGCGGACAGACAGTCGGTGGTGTTCTGTAGAACAGCGGGGGTAAGTTAACTCCTTTAGTGAACACCATAAAAAAAGGCAAAATACAATGCTTTATCACCATACCGCTGAACAAAAAGTGGAATAACACACGAATAAAAAGACGGATATAAATAAACATGGTACTGATGAAAACGTCATCTTGTCCCGCAAAAGACGAGCTGCCATACAGCTCCTTCAGCGGAAAAATAAAAAAGTTATAGCTCTCAGAATAAAGTGATGCAGAAACAATTATTTTTTCTATAAAATAGTTTTTATTATATAAAAGCGCCAAAACATAAAAAATAATATAAATGAGGTATCGCTGTAATCGTACTGACGTGAAGAATAAAACTGCGTTATCAATTTCATCACACACATGGAACGGTATAAAGCCCCCCCTAAAAGAAATTCATGAATTGCTGGTTTTTGCTCATTCTGTCTCCCAAAAATCAGAATAGAAAGTGATCAAAAAATGTCATGTGCCCAAAAATTTTACCAATAAAAACATCAGCTTGTGTTATCACCGCTGCTGGCAGTGCCTCCGCTGCTGCCGCTGGAATGCCTGCTGCTGCCCGCTCCTCCTGTCTTGTTCTTTGGTCCTGCCGTGCTCCCCGCACTGCAGGAGGCTCCAGGATCTGGCACATGCACCCTGGTACTCTTGGAGGGCGGTCACGCCCCCTCCAAGGTCCTGTATGTTCTCAGGTCTCATGACCTGGGTGGCCACGCCCCCTCCCGGGTCCTTTATGCTCTCTGATCTAACCTGGAAATCCCAGCAGCCAATCCTGGTAAGGTGTGGGGTATATGAACCTGCTTCCTCTTATCAGTGGTGCCTGGTTATTGTTCAAGCTCCTGCTTCTGCGACCCAGGACCGCGTCTATTCTCTGTGTGCGCTATCCTGCGTGTCTGTACTCCTGTGCTCATATATCAGACTCAAGATGCCATCTTACAAATTTGGTCCGCTCTACATTGGTCCCTTCGAGATTCTGAGATGAGTCAACGATGTTGCCTACAAGTTGAAGTTGCCTGCCTCGCTCCGTAACAACAACACCTTCCATGTGTCACTGCTGAATCCTGCAATTTTTAATCGCTTCCATTCTGCCTCTGGTTCTACTTCACAACCTGTTAGTGCTGAGAACATCTTTGATGTAAGAGATATTCTAGATATGAAAAAGGTTTGTGGAAGAACTTTTTTCTTAATTGACTGGAAAGGTTTCGGTCCAGAGGAGAGGTCCTGGGAGCCATTAGAGAACATCGATGCACCCCGTGTTCTAAACAGGTTCTTCTCCAGCCGGGGGTACTGTTATCACCGCTGCTGGCCATGCCTCCGCTGCTGCCCGTTCCTCTGAGCTTGTTCTTCGGTCCTGCCGTGCTCCCCGCACTGCAGGAGGCTCCAGGATCTGGCACATGCGCCCTGGTACTCTTGGAGGGCGGTCACGCACCCTACAAGGTCCTGTATGTTCTCAGGCCTCATGACCTGGTTGGCCACGCCCCCTCCCAGGTCCTTTATGCTCTCTGATGTCCTAACCCGGAAATCCCAGCAGCCTGTCCTGGTAAGGTGTGGGGTATATGAACCTGCTTCCTCTTATCAGTGGTGCCTGGTTATTGTTCAAGCTCCTGCTTCTGCGACCCAGGCCCGTGTCTATTCTCTGTGTGCGCTATCCTGCGCGTCTGTTCTCCTGTGTCTTGCTCTGCATGTCCATACCTTGTGTGCTATCCAGCGCGTCCGTACTCCTTTACCCTGCTCTGCACACCTGCATTCCTGTACCCTGCTCTGCACATCTGTGCTCCTGTGTCTTGCTCTGCATGCCCATATATTCTGTGTCTTGCTCTGCATGCCCATATATTGTGCACTATCCTGCGCGTCCGTACTCCTTTGCTCTGCATGTCTGTACTCCTGTATCCTGCTCTGCTTATCCGTACCCTGCGCACTGCTCTGCACTTCCATACTCCTGCAGTCAGTTCTGTCTGTCCGTCCCTTGTGCTCTGGTGTTTGTCAGTCTTCTACGTTTCCCTCTTATTCCATGTCTCTTCCACTATCTGAGCCGCCCCTCTTGGTATCGGCTACTGTGGTATTAGCGATCCCTGGGCTTGTCCCTGACGATCCCTGTATAGGGGTCGGTCACCACTAGGTCAGCTTGCCTCAGGGCTATCTGTTCCACGGTCCACAGGGTCCACTCTTATAGCTCGCCTCCTGGAGGCGTTACAGCTTGTCCCACAAAAAACAAGACCTCACATGACTCTGTGGGCCAAAATATGGAAAAATTATAGCAATCAAAATGTGTTCATGCAAAAACTATTTTTTGCAATAAAAAGAGTCTTTTAGTGTGTGACAGCTGACAAATGTAAAAACCCGCTATAAGGCCTCTTTCACACGTCCTGATATTTCCGGTCCCGGAGATGTCTGTGTCCGTGTTTGTAATACGTATGGCACATGTGTGGCATGCGTGTACCGCATCAGTACCACATGGACGGGCGCCAGGGAAGAAGAGTTGCAGTAATCGCTGTTCCCCAGCACTGGGTGCTGAACATGGCTCTCATCATTCTCCCCTGCTCTGCCGGCGATCGGCGGGAGCAGGGGAGAATGATGAGAGTTATATTTAAGTGATAAAAGAGACAGCAGGTGGCAGCTGATGGGACTATAACTCCCATCAGCCTACCCCTGCTGCTAAGATAAGTGACAGCAGGAGCTGATGATGGGGGTATTCATCAGCCGCCGCCTGCGCTATAAATAAATAAATGAAAAAAATGGCATGGGTTCCCCTGTATTTTCTATAACCAGCCAGGCAAAACTCACAGCTGGGGGCTGAAATCCTTAGCTGTCAGCTTCAGCAAGGTTGGTTATCAGGAATAGAGGGGTCCCCACGCCGTTTTTTTTTAATTATTTAAATAAAGATTGGGGGTTCAAATAATTTTAAAAAATGGCGTGGGGTCCCCCTATTTTTGACAACCAGCCTTGCTAAAGCTCACAGCTGGGGGCTGGTATTCTCAGGCTGATAAGGGGCATTTATATAGGCCCCCCCAGACTAAAAATAGCAGCCCGTAGCTGCCCAGAAATGCCGCATCTATTAGATGCGCCAATTCTGGCTCTTTTCCCAGCTCTTCCCACTTGCCCTGTAGTGGTGGCAAGTCGGGTAATATTTGTGGGGTTGATGTCACCTTTCTATCATCAGGTAACAACAAGCCCACAGTTTAGCAATGGAGAAGCGTCTATAAGACACCTATCCATTACTAATCCTATAAGTGTATTGTAAATAAAAAAACAGTCAGAATAAAATCCTTTAATTGAAAAAATGACACAGACTCCTTTAATATTCTCAATTAAACTATACTTACAATGTCGCCTATTTCACCACCAAAGCCCTCGATCTCCTGTAATAAAAGTAATATAAAAAAGCAACAATAAACTATACCTGTGCATATTCTGTCCCACGCCATAATCCATGTCTGGGGGATAATTAGTTTTCAACCTGGACGGTGCCAAGATACGACCATCCATGCTGAGAACCACTGGTGAATGAGCTGCTGGGAACGCAGCGTCAGTAACCGTGGGCGATGTCATAGAAGTTACCTCTGGTCACTGTGCTCCGTTCCCAGCCAGACTGAGCTGCGGTGAGATCCCGACTAGCACCGTGAGCGCTCACGGCTCACAGTGCTAGCGGGGATCTCACCGAAGTCACCGCAGTTACATCCGGTCACTGGGCTCTGTTCCCAGCTGGGCTGAGCTACGGTGAGATCCGAGGTCACTTATAAAATTCAAATACCAGTAAACAGTAGATTAGTTCCAAAAAGGGGGCACTTGGGGGGAGGCACTGTTAAGGCACATCTAGATAAGTTTCTTGGGGGGTTTAGTTTACAAAATGTGGTCACTTGTATGGGTTTTTCAC
Source organism: Oophaga sylvatica (assembly GCA_033576555.1). Classification (NCBI taxonomy): domain Eukaryota; kingdom Metazoa; phylum Chordata; class Amphibia; order Anura; family Dendrobatidae; genus Oophaga; species Oophaga sylvatica. Next base: position 195,244,254 of record JARQOD010000003.1, read on the forward strand.
TGTTTAGGCACATCAAGGGCTCTTCAAATGCGACATGACGCCCGCAGACCATTCCATCAAAGTTTGCATTCCAAAACGTCACTACTTCCCTTCCGAGCCCCAAAGTGTGCCCAAACAGTAGTTTTCTCCCACATATGGGGTATCGACGTACTCAGGACAAATTGGACAACAACTTTTGCTGTTCAATTTCTCCTGTTACCCTTGGGAAAATTAAAAATTGGGGACTAAAAGATATTTTTTGTGGAAAAAATATGATTTTTTAATTTTACGGCTCTACGTTATAAACTTTAATGAAACACTTGGGGGTTCAAAGTGCTCACCACACATCTAGATAAGTTCCTTTGGGGGTATAGTTTCCAAAATGTGGTTACTTGTGGGGGGTTTCCACTGTTTAGGCACATCAGGGGCTTTACAAACGCGACATGGCACCCAATCTCAATTCCTGCCAATTTTGCTTTGAAAAAGTCAAACGGCGCTCCTTCCCTTCCGAGCTCTGCCCATACAGTGGTTTGCCCCCACATATCAGGTATCAGCGTATTCAGGACAAATTGCACAATAACTTTTGGGGTCTAATTTCTCCTGTTACCTTAGGGAAAATAAAAAATTGGGGGTGAAAAGATCATTTTTATGGAAAAAATATGATTTTTTAATTTTACGGCTCTACGTTATAAACTTCTGTGAAGCCCTTGGGGTTCAAAGTGCTCCCCACACATCAAGATAAGTTCCTTTGGGGGTCTAGTTTCCAAAATGGGGTCACTTGTGGGAGGTTTATACTGTTTAGGCACATCAGGGGCTCTCCAAACGTGACATGGTGTCTGATCTCAATTCCAGCCAATTGTAAGGGTTCCTGATGTTCCATAGAGCCTATTTTGCCCTTGTCCAAGATGGAATCTGGTACTTTGCCCTGCCCTTGAATTTCCTGTCTGTCCTGGTATTTAAGTCCAGGTCAGGAGATCTTCCTTGCCTGAGTATTTTGTTGCTGTTTGCTTCTGCGCTTCCTTCTGGTCTGCTACTGGAGTTCCTGCTGCTGCTGCTCGTTACTTGGTGTTCTGCCTCTCCACTTTCAGCTGCCTTCAGTTCTCTGTGTGGGGTCCTGATCCTGGCCGGTGTTGCTTATTGTCCGGACTTCTAGTGTGGAGCTACTCATCTCTGGAACTGCTGTGGTCAGTAAGAGATTCTGACATCGTTATCACTGCTTGGACTGTGTCTGTGTGGTCTGTGGTGCTGGACTTGTGCGGGACTTTTTCAGCAAAAAAAGGTACATTTAGCAACCTTCTCCTGTTAATGCTCTACCTGTGTATTTCTGGACTTTTCTGTTTAAGCGCTGAGCACACTCTTGCTTCATATTATTGTTGGACTTCTACGTTTAAGGGCCGTGCGCACTCTTGCTTCATATTATTGCTGGACTTCAATGTTTAAGGGCCGCGCGCACTCTTGCTTCATATTATTGCAGGACTCCCAGATTTAAGTGCCGTGTATACTCTTGCTTCATATCAATGCAGGACTTGTTCGTATGAGTGGTTGCGCCCCGCTATTAAGTTTGTTTAACAATTCTGTTTTGTGCTGTGCACCTCATTACAATTGTTACAATTGCAGGAAAATCTCTGTTAGTTTTTGTTCTACCTTTTGCTTTGTTTAATACACTTATTTGTCTCAGCTTTGGTCTCAGATTTGTTTTATCCCACAGGATCAGATTCCCATAGTACCCACATTATTGTTACATCAATTTTGCGTTGAAAAAGTCAAACGGCGCTCCTACCCTTCCGAGCTCTACCATGCACCCAAACAGTGGTTTACCCCCATATATGGGATATCAGCGTAATCAGGAAAAATTGCACAATACCTTTTGGGGTCCAATTTCTCCTGCTATCCTTGGGAAAATAAAAATTGGGGTGAAAAAATCATTTTTCAGGAAAAAATATGATTTTTTATTTTTACGGCTATACGTTGCAAACTTCTGTGAAGCACTTGGGGGTTCAAAGTGCTCACCACACATCTAGATAAGTTCCTTAGGGGGTCTAGTTTCCAAAATGGTGTCATTTGTGGGGGATTTCCACTGTTTAGGCACATCAGGGGCTTTCCAAAGGTGATATGGCGTTCCTTTCCTTCCGAGCTCTGCCATGTGCCCAAACAGTGGTTTATCTGCACGTATGAGATATTAGCATACTCAGGACAAATTGCACAATAACTTTTGGGGTCCAATTTCTCCTGTTACCCTTGGTAAAATAAAAAAAATTGGATTTGAAGTAATTTTTTTGTGAAAAAAGTTAAAAGTTCATTTTTTTTTAAACATTCCAAAAATTCCTGTGGAGCACCAGAAGGGTTAATTAACTTCTTGAACGTGGTTTTGAGCACTTTGAGGGATGCAGTTTTTGGAATGGTGTCTCTTTTGGGCATTTTCTATCATATACACCCCTCAAAGTGACCTCAAATGTGATGTGGTTACTAAAAAAAATGGTGTTGCAAAAATGAGAAATCGCTGTTTAAGTTTTAACCCTTATAACTTCCTAACAAAAAAAATTTGGTTCCAAAATTGTGCTGATGTAAAGTAGACATGTGGGAAATGTTACTTATTAAGTATTTAGTGTGACATATCTCTGTGATCTAAGGGCATGAAAATTCAAAGTTGGAAATTCCGAAATTTTCAAAATTTTCGCCAAATTCCTGTTTTTTTCACAAATAAACACAAGTCATATCAAAGAAATTTTACCACTATCATGAAGCACAATATGTCATGAGAAAACAGTGTCAGAACCACCGGGATCCATGAAAGCATTCCAGAGTTATTACCTCATAAATGGACAGTGGTCAGAATTGTAAAAATTGGCCCGGTCATTAACATGCAAACCACACTCGAGGGTAAAGGGTTTAAAGGGAATCTGTCACCCTAAATTGGCGGGATATTTAAATGATGGCAGTCAGGTCAGATGGGCGGTGTTTTGGGTACTTGCCTTAACATGTTGTTTGCCGCTGTCTCCATTATTTCTGGGAATTGTACTCGTTGCCCTCCATATAACGCGCCTGCGCTTTGCAATCTTGAATTGCGCACGCGCAGTATGCTTTGCCTGCAGATTGCAATGCGCAGGCGTGTTATATGGAGGGCAACGACTACAATTCCCAGAAATAATGGAGACAGCGGCGAACAACATGTTAAGGCAAGTACCCAAAACACCGCCCATCTGACCTGACTGCCATCATTTAAATATCCCACCAATTTAGGGTGACAGATTCCCTTTAAAGGGGTTGTATCACATGAAAATCTTTTCCATATACATGCTTGTTTGTAGCCTGTAAAAATGGAGACACAGGGGTGAAAACACAAATAGGGAGGATAATAAAGTAAAGACACTAGTGTCCAAGGGGATAGATACTGCTGAAAGCTACTGACAGAAAAATGGGTCTTGTGTGGCAAACCCGTGGGGAAAGGTAATCAGATAAACTGTATCAGTGTTTAGGCCACAGTATCCAATTTTTTGTCTGATTACAAATAGAGAGGAGATTTTGCATTAATACTATTTCCAAAATTGCTTCATTATTTATCGTAGATGCAATGGAGCAACAAAAAAAATTGTTCCAAAAGTCTACATAGCCTTTAACCCCTTAACGACCGCCGATACACCTTTTAAAGGCGGTAGTTAAGGGTACTTAAACCACAGCGCCGTTAATTAACGGCGCTGTGGAGAAAGTGTATAGCGCCCCCCAGAGTCGGACTTTCTCCGGGGGTCTCGGCTACCCCCGACCCCAGAGAACATGATTCGGGTCGGTTTTTACCGATCCCGCCTTTGTGATCGCCGTTATTAACCCTATAACAGCGACCACAAAAAAAAGCTGTAATTCTCCGTTTAATTTCTCTCTCCTCTGATGTGATCGCACATCAGAAGAGAGAGAAATAGGGTCCCCGGGACCCCCGATCTGTCCCCCGTGCCTCCCGGTGTCCCCCCCTGTCCTCCGATGTCTCCCGGAGCTGCCCGCGTCTTCTCCGGCAAAGAAAATGGCGGGCGCCTGCACAGTGCGCCCGCCGAGTCTGATTTTCTCCGGGGTCTCAGCTACCAAGGGGTAGCCGAGACCCCAGAGAACATAATTAGGGTCCCCCGCAGTCCCCCGCTTTTGCGATCGCCGTTATTAACCATATAACGGCGATCGCAAAAGAAAAAAAAAAGCCGCCATCCTACATGTAATTTCTCTCCCCTCTGATGTGATTGCACATCAGAAGGGAGAGAAATAGGGTCTCCGGGTACACCGATGTGCCCCCGTACCTCCCGGTGTCCCCCCTGTCCTCCCGGAGCTCAGAGCCTCCCAGCATCTTCTTCCTGTAAGAGAAAATGGTGGGCGCATGCGCACTGCGCCCGCCTAATCTCCCTGCCAGCAGATTCATTCATTCAATGAAAGTACATTTTGATCACTGTGATAAACTCTATCACAGTGATCAAAATAAAAAAAAAATAGTAAATAACCCCCCCCCCTTTAATCACCTCCTTAGTTAGGGACATATAATAAAATAAAGATATTGTATTTATTTTCATGTTTCCATTAGGGTTAGGGTTATAATTAGGGTTAGGATTAGGGTTGGAATTAGGGTTAGGGTTACAATGAGGGTTAGGGATGCAATTAGGGTTAGGTATACTATTAGGGTTGGAATTAGGGTTAGGATTAGGGTAAGGATTAGGGTTAAGGGTGTGTTGGGGTTAGGGTTGGAGCTAGAATTGAGGGGTTTTCACTATTTAGGCACATCAGGGGGTCTCCAAACAGGACTTGACATTCAAAAAGTCAAATGGCGCTCCCTCCTTCCGAGCCCTGCCGTGCTCCCAAAGAGTGGTTTACCCCAACATATGGGGCATCGGCGTACTCAGGAAAAGTTGCACAACAACTTTTGGGGTCCAATTTCTATTGTTACCCTTGGGAAAATAAAAAATTAGCATGCTCAAAATTCATTTTTGAGGAAAAAAATTATTTTTTATTTTCATGGCTCTATGTTATAAACTTCTGTGAAACACTTGGTTCAAAGTGCTCACAACACATCTAGATAAGTTCCTTAAGGGGTCTAGTTTCCAAAATGGGGTCACTTGTTGGGGGTTTCCACTGTTTAGGCACATCAGGGGCTCTCCAAACTTGACATGGCGTCCAGCCAATTCTGCGTTGAAGGCCGGGATCACACATGCGACGAAATCGTCCGACACTCGCATGTGAAATCCCAGCTCTGGCGCAAGCAATCGGGAGTGGAGCGAGCGGCTGCATAGAAATACATGCAGCCGCGCACTCCACTCCCGAGTGCCGGCGCCAGAGCTGGGATTTCACATGCGAGTGTCGGACGACTTCGTCGCATGTGTGATCCCGGCCGAAAAAGTCAAACGGTGCTCCTTCCCTTGCGACCTCTGCCGTGCGCCCAAAAAGTGGTTTACCGCATCATATGGAGTATCGCGTATTCAGGAGAAATTGCACAACAAACTTTGTGGTTCATTTTTTCTTTTAACACTTGTGAAAATAAAAAAAATTGGTTCTGAAGTAAATTTTTTGCAAAAAAAGTTAACTGTTCATTTTTTCCTTCCACATTGGATCAGTTCCTGTGACATACGTAAAGGGTTAATAAACTTCTTGAATGTGGTTTTGAGCACCTTGAGGGGTGCAGTTTTTAGAATGGTGTCACTTTTGGGTATTCTCTATCATATAGACCCCTCAAAGTGACTTCAAATGTGATGTGGTCCCTAAAAAAAAATGGTGTTGTAAAAATGAGAAATCGCTGGTCAACTTTTAACCCTTATAACTTCGTAACAAAAAAAATTTTGTTCCCAAAATTGTGCTGATGTAAAGTAGACATGTGGGAAATGTTATTTATTAAGAAATTTTTGTGACATATCTCTCTGATTTAAGAGCATAAAAATTTTAAGTTTGAAAATTGCTACATTTTCAAAATTTTCGCCATATTTCCATTTTTTTCATAAATAAACGCAAGTCATATCCAAAAAAATTTATCACTAACGTGAAGTACAATATGTCATGAAAAAAACAATCTCAGAATCAGCGGGATCCGTTAAAGCGTTCCAGAGTTATAACATCATAAAGTGACAGTGGTCAGAATTGTAAAAATTGGCCCGGTCATTTAGCTGCAAATTGGCTGTCACTAAGGGGTTAAAGAGAAAAATAAGTATGTAAACAGACAACACCTCTGCTTTTACCAGTCTAATGTTTACTGCCACGTATATTTGCGTGACATTCATGCAAAGTAGAACCTAAGACCAGTCTCTTGTATGAAAACACACCGCTAGCAAAAGTCCATGAGAAATTTGCATTTCGTTTATAATTGTATTATGTCATTCCCACGCTCACCGAACAAGCTTCGAAATCTTTCATCAAATATTCTAACCACAAGTCTCTTTTACATTATTTCAGATATGATAATATAGCTTATAATAAAAAAAATCACAGGATTCCTGAAGACACATTTCATATTTTTACATAAAGGAAAGTGTTGGTTAAACCTTTGGACATGTTTTTTATATAAATTCTATAAAACTACTTGAGTAGCCCTGCTAATATATTACAGAGTTACTTTTGCACTATTGATGGTGACCCTGCATGATGACCCCCTTCCTGCTCACTTCAACGACAGTTTGCAATTTTCACTCAGCAACATTCATTGCTGTTTGTTTCTAGAAAATACCCAAGTCAAAATCGTCACTACACCAGTAGATAAATTCCTTAAGGGGTATAGTTTCCCAAATGGGTTCAGTAGAAATTGTGAGACAAATTTTGGTTCCATTTTAACCTACTTCTTGTGTGAAAATGTAAAATCTTTGGCTAAGACAACATTTTGGTGGATCTACACCAGCAGATGACATGGCTCCCGAAACCATCATTGATTGTGGATACTTCACACTAGACCTTGGAAATTAAGGTCCAAGGTCCAAGAGTCTGGAGGAAGAGTGGAGAGACAGACAATCTAACCTGCTTGAGGTCTACTGTGAAGTTTCCACAATCAGTGATGGTTTGGAGAGCCAGGTCATCTGCTGGTGTAGGTCCACTGTGTTTAAGCAAGACCAAAGTCAGCACAGCCGTCTACCAGGAAAATTTAGAGCTCTTCATGCTTCCCTTTGCCGACTTTCTTTTTGGAGATGGAAATTTAATTCTCCACCAGGACTTGGTACTTTTGGCAGTGTGGACAGGTGCCAATTCCTGGTTTAAAAACAACAGTATAACTGTTCTTGATTGCCCAGCAAACTCGCCTGACTTTAACCCCATAGAGAATCTATGGGGTATTGTCAAGAGGAAGATGAGAGACACCAGAGCCAACAAATGCAGAAAAACTGAAAGCTACTATCAAAGCAACCTGGGCTTCCATAACACCTCAGCAGTGCCACAAGCTGATCGCTTCCATGCCATGCCACATTGATGCAGTAATTGATGCCAAAAGAGCCCCGACCAAGCATTAAGTGCATTTACTGAATATACATATCAGTAGGCCAACATTTCGGATTTTAAAATCATTTTTTCAAGCTGATGTTATAAAGTATTCTAATTTACTGAGATAATGATTTTTGGGTTTTCATTGGCTGTAAGCCATAATCATCAACATTAACAGAAATAAACACTCGAAACAGATCACTCTGTTTGTAATGACTCTACATAATATATGAGTTTCACTTTTTGCATTGAAGAACTGAAATAAATTAACTTTTTGATGATATTCTAATTTTGTGAGATGCACCTGTAGATAGATAATAGATATGGGATAGATAGATAGATAGATAGATAGATAGATAGATAGATAGATAGATAGATAGATAGATATGGGATAGATAGATAGATAGATAGATAGATAGATAGATAGAATAGATATGTGATAGATAGATACAGTGACGCAAATAAGTATTTGATCCCTTGCTGATTTTGTAAGTTTGCCCACTGACAAGTAGTATAGAAAACCGGGCACACGCATTAAGTGCAATGAAAGGATTTTAATGTGCCGCACATACAGTAGTCACAACAAACGTTTCGGTCTAACTTGCCTGACTTGCGGTGGATACCGCGTCCTGGGTCGCCTGCTCCTATCCACCATCTGATGCCTGTGCAATACTGTCGTCCTCATATCGTCACTCTAGTTAGCGCTTGGCTACCTACTACCATGCGCATATGCATATATCACTGCATTCTACTACCTAATAGCACACTGATGAAGGTCTGGTTTTAGACCGAAACGTTTGTTGTGACTACTGTATGTACCACACATTAAAATCCTTTCATTGCACTTATTGAATGTGCCCGGTTTTCTATACTATACTTCACGGTTTGGGAACCTACAGGTGGCACCTCATCAGTTGTTTGTGCTAGCGGTCTACCTTTATACTGCCCACTGACAAAGACATTCTATAATTTTAAGGGTAGGTTAATGTTAACATTGAGAGAAAATCACATTGCATAAAGTATATAAATTTATTTGCATTTTGCAGTGAGAAATAAGTATTTGATCCCCCTGGCAAACATGACTTAACCTCTTAGTGAGAGAGACAATTTGGTACATAATGACCAAGCCAATTTTTACAATTCTGACCATTGTCGCTTTATGAGGTTATAGCTCTAGAACGCTTCAACGCATCCCACTGATTCAGAGAATGTATTTTCGTGACATATTGTACTTTATGTTACTGGTAAAATTTATTTCATATAAATTGCGTTTATTTGTGAAAAAAATGGAAATTTGCAAAAATTTAGAAAATTTTGCAATTTTCAAAGTTTTTATTTTTGTACCCATAAATTAGAGAGTGGTGACACACAAAATAGTTAATAAATAACATTTCTCACATGTGAGCTTTACATCAGCACAATTTTGGAAACATAATTTTTTGTTAGGACGTTATAAGGGTTAAAATTTGACCAGCGATTTCTCATTTTTCCAACAAATTTTACAAAACCATTTTTTTAGGGACCACCTCACATTTGAAGTGTGTTTGGGGGGGTCAATATAACGGAAAATACCCAAAAGTTACACCAAACCACAGTCAAGAAGTTTATTAACCCTTCAGGTGCGGCACAAGAACTAAAGCAATGTGGAAGGAAAAAATGAACATTTTAGTTTTTTCACCAAAAATTTACTTTGGAACCAATTTTTTTTATTTTCACAAGGTATCAGGAAAAAATGGACCACAAAATTTGTTGTGCAATGTCTCCTGAGTACGCTCAGGGCTCAAAAGCACCGTTTCACATTTTGACTTTTTGAAAGCAAAATTGGCTGGAATCAATGGTGGCGCCATGTCGTGTTTGGAACCCCCTGATGTACCTAAACAGTGGAAACACCCCAATTCTAACGCCAATCCTAACCCTAACACACCCCTAACCCTAATCCCAACCCTAACTGTAATCCCAACCAAGGCAAAACCCTAACCGTAGCCCAACCCTAACGTTAGCCCAACCCTAACTCTAGCATAACCCTAACCCTAACTTTAGCCCAACCCGAACCCTTACATTAGCCCAACTCTAACCCTAATGGAAAAATGGGTTTGATTTACTACTTTTTTATATTGATCACTGTGATAGGGTCTATCACAGTGATCAAAATGAACCAAAAATGAAATGAACCAAAAATTTCCTATTGCTGCCGGGTGCCGGCCGGCAGATCTCGGAAGGCGCACTGCGCATGCGCCAGCCATTTTCTTCCCGGACGAATACGCTGACGAACTGGGGGACTTTACGGGAGGGTTGCAGGGACTCCAGAGGTCCCGGGGAGAATCGGAGGACCCCATTTCTCTCTCCTCTCATGTGCAATAACATCAGAGGAGAGAGAAATTAAATGTGAAATCTGACTTTTTTTGTGGTCGCTGTTATTCCATTAATAACGGTGACTGCAACGCTGGGGTCAGTAAAACTGACCCCATTCATGTTCTCTGGGGTCTCAGCTACCCCCGGTAGCTGAGACCACGGAGAAGTTCCGACCCCGGAGGGGGGCGCTATACATTTATTTCTCAGTGCCGATAACAAGCGGCTCTGAGGCACAAGTAACCTTAACTGCCGACGTTAAAAGGGATATCGGCGGTCGTTAAGGGGTTAATACTTGGTGGCAAAACCCTTGTTGGCAAGCACAGCAGTCAGACTTTTTTTGCAGTTGTTGATGAGTTTTGCGCACATGTCAGGAGGAATTTTGATCCACTCCTCTTTGCAAATCATCTCTAAATTATTGAGATTTTGAGGCTGTCACATGTCAACTCAGAGCTTCAAGTCCTGCATAAGTTCTCTATGGGATTAAGGTCTGGAGACTGACTAAGCCACTCCATGACCTTAATGTGCTTCTTTTTGAGCCACTCCTTTGTTGCCTTGGCTGTATGTTTTGGGTCAATGTCTTGCTGGAAGACCCAGCCACGACCCATTTTTAATGTCATGGCTGAGAGAAGGAGGTTGCACTCAGGATTTTATGGTACGTGGCTCCATCCATTTACCCATTGATACGGTGAAGTAGTCCTGTGCCCTTAGCAGAGAAATACCCCCAAAACATAATGATTCCACCTGCATGCTTGACTGAGGGGACGGTGTTCTTTGGGTCATTGGAAGCATTTCTGAGGACAGGAGTCTTTTATAAAGGTGACTATGTAAGACAGCTGTCTTTAATGCAGGTAATGAGTTGATTAGGAGCATCTAACTGGTCTGTAGGAGCCAGAAATCTTAATGGTTGGTAGGGGATCAAATACTTATTTCTCACTGCAAAATGCAAATCAATTTATACAATTTATACAATGTGATTTTCTGGATTTTATTTTTGATATTCTATCTCTCAATGTTAAACTTATCTACCCTTAAAATTATTAACTGTTCATGTCTTTATCAGTGGGCAAACTTACAAAATCAGCAAGATCGTAGATCGATAGATAGATAGACAGATAGATAGAAAGACAGACAGACAGATACTTTTAGGAAAAAATATTTTAGGCTTTGAAGGGGAATGGGAGCAACTTGACACGCTGTGAAAAACATAGGAATTGTTGCAGTGCAAATAAAGCTGGTGGGTGCCGTACCTGCTTCTGACTTCAGCCAAAATTGAAGATATGAAAGGATGTTTCCAACATGTCCACTCAGGCAGGGGCGTAACTACCACAGTCGCAGCGGTCACCACTGTGACCGGGCCTGGCGGGTGAGGGGCCCAGCAGGTCAGAGGCACGCCGACACCAGCAAAAGATAAAATCTGTTGCCATGCAGGAGATTCCTCCCGCACGGCAACAGTCGGGAGGCGTATCTAGGGCATGTGCCCCGGGCGCAGCCGGAAGGGGAGTGCAGTCGGGCCGCCTAATGCTGCGGTCTGCAGTATCTCCCCCTGCAATGCATTTTGCCGCCCCGGGGTGGGAGTCAGCTGATCTCTGTACCGGCTGTCAAGCTGACAGCTGGCACAGAGAAGCTGCAGCTCGCTGGCTTTCAGTGTTCAATTGTACTCACATCTTACAGGCGCGAGTACAATTGAAGCACTGCCCGCCGGGTCAGAGCGACGCCAGCAATGTGATCATGTCATGTGATCACACTGCTGACGCTACTCGCTGGCGCCGCAGATCGGTGGTAAGTGCTCCACTTAGTAGAGCTGAAGACACCGAAGATGGAAGGGGGATATTTACTGCTTGCAGGGGTATTTCATTCACTGGGGGAGGTGTTTACTGTTTATGTGTATTTATTGTGTATGTGGGGTGTATTTACTGTGTGTGTTGTATTTAGTGTATGGGGGGTATTTACTGTGTGTGTGGGGGTATTTACTGTGTGTTAGTGATGAGCGAGTATGCTCATTGTTTGGGTTTTCCCGAGCACTCTCAGGTGATCTCCGAGTATTTGGCGTGCTCGTAGATTTCATTTCTGTCGCCTCAGCTGCATGATTTATGGCTAGTAGACAACCTGAATACATGTGGGGATTGCCTGTTTGTTAGGGAAGTTCCGCTGTTGTGTTGTGGAGCATAAAGAGACAGAGTCCATTCCAAACTTGTAACACAGAACTTTACTCTTTTCTTGTCGCAGCACATCCTTGTCAGTAACAACATCAGCATACGGTTCCACACAGTGCACATTAATCACTTCTCCTGTACTCCTCTCTGCGTCCTTCAGTACTGTAACAACCTGCTGGCATCACTACATGGCCTCCCATTCCCCACAAACCAATTTGCTCACTGCTCCAGGTCATGCTGTGATTTCTGTCTGCTGCCAGCTCCATGATCTGTACCTCTTGCTTTCTATCTTTTCTGTGCATGTTTCCTGGCTGTGTGCATAGGGGTGCGGCACCAGAACTCTTTGGTTCTTATGCTCTGTGTTCCTCCTTCTTGGAGGCTTCACTCCTAGCTTTGCCTTGTACCTGTTTGTCCGCCCTCCAGGAGGCAGAAGATCCTGGTCTCTGTGCTATCGCTCCTGACCTTGTCTTGTACTTGTCCTTGCCACCCTCCAGGAGGCAGAATATCCTGGGCCCTGTGTCTTTGTCCCTGTATCTTGTCTCGTGTCCTTACCTTGTCTGAACTCTGTCCTACCTCTGTCTGTTAGTCTCCTTGTCTTTTGTTTCTTTCCCTGCTGTGTCTTGCCTTGTGTTCTCTCTGAACCACCTTCTGCCTCTTCTCCGCACTCCTGCTGTTCTGCTCCGTTCCACTCTGCCTTGCTCCTGTTGCTGCAGATTTCTCTTGCTGCGGCTCCACTCCGCATATCTAGCGGTTCCGCTCTGCTTCGCTCCTGCCGCTGCAGAACCTCTTGCTGCTCTATAGCCCTTCTCTGCAGCCTGTGTGAACAGGTCTCTACCTGTTTTTCCATACACCATTCCTTCCAGTCAGTACCAGTACCTGCATTTGCAGTATGAACAGATCTCTACCTGTTCCTCCATGCACCATTCCTTTCAGTCAGTACAAGTACCTGCATTTGCTGTGTGAACAGGACCCTACCCATTCCACAAACCACTCGGTGTCCCTGTGCCTTTCCAGTTGGTCCCTGCCTGCCCTGTGTCTCAACTGTGCCTGCATGCTCTGTGTCTCAGCCGTACCTGCCTGCTCGTGTTTCTGCCATGCCCGCCTGCCAGTGTCTCAGCCGTGCCACTGTCTCCCCAAGTGGGATCAGCAGCCACAACCAGACACCACCCTGGAGTGGCACCTGGCAGCTGCCTGCTGCACAAGCCTGACCTCACCATCAGAGGCTCCAGTGAAAACCAAGGCAGCTGTCCTAGTCACACCCCTTCCAGGGCAGTCTGGATTGTGGCACAGTGGGGCCACAACCCCATGGCTCATGCCCACCAGCCAGGGCATGAGCATGACAAGTACATTACTGGGTCTTACTGCCGCTTGTGGTAACTCAGTGTCCTCCCTGTCCAGTCTCATCGCGCCTGGGGGTTCCCTCCTCCGTTTCACCCCGGATACGAGGGCATCAGCCCATGCGATGACCTGCCACATGATGAGCGACCTGAGTCCCTGTATGATCTAGGACCTCCTGTTAAGCTTTTTCTCCCAACTGGTATAGTACTGCTGCTTCTGCTGCACCTCTGTTCATCTGGACTCTGCATGGCTGGGTAGCTTGCTAAAACCTTATGGAGCTGACCGCCCCACACGGGCACTAGGCCCTAACTGAATACAAACAGGAAGGCTTCTACACTTATCCACGGTCAGCCCCTCCTAAGTTAACTATTTACAGTACTGTCTCAGTTTGACTAACGTGACCCCATCTAGTGGCCTATTAAGGGTACTACACTTTCCCTATCTTAACATTATACACACAATCTACACATCAATATATGTAAAAATAACCAATAGCACAGAAAAAAACAGTCATAAGGTCCGTTATACAAAAGTAGAAAATAATCTTTATTTATATCACAAAAAATCAGAGCACAAAAAGAAAACAATAAAAAGTGCCACATGAGACATATACCAAAAACATGCAGGGAGCAGCGTATGTGAACATGCCAAAAAAATAATAATGGACATCAGTGAATTACCTAACATAATACAAAGTATACCAATCAAATCATAAATAATAATAATCACCACATCAAATCATGAAAATAATAATAATGACCACATCATTTGGCATACATACCAAGATATATATAAGGCTAGCCACCAACGCTGCCCCTGTCGCCCCAACGCGCGTTTCGGATTGTTCCTTCCTCAATATATGTACGTATTCATAACATCTGCAGATAAAAATATATACATTCAAGCAACAATATACATCTATCGATAAATGACATATATACATTAAGGGAGGAAGTGGAGTATTACACGGTTCCGGTACACCCCTTACAGCTGCATAAGACCGGAGAAGATGGAAGTCTGCAGAGACGGCTGTGGATAGGAAAACTCATGGAGTCTGGGCAAGATGATGAAGAAAAGAAAGAGAACGACTCCAAAGATGGCGTCATCTATCCGGTACCTGGATGTAAATGTTTTTTGTTATACTGACTAATTCTCATATTTTTATTTATGTTAGGGATATTAAAGGAGTTGTCCAAGTTTGTGATGAACCTGCAGTCATTCTATGTGACTGCAGACTTCTGAATTCTCACAGTGCGCACTGTAAGCTGTCAGGATTCTTTGATGTTGGTGATTTGCATACATGTGGTCACGTGCTGACAAGACATGCGTGGCCTCATTCAATGGAAATGAATTGAGCGAGGCCGGGCACGTCTAGTGGCCAGAAGTATCCAAATCAAATACTTGTGCAAAGGAGAATCCTAAGGGTGAGTTTCCACGATCAGGATTCCTTCAGGAAATGCTGCGTGTTTGGCGCTGTGCGTTGGCGCAGCGCCAAACACGCAGCGTCCAGATGTTACAGCATAGTGGAGGGGATTTCAAGAAATCCCATCTCCACTATGCGTAACAACACGCAGGTGGAAGACCTGCTTTTACGGACATGCGGCGCGTCTTTTCAGACCGCAGCATGTCCTAGCGTATTGCGGCGACGCTGCGTCGCCGCAACGGAATTTAACACAGGGCTATGTAGCCCTGCGTTCTTTCCGGAGGTGTTCCGGAGGTGTCCTGAACACCTCTGGAAAGAGCGCGCGTCAAAAAGTGGGCGGGGCTTAGGACGGAGCGGAATTTGCGCTCCGTCAAATGCGCTGTGGTTCCGGACCGTGGAACCACAGCCTCAATGTGTGAAGTGACTACGCTGAGAGAATTCAAAAGCCTGCAGCCACATATATTGACTGCAGACTTTCATCTCAAACCTGGACGCACCCTTTAATTATAAAATGAAGCCCTGCAGCCAAACCTAACAGCCTGAAATATACTCATTGTCAAGATTCAGCTCTGCTTGCTGATTCCAGCAGTCATCACATGGCCGCTACATTCATATGCGATTTTCATACTGTTGGGTAACAACAAGCTTCTCTTCGGCTTCTCTCAGTTTTTAACTGAACACTAAATTAGGAAGAGCAGCTCGTCGGCACGTGACTAAGTGTGCAAATCGCATATGTGCTTGGAGGGGTGGGAGGGCCAAACTGAATTCTTGCCCCGGGTGCCACAAAACCTAGATACACCTCTGGCAACAGTTAACAGCAGCCGGCCAATCACAGGCCGGCAGCTGATGTCAGCACGCACGTCGCCGACATATGATGTCACTGTCACATGCCGTAACGACGCTGCGCGCCTCAGCCGATTCGTGTGTGAGGACATCGCTGGAGCTCGGCCAGGTAAAGGAAAAACTTTTTTTTTTGTAAAGCTGCAGTATGGGGCACATTATACCAGTATGGGGGTGCATTATACAGTCATGGCCAAAAGTTTTGAGAATGACACAAATATGATATTTTCACATGATCTGCTGCCCTCTGGTTTTTATGTGTGTTTGACAGATGTTTTTATCACAGACAGAAATATAATAATTGCAAACATATGAGTAACAAAAGCTTATATTGACAGTTAGAATGAGTTAATGCAGCAAGTCAATATTTGCAGTGTTGACCCTTCTTCTTCAGGACCTCTGCAATTCTCCCTGGCATGCTCTCAATCAAGTTCTGGACCAAATCCTGACTGATAGCTGTCCATTCTTGCACAATCAATGCTTTCATTTTGTCAGAATTTTTAGGTTTTTGTTTGTCCACCCGTCTCTTGATGATTGACCACAAGTTCTCAATGGGATTAAGATCTGGGAGGTTTCCAGGCCATGGGCCCAAAATCTCTATGTTTTGTTCCCTGAGCCATTTAGTTATCACCTTTGCTTTATGGCAAGGTGCTCCATCATGCTGGAAAAGGCATTGTTGATCGCCAAACTGCTCTTGGAGGGTTGGGAGAAGTTGCTCTTGGAGGACATTCTGGTACCATTCTTTATTCATGGCTGTGTTTTTAGGCAAGACTGTGAGAGAGCCGATTCCCTTGGCTGAGAAGCAACCCCACACATGAATGGTTTCAGGATGCTTAACAGTTGGCATGAGACAAGACTGGTGGTAGCGCTCACCTTGTCTTCTCCGAATGAGGCGTTTTCCTGATGTCCCAAACAATCGAAAAGGGATTCATCAGAGAAAATAACTTTACCCCAGTCCTCAGCAGTCCACTGCCTGTACCTTTTGCAGAATATCAGTCTGTCCATGATGTTTTTTCTGGAGAGAAGTGGCTTCTTTGCTGCCCTCCTTGAGACCAGGCCCTGCTCCAAGAGTCTCCGCCTCACAGTGCGTGCAGATGCACTCACACCTGCCTGCTGCCATTCCTGAGCAAGCTCTGCACTGCTGGTTGCCCGATCCCGCAGCTGAAACACTTTTAAGAGATGGTCCTGGCGCTTGCTGGTCTTTCTTGGGCGCCCTGGAGCCTTTTTGGCAACAATGGAACCTCTCTCCTTGAAGTTCTTGATGATGCGATAGATTGTTGACTTAGGTGCAATCTTTCTAGCTGCGATACTCTTCCCTGTTAGGCCATTTTTGTGCATTGCAATGATGACTGCACGTGTTTCTTTAGAGATAACCATGGTTAACAGAAGAGAAACAATGATGCCAAGCACCAGCCTCCTTTTAAAGTGTCCAGTGGTGTCATTCTTACTTAATCATGACAGATTGATCTCAAGCCATGTCCTCATCAACACCCACACCTGTGTTAATGGAGCAATCACTGAAAAGAGGTTAGCTGGTCCTTTTAAGGCAGGGCTGCAATGATGTTGAAATGTGTTTTGGGGGATAAAGTTCATTTTCTAGCCAAATATTGACTTTGCAAGTAATTTCTGTTAAGCTGATCACTCTTTATAACATTCTGGAGTATATGCAAATTGCCATTAGAAAAAGTGAAGCAGTAGACTTTGTATAAAATTAATATTTGTGTTATTCTCAAAACTTTTGGCCATGACTGTAGTACTATGGGGGGTGGGTGGGGAAAGGAATTGAATTATACTGCTATGGGGCTGCTGCATTTTATACTGCTATGGGGCAGCTGCATTTTATACTGCTATGGGGCAGCTGCATTTTATACTCCTATGGGCTGCTGCATTTTATACTGCTATGGGGCTGCTGCATTTTATACTCTTATGGGGCTGCTGCATTTTATACTGCTATGGGTCTGGGGCTACTGCATTATATATGTATGACTATGGGGTGCATAATACTTTATAGGAAGACTATGAGGTGCATTTTGCAACTATGAAGTACTATGGGGTGCACTATACTTTATCGAGGACTATGGGCTGTGCATTATACTTTTTTGGGTGACTATGGAGGTGCATTTGATTATCCTACATGGATGACTATGAACTGTGCAGTATATTATATAGAGAACTAAGGGGATGCATTATATTATATGGAGGACTATGGGTGTGCATTATACTTCTTATATGGATCCCAATTACTTCTACGTAAGCCCCTGATGAGTATAATGGTTTTATTTTCTTTTATACATTACAGAACAACGGCAGTATGGGGGACAAATATATACCAGGATAGGGCACCGGATAGTTACGCCACTGAGGTCAGACTATACAACATTGCAACAAAGCTATAGTGTGCGAAATGAATAGGGAAAATGTGAATTTGGGTGGAAAATATTTTGGCATGGGGGGCAATTGACAGTTCTCACCGGGGCCCATAACTTTGTAGTTATGCCACTGCACTCAGGTTTAATAAAATCTTCTTTTATTAGAACAGTTTAAACATTTTTTAAAAATAAGAGGGAAAACCCTCCAAACTGATGCGTTTCTGGCTGATGCGTTTCTGGCGTGCAGCAGAAGCAGCAGTATTTACCCTACGCCCCCCTTTTTTGTAAGTTATAATGCTATAGCTATTTTTCATCAATAGCACTGTGCAATGTGCACACAGCTGATGCTTCTCTGATGTTATATCTCAGCGTGATGGTGATTGGTTCCAGATTGTATTTATACTCACCCATTTCTTGACATGATATCCTATGACTAAGGGCACTGTAGTGCACCAGAAATGCATCAGGTTTGGAGGGTTTTCCCTCTTATTTTTAAAATGTTTTTAAACTGTTCTAATAAAATAAAATTTAATTTTATCTAAGGGGGTCTAGGTATTAACCCTTTAAATTTGCATTCTCTTTAAGTGTGTTGACTTGTGTTAATATATGTTTTGTAAATTGCTATGTAGGTATAAGGGACTAGTGACAGGTAGTCCGTGCATCCTTGGGGTCACTAGAGGAGGGCACTGGAAGAATAGTGTACATAGTTTGTGTTACTGTTATCTGCGAGGGATCACTAATGGGGGCACGTTAGGCCTCTTTCACACTTCCGTTGTGTGACGTCCGCTCATCCGTGAAAATGGCGGATCCGTCAGAAAAGTAAAAAAACGGATGCAAAACCGGTCAGTTTTCTGATGGATCCGCCAAGAAGATTTCACCCGGAAATGACGAAAATTTTGTTCCGGAAATGTAAGTCCGGACGAGAGAGAGAGAGAGAGAGAGAGAGAGAGAGGATTGCCTCCAAGCGGGAATCTGACAGGAAGCCTTCCTTGTAGCGGTGAACAGTCGGGGGTGGACCTTGCCAGTGTGAGGACGTCCACGTTCCTGGGCCCTAAGCATAGGGGTAGAAAGAATAGGTGACCAGCAACCCCTGAAGAAGCTGGTGTTCAATAGACCGCGGTGGTGTGGACCCAGAGAGAGTGGGTTTACGCAGCAGAAGTCCAGTGGAGGAGCCACTGTGAGAACGCTCAGCAGAAGAGGTCGTGCTGAAGCGTAGGAGCGAGTGGGCCATCAGAAGTATCCGGGCAGGATAACCAGAGAGGGGTGGATGACCTAGTAAATGTGTCTTTCTTATGCTGGATTGAAGTTTCTCCAGGGGAAGCAGTTGAAGTGCCGTTTTCACTGGGCTCCTCGTCCTGTCAATACTTATTGGTCCATTCTGGTGTGGCAGCGGAGAAAACGCAGTCTTGTGAAGAATGTATTGCTGGTATCGTGTAAGCGATGCTTTTGGTGTCTTGGATGTGCTGTGTCCAGAGGAAAATAAAGCAGAACTGTTTGACGTGATTCTTGACTCTGACTCTAATTGCTCTGTGCGCTCCCTCACGGGAGGAGAACACCTCCACGCCATAGACATGACAAAGGTTAAACATCACATAGCTTCCAGTACCTTGGCCTCGCGGCCGTCACTTTAAATTTACATGAATGGATGTGCTGAATTCATCCTTTTATGTCATCCATTTTAGGTTTCATAACCTTCCTTCTTAAATAAAATGTTCACTCATCGGAATTATTTGGTTGCCCTTCTTTGAACTCTCTTTGGAATTAAATACCGTGTTTCTGTGAAAATAAGACAGGGTCTTATATTAACTACAAAACAGAAGGAGCCAGCTTACCACAGTGGTAGACCTCTGCACGGACTCTCAGGTGGAGGAACCAGAGTGCACATAAAAAAAACGATGATGTGAGTACAGCTGATTAAAAGACTGAATTTATTCAAAAATGGTAAAAACGTACCATATGTAATTTGGTACGTTTTTACCATTTTTGAATAAATTCAGTCTTTTAATCAGCTGGACTCACATCATCGTTTTCTTATATTAACTATTCCTTTGAAAGATGGGTTAGGGCTTATTTTCAGGGGATGGATTATATATTTTTTTCCATGAGGAATCCACATTTATTCTTGAACAAAAAAAATCAACATTTATTCAAATATAACCATCACCCACACAATGCACATACATACACATGTATATGCACACGCTGCACATATGGTACATACTAGCCTAGTTGCTCTTGACTGCTGCATTTAAAGGACCTTTGATGACATGGTCACATGATCGTGATGTCATCAAAAGTCCTTAGAGGGGTTTTCTCACTAACAAAAGTTAATTTTAATTAATCGATCTTGGAATAATAATAACTTCGACAATTGAATGTGTTTTTAAATTTTTTTTACTGTGCTGAGATAATGTTATAAATGTGACCCTGCTGTGTACTGTGTAATGGCCGCATCTCACCGTGCAGGGACATGGTCTGATCATACCACATCTTCTGGCCAGGGGAGGACACAACCCAACAAACACACTGGAGGCCTCCACACCTCCAGTCACAGACACTGAATGAGACACTTGGTCTCCATTTTATCTGCCAAACCATGCCCCCAAGGTGGGGATATGTGAGCAGTCATTCCCACCCATCCATTTTGACTGCTTGTAAAACCTGACCCTGATATTCTCCATTAACTCACTCAGCACTATACATGCTGGAGCATGCTTTCCCGGGCTTACATCACCAAAGCTACCAACTTCCATGATACATATCTCCCTTCAAGGTCCTCTCCAGTGGCCATCTTATAATGTAAATATAAATATATATGTATATATGATACTTACTTGTGAGTAGTGTTGAGCGATACTGCTCGATATCTAAAAATATCGGATCGGAATGGTATCGCCGATATCACTAAATATCGTCGATATCCGATTCCGATACCGGAAGTCCCATGTAAGTCTATGGGAACCAAATATCGACATTAAAAAAAACCATTCTTGCCTTGTTGGTTAATTGTACATGAAGGAAAACAACAAAGACTAATGTAGAATGTATTGGGGGAGGTTGAGGAGACAATAAAGGCATACATGTTTAACCCAATGCATTGGAATAGCATTAATATATATTTTTTTGGAAATACGTTTGGATTGACTAACAAATTGACAATGTTGTTAACCTTTTTTCTATTTTGGCAAATATGTATGTTTCACAACTTCCGTGCTCTTCACCTTTTTAACTTTTGCCAGTGCCACACTTTCTCCTTCATAATCTTCAGCAGCATCATCTTTCTCATCAAATTATTCTTCATCTTCACCTTCTTAATCTTCTTCTTAAACTTCTTGCTATTCATGTTTTTGTTTACATTACTCATATTGTTATTATTAAACTAATTAATCTTCTTCATATTCAAATTCTTCATCTTCTTCCTCTTCATCGTCTTCATCATATTCTTATTTGTGACAGAGATTCCTGTACTTGTAATCTGTAAAAGTATGAATTGTTCATCCTTCCGTTCTTGCTGTCACAAAAGATTTAAATTACAACAGTATTTGTCCGTGTTCAGTTTAGCCTGCAGCAGCAGGCATTTTCCAGGGGCACCACGAGGAGGAACGGACTCACCCCCATACACTGCTTAGTCTTCTTCTGCTTAGAATTTAGAGCATATATTTTGCTCTTCATTTTGGTCTTATACTTCATGTTCTTCTGCTTTTTGATCTTCTGCTTATTGTTCTTCTGTCTCTTGTTCTGTATCTTGTAGTTTGTCTTAACCTTCTTTGTCCTGTTGGTGATCTTCTTCTGGGTAATCTTTTATTTTTTCTTTGTGATGGTGTTCAGGCTGGTTGGCTTCATGCTCGTCGTCCTTGTTGTCGTCATCTTCTTCTGGGTGGTCTTTAAGGTCGTCTAATTTCCGAGAACCAGCTGACGTTACTGGAACCCTGACGGGTATCAGATGGAGCAAGAGACAATGGAAGTAACGAGGACCAGCTGACTGTGCTGGAACCCGGAGGGGCAGCAGAAGGAAAAGAGGCAATGTCACAACCGAGTACCAGCTGACGTTACTGTGACACGGTTACTAAGCAGGAGGTACCTGTGCTCCAAAGCACTACCAAGGACCAGCAGACGTTGGTGGAACTCGGATACGGAGATGGAGGCACCTAGGCCAAAGGCACTGGGAGAACCAGTTGACGGTACTGGACCCCGGACGGGTAGCAGAAGGAAAAGAGGCAATGTCACAACCGAGTACCAGCTGACGTTACTGTGACACGGTTACTAAGCAGGAGGTACCTGTGCTCCAAAGCACTACCAAGGACCAGCAGACGTTGGTGGAACTTGGATACGGAGATGGAGGCACCTAGGCCAAAGGCACTGGGGAGAACCAGTTGACGGTACTGGACCCCGGACGGGTAGCAGAAGGAAAAGAGGCAATGTCACAACCGAGTACCAGCTGACGTTACTGTGACACGGTTACTAAGCAGGAGGTACCTGTGCTCCAAAGCACTACCAAGGACCAGCAGACGTTGGTGGAGCTCGGATACGGAGATGGAGGCACCTAGGCCAAAGGCACTGGGGAGAACCAGTTGACGGTACTGGACCCCGGACGGGTAGCAGAAGGAAAAGAGGCAATGTCACAACCGAGTACCAGCTGACGTTACTGTGACACGGTTACTAAGCAGGAGGTACCTGTGCTCCAAAGCACTACCAAGGACCAGCAGACATTGGTGGAACTCGGATACGGAGATGGAGGCACCTAGGCCAAAGGCACTGGGGAGAACCAGTTGACGGTACTGGACCCCAGACGGGTAGCAGAAGGAAAAGAGGCAATGTCACAACCGAGTACCAGCTGACGTTACTGTGACACGGTTACTAAGCAGGAGGTACCTGTGCTCCAAAGCACTACCAAGGACCAGCAGACGTTGGTGGAACTCGGATACGGAGATGGAGGCACCTAGGCCAAAGGCACTGGGGAGAACCAGTTGACGGTACTGGACCCCGGACGGGTAGCAGAAGGAAAAGAGGCAATGTCACAACCGAGTACCAGCTGACGTTACTGTGACACAGTTACTAAGCAGGAGGTACCTGTGCTCCAAAGCACTACCAAGGACCAGCAGACGTTGGTGGAACTCGGATACGGAGATGGAGGCACCTAGGCCAAAGGCACTGGGGAGAACCAGTTGACGGTACTGGACCCCGGACGGGTAGCAGAAGGAAAAGAGGCAATGTCACAACCGAGTACCAGCTGACGTTACTGTGACACGGTTACTAAGCAGGAGGTACCTGTGCTCCAAAGCACTACCAAGGACCAGCAGACGTTGGTGGAACTCGGATACGGAGATGGAGGCACCTAGGCCAAAGGCACTGGGGAGAACCAGTTGACGGTATTGGACCCCAGACGGGTAGCAGAAGGAAAAGAGGCAATGTCACAACCGAGTACCAGCTGACATTACTGTGACACGGTTACTAAGCAGGAGGTACCTGTGCTCCAAAGCACTACCAAGGACCAGCAGACGTTGGTGGAACTCGGATACGGAGATGGAGGCACCTAGGCCAAAGGCACTGGGGAGAACCAGTTGACGGTACTGGACCCCGGACGGGTAGCAGAACGCACCCATGAAAATGTAAGTTGACAGGACGCAAGCCGTCCGTAGTTACCGAATCACACAGTCCTACAGTGGGTGCTTGTCCTATTGTCACAATGGAAACAGCCTTTATTTACATATCCCACAGCACACATAGGAATCACCTAAACTGCAGGCACCATAGAGTCGGCTAACCCGAATGCAACACGACAGCACAACTTATTGGAGGATAATTGACGTTCACACTGCCAGGAAACAGCTGTCGTGCTGTAACCAGGCTGGCCAGGAGTCAGTACCCCTGCCAATTACTTACGAGCAACAAATGGCGGTGTTGTAGCCCAGGGAGTAGAGTTCAGGTGGTAGAAAGATGAACATAACAGGAGACATGGAAAACGTTGCCAAACAGTTATTTAATCTGAAAACGGACAGGCAAATTCAGGTGAGATCCATGCCTTGTTCATTTTCAGAAAAGTAAGCCGGTCTACATTCTCTGAGGATAGTCGCATGCGACGGTCTGTTACTACACCACCTGCAGCACTAAAGACGCGCTCAGATAATACACTGGCAGCAGGGCAAGCCAGCACCTCCAATGCATACTGGCTAAGCTCTGGCCATGTATCCAACTTAGAGACCCAAAATTTGAAAGGGGAAGAGGCATCTGGGAGTACACTTAGAGGGAAAGCCAAGTAGTCTGTCACCATCTTACGGAAACGTTTCTTCCTGGTGACTGGAGCCGTCTCGGATGGTGTAGACCTTGCTGGCGCTGTCACAAAACTTCGCCACATTTGTAACATACAGCTCTTGCCCTGTGCAGAGGCGCTGCTTGTGCTCCCTCTTGTTGTAGAGGTGTCTACACTGCCTCGAGCACAGAGCTGCTTTGTAAAGCAGTAGCAGCAGCAGCAGCTCTCTCGGCTGGAATGTACAACAGTATGGATTGCACCAGTGTGTCTTGGTACTCCTGCATTTTATGGTCCCGGTTCACCGGTGTGATGAGGGTTTGTAAGTTGTCCCGGTAGCGAGGGTCTAGGAGGGTGTACACCCAATAATCTGACGTGGTGAGAATGTGGGCGATGCGGCGGTCGTTTCTCAGGCACTGAAGCATGAAATCAACCATGTGCTGAAGACTCCCAACTGGCCAACAAAGGCTGTCCTCTGGAAGAGGCGTCATCTCTGCCTCCTCTGCATCACCCCACCCTCGCTCTACATACTGACTAGAGCGTTGTGTACCTCCCTCTGTAGGGATTTCTTCCTCCTCCATTGACTCCTCCTCATCCTCCTCATCCTCCTCACAAAGTGAGCCCTGCCCAGCCCTTTGTGAGGAACCACGTTGCGCTGACTGTCCTGAAGGTAATTGAATTTGTGACTCCTCATCCTCCACCTCTTCCAAAACCTCTTCCTTTAGTGCTTTCAGTGATTTCTGAAGCAGGCAGATAAGGGGGACAGTCATGCTGACTAGTGCATCATCTGCACTCGCCATCCGCGTTGAGACATCAAACGCACGCAAAACGTCGCAGATGTCCTTCATAGAGGCCCACTCAGTAGTGGTGAAGTGTGAACGGCGCAAATTGCGAGTTGATTGCGCCTGTTGCAGCTGATACTCCATTACTGCTGGCTGCTGCTCACACAACCGCTCCAACATATGTAACGTGGAATTCCACCTGGTGGGTACGTCACATATGATGCGATGTTCAGGAAGGCGAAATCTGACTTGCAGAGCTGCAATGCGCGATCTGGCCATGCTGGAACGTCGCAAGTGAGCGCACTCTAGGCGGACCTTGTGCAGCAGTGCATCAAGATCCGGATAGTCCCTCAAAAAACTCTGCACGACCAAGTTGAGCACATGTGACAGACATGGTATGTGAGTGAGGTTGCCAAGGCCCAGAGCTGCCACCAGATTTCGGCCATTGTCACACACTACCAAGCCTGGCTGGAGATTAGCTGACAAAAACCACACGTCGCTCTCCTGCTTGATGGCATCCCAGAGCTCCTGCGCTGTGTGGCTTTGATTCCCCATGGAAATTAATTTCAGGACGGCCTGTTGACGTTGGCCACGGCTGTGCTCATATCGGTCGCAACAGGTAAGCGTTCACGGGTCCATGTGGAGGTATACCGTGACGGCTCGTGCAGCGATGATTCTGAGGAACTGGAGTAGGAGGAGGAATCAATGTGTACAGACTGGATTCCTGCAATCCTTGGAGTTGGCAGAACACGTACAGCGCCACTGGCAAGATCTGTACCCGGCTCCACATCATTGACCCAATGGGCAGTGAGGGAAAGGTATCGTCCCTGGCCATGGGTACTGGTCCACGCATCGGTGGTCAGGTGGACCCTGCTACTGACGGCGTTTAGTAGCGCATGTTTAATGTTTCCCTCGACATGTTTTTGCAGAGCAGGGACGGCTTGCCTGCTGAAATAAAATCGGCTTGGCACATTATATTGTGGGACTGCCAATGCCATAAAGTTCCTGAAACTGTCAGTCTCCACCAGCCTGAATGACAGCATTTCAAGGGACAGGAGTTTTGCAATGCCAGCATTCAGAGCCTGTGCTCGTGGATGGTTTGCCGAGTATGGCCGTCTTTTATCCCATGCCTGTGGTACCGATGGCTGTTTTGTGGTCTGGGAGTGTGACGATGACTGTGAACTTGCTGCTGTGGGTGGAATAACAGTTTGTCTATGGACAACAGTGACCGAGGTTCTTCCATGGAGATCCTGTGAGGAAGCCGAACCAGGTGTGTGTGAGCTGGAGGTAGAGGCTCCAACACGACCTGAAGATGTAGGTGCTGCTGTAGGTTGGCCTACATCTCCAGTGTGTCTTTGTAACTCAGCTACGTGCTTTGTCCGTACATGTTTCCACATATTTGTGGTATTCAGGTTACTGATATTTTTACCTCTTTTAACTTTTTGCTTACACAGCTTGCATTGAACATAGCAAATATCATCTACAAGTCTGTCAAAAAAGGACCACGCAGTGCAAGTCATGGGAGCGCCAATTTTGACATTTCTAAGAGAACTGCTCCCAACAGGTGCCAAACTGGAGGCTACAGGCAAGCAAGTCTGCAGCCTACCTCTCCCTCCTCTTTGTACCGTTGGGACAATCTCTTCCTCAGAGCTGCTCCCACCACCTTCCTGTTGCTCACGCCATGTTGGGTCTCGGACTTCATCATCTCCACTACCCTCTTCCAACACCTGCTGCTGTTGGATGGTCTGGGCAGCACCATGCTCCACAAAACCTGGCACCTGAGTCTCATCATCATCATAAGATGCGTTCTGCGGTGTGCTGTCCATCGGCACTGGCTCACCCGCCTCTTCAGATTGAGAGAGACACAGCTGTTGCGCATCACTGCGTAGTCCCTCTTCTTCAAATTGCAGAATGCTGCTTGCCTGTGCCCGTGTTTGCGAGCCAACAGATTCTGAGAACAGAAGCAGAGACTCAGCTGGCTCCTGTACAGAACTCTCTGACTGCCTGGGCAATTTGACAGGCGGTGAACAGACAGATGGTTGCTCAACAGTGTTGTGTTACTGAGAGGAGGTGGAAGGAATTGAAGTCGATGCATTGGCTGCCAACCAACCAACAACGGCTTCAATTTGTTCTTCCCGCAGCAGAGGGGCACGCCGAGCTCCTACCAAACTGCGCATAAAGGAACGCTCATGGGTAAAACTGGTGGATGCTGTGTCACTGAGGGCGGCAGCAGCCACAGAATCCCCACGTCCTCTCCCTG
Organism: Oophaga sylvatica; assembly: GCA_033576555.1. NCBI lineage: Eukaryota > Metazoa > Chordata > Amphibia > Anura > Dendrobatidae > Oophaga > Oophaga sylvatica. The sequence goes on from JARQOD010000003.1 coordinate 195,271,416, forward strand.
CTGAAACTCCACGGCCACGACCACGTGCCTTACTCCCTGCCTTCTTCATCTTGGTAGATTGATAAAAAAAGTCAGAAAAGTTATAAGGCCTAAGTGTGGTTATTACGCAGAGACTGAAGTGAACACTGAAACACAACTGTTCACAATCTGTGAAAGGCTACTCCTTTGTCTACTTCTATAGTGTTTGCAACCAATGTATTGGATACGGATGGAAGCGCGTCACACTAATAGATTATATTTATTTTAAATGGAATGGAGCAGAACCAATTGGAGAGAAATGAAAAGGATGAGGCGCTGAGACACGCTCAGCAGAGTACAAGCAGCAGTGCTTGAACAAGTAACTGGAGCGTGATGTGCACTCAAAAAATAAAAAACACAGACTGAAGTGAACACTGAAACACAACTGTTCACAATCTGTGAAAGGCTACTCCTTTGTCTACTTCTATAGTGTTTGCAACCAATGTATTGGATACGGATGGAAGCGCGTCACACTAATAGATGATATTTATTTTAAATGGAATGGAGCAGAACCAATTGGAGAGAAATGAAAAGGATGAGGCACTGAGACACGCTCAGCAGACTACAAGCAGCAGTGCTTGAACAAGTAACTGGAGCGTGATGTGCACTCAAAAAATAAAAAACACAGACTGAAGTGAACACTGAAACACAACTGTTCACAATCTGTGAAAGGCTACTCCTTTGTCTACTTCTATAGTGTTTGCAACCAATGTATTGGATACAGATGGAAGCGCGTCACACTAATAGATTATATTTATTTTAAATGGAATGGAGCAGAACCAATTGGAGAGAAATGAAAAGGATGAGGCACTGAGACACGCTCAGCAGAGTACAAGCAGCAGTGCTTGAACAAGTAACTGGAGCGTGATGTGCACTCAAAAAATAAAAAACACAGACCGAAGTGAACACTGAAACACAACTGTTCACAATCTGTGAAAGGCTACTCCTTTGTCTACTTCTATAGTGTTTGCAACCAATGTATTGGATACGGATGGAAGCGCATCACACTAATAGATTATATTTATTTTAAATGGAATGGAGCAGAACCAATTGGAGAGAAATGAAAAGGATGAGGCACTGAGACACGCTCAGCAGAGTACAAGCAGCAGTGCTTGAACAAGTAACTGGAGCGTGATGTGCACTCAAAAAATAAAAAACACAGACTGAAGTGAACACTGAAATACAACTGTTCACAATCTGTGAAAGGCTACTCCTTTGTCTACTTCTATAGTGTTTGCAACCAATGTATTGGATACGGATGGAAGCGCGTCACACTAATAGATTATATTTATTTTAAATGGAATGGAGCAGAACCAATTGGAGAGAAATGACAAGGATGAGGCACTGAGACACGCTCAGCAGAGTACAAGCAGCAGTGCTTGAACAAGTAACTGGAGCGTGATGTGCACTCAAAAAATAAAAAACACAGACTGAAGTGAACACTGAAACACAACTGTTCACAATCTGTGAAAGGCTACTCCTTTGTCGACTTCTATAGTGTTTGCAACCAATGTATTGGATACGGATGGAAGCGCGTCACACTAATAGATGATATTTATTTTAAATGGAATGGAGCAGAACCAATTGGAGAGAAATGAAAAGGATGAGGCACTGAGACACGCTCAGCAGACTACAAGCAGCAGTGCTTGAACAAGTAACTGGAGCGTGATGTGCACTCAAAAAATAAAAAACACAGACTGAAGTGAACACTGAAACACAACTGTTCACAATCTGTGAAAGGCTACTCCTTTGTCTACTTCTATAGTGTTTGCAACCAATGTATTGGATACAGATGGAAGCGCGTCACACTAATAGATTATATTTATTTTAAATGGAATGGAGCAGAACCAATTGGAGAGAAATGAAAAGGATGAGGCACTGAGACACGCTCAGCAGAGTACAAGCAGCAGTGCTTGAACAAGTAACTGGAGCGTGATGTGCACTCAAAAAATAAAAAACACAGACCGAAGTGAACACTGAAACACAACTGTTCACAATCTGTGAAAGGCTACTCCTTTGTCTACTTCTATAGTGTTTGCAACCAATGTATTGGATACGGATGGAAGCGCATCACACTAATAGATTATATTTATTTTAAATGGAATGGAGCAGAACCAATTGGAGAGAAATGAAAAGGATGAGGCACTGAGACACGCTCAGCAGAGTACAAGCAGCAGTGCTTGAACAAGTAACTGGAGCGTGATGTGCACTCAAAAAATAAAAAACACAGACTGAAGTGAACACTGAAATACAACTGTTCACAATCTGTGAAAGGCTACTCCTTTGTCTACTTCTATAGTGTTTGCAACCAATGTATTGGATACGGATGGAAGCGCGTCACACTAATAGATTATATTTATTTTAAATGGAATGGAGCAGAACCAATTGGAGAGAAATGACAAGGATGAGGCACTGAGACACGCTCAGCAGAGTACAAGCAGCAGTGCTTGAACAAGTAACTGGAGCGTGATGTGCACTCAAAAAATAAAAAACACAGACTGAAGTGAACACTGAAACACAACTGTTCACAATCTGTGAAAGGCTACTCCTTTGTCGACTTCTATAGTGTTTGCAACCAATGTATTGGATACGGATGGAAGCGCGTCACACTAATAGATTATATTTATTTTAAATGGAATGGAGCAGAACCAATTGGAAAGAAATGAAAAGGATGAGGCACTGAGACACGCTCAGCAGAGTACAAGCAGCAGTGCTTGAACAAGTAACTGGAGCGTGATGTGCACTCAAAAAATAAAAAACACAGACTGAAGTGAACACTGAAACACAACTGTTCACAATCTGTGAAAGGCTACTCCTTTGTCTACTTCTATAGTGTTTGCAACCAATGTATTGGATACGGATGGAAGCGCGTCACACTAATAGATTATATTTATTTTAAATGGAATGGAGCAGAACCAATTGGAGAGAAATGAAAAGGATGAGGCACTGAGACACGCTCAGCAGAGTACAAGCAGCAGTGCTTGAACAAGTAACTGGAGCGTGATGTGCACTCAAAAAATAAAAAACACAGACTGAAGTGAACACTGAAACACAACTGTTCACAATCTGTGAAAGGCTACTCCTTTGTCTACTTCTATAGTGTTTGCAACCAATGTATTGGATACGGATGGAAGCGCGTCACACTAATAGATTATATTTATTTTAAATGGAATGGAGCAGAACCAATTGGAGAGAAATGAAAAGGATGAGGCACTGAGACACGCTAAGCAGAGTACAAGCAGCAGTGCTTGAACAAGTAACTGGAGCGTGATGTGCACTCAAAAAATAAAAAACACAGACTGAAGTGAACACTGAAACACAACTGTTCACAATCTGTGAAAGGCTACTCCTTTGTCTAGTTCTATAGTGTTTGCAACCAATGTATTGGATACGGATGGAAGCGCGTCACACTAATAGATTATATTTATTTTAAATGGAATGGAGCAGAACCAATTGGAGAGAAATGAAAAGGATGAGGCACTGAGACACGCTCAGCAGAGTACAAGCAGCAGTGCTTGAACAAGTAACTGGAGCGTGATGTGCACTCAAAAAATAAAAAACACAGACTGAAGTGAACACTGAAATACAACTGTTCACAATCTGTGAAAGGCTACTCCTTTGTCTACTTCTATAGTGTTTGCAACCAATGTATTGGATACGGATGGAAGCGCGTCACACTAATAGATTATATTTATTTTAAATGGAATGGAGCAGAACCAATTGGAGAGAAATGACAAGGATGAGGCACTGAGACACGCTCAGCAGAGTACAAGCAGCAGTGCTTGAACAAGTAACTGGAGCGTGATGTGCACTCAAAAAATAAAAAACACAGACTGAAGTGAACACTGAAACACAACTGTTCACAATCTATGAAAGGCTACTCCTTTGTCTACTTCTATAGTGTTTGCAACCAATGTATTGGATACGGATTGAAGCGCGTCACACTAATAGTTAAATTTCATGGAGCAGCAAGAATTACACTGAAGAAAAAAAAAAAGAGTCTGTGAGTGACACGTGCAGATGCCTACAGACAGCGTTGCATACAGAGCAAACTGCAGCGTCACCTGCACTCACACACACCTTGCAGAGCTGTTAAAACAACACTGCAGGCAAAAGGAAGCTTTACACAGTGGTTGGTGCTAGCCTGCCTACAGCACAGTACACTAAATCGCAATCTCTAACTGTCCCTCAGAGTCAGCACAGCAGCGTTCTGTCCCTTACTGAATTCACAGCACAGTGACGCTAAAATGGCGGCGGCGCCTTTTATAGTGCATTCTGACATCATTTCAGCATCCAATCACAGCCATGCCATTAGTTAACATGACCGCAGCAGTACAGGATGTGCCCACACTTCTTAGGATTCCTCATTGGCTGACTAAAATCACATTGCCTATCAAAGAATTATGGGAACTTCCGATTCCGGTATACGAATATATGGAAAATATCGGAACTAAGTATCGAAAGGCCAAAACAGCTAATATCGGCCGATACCCGATACTTGCGGTATCGTATCGCTCAACACTACTTGTGAGCCATCTGAGGTATCACAGGAACCATTTCTATTTAAAGTCTGCCTGGTTTGTTTCAATCCTCATAAGAGGAAACTCAAATACAGCCCTTGTCCAGCATAAAGTCCATACAATAGTGTGGGTTCGCCCACTTGGCTTACTCTCTTCGAGAGATTCTGGCTTGTCTCTCTCTAGCTCCAACACAACCCACCCTGCTCAGCATCCCCCATCTGACTGACCAATTAACACATGGCCTGGTTTTAGTCATAGTTATAGAGGTGTACATAATCAGGATCTGTAGTGCTAGGATTTAATCCTAGTCTACCTGGCTTTCCTACAAAAGATAGATGGATAGATAGATAGATAGATAGATAAGATAGATAGATAGATAGATAGATAGATAGATAGATAGATAGATAGATAGATAGATACAGGTGCTTCTCACAAAATTAGAATATCATCAATACAAAAGGTAAAACTCGTATTATATACAGTCATGGCCAAAAGTTTTGAGAATGACACAAATATTATATTTTCACATGATCTGTTGCCCTCTGGTTTTTATGTGTGTTTGACAGATGTTTTTATCACAGACAGAAATATAATAATTGCAAACATATGAGTAACAAAAGCTTATATTGACAGTTAGAATGAGTTAATGCAGCAAGTCAATATTTGCAGTGTTGACCCTTCTTCTTCAGGACCTCTGCAATTCTCCCTGGCATGCTCTCAATCAAGTTCTGGACCAAATCCTGACTGATAGCTGTCCATTCTTGCACAATCAATGCTTTCATTTTGTCAGAATTTTTAGGTTTTTGTTTGTCCACCCGTCTCTTGATGATTGACCACAAGTTCTCAATGGGATTAAGATCTGGGGAGTTTCCAGGCCATGGACCCAAAATCTCTATGTTTTGTTCCCTGAGCCATTTAGTTATCACCTTTGCTTTATGGCAAGGTGCTCCATCATGCTGGAAAAGGCATTGTTGATCGCCAAACTGTTCTTGGAGGGTTGGGGTAAGTTGCTCTTGGAGGACATTCTGGTACCATTCTTTATTCATGGCTGTGTTTTTAGGCAAGACTGTGAGAGAGCCGATTCCCTTGGCTGAGAAGCAACCCCACACATGAATGGTTTCAGGATGCTTAACAGTTGGCATGAGACAAGACTGGTGGTAGCGCTCACCTTGTCTTCTCCGAATGAGGCGTTTTCCTGATGTCCCAAACAATCGAAAAGGGGATTCATCAGAGAAAATAACTTTACCCCAGTCCTCAGCAGTCCACTGCCTGTACCTTTGGCAGAATATCAGTCTGTCCATGATGTTTTTTCTGAAGAGAAGTGGCTTCTTTGCTGCCCTCCTTGAGACCAGGCCTTGCTCCAAGAGTCTCCGCCTCACAGTGCGTGCAGATGCACTCACACCTGCCTGCTGCCATTCCTGAGCAAGCTCTGCACTGCTGGTAGCCCGATCCCGCAGCTGAAACACTTTTAAGAGACGGTCCTGGCGCTTGCTGGTCTTTCTTGGGCGCCCTGGAGCCTTTTTGGCAACAATGGAACCTCTCTCCTTGAAGTTCTTAATGATGCGATAGATTGTTGACTGAGGTGCAATCTTTCTAGCTGCGATACTCTTCCCTGTTAGGCCATTTTTGTGCATTGCAATGATGACTGCACGTGTTTCTTTAGAGATAACCATGGTTAACAGAAGAGAAACAATGATGCCAAGCACCAGCCTCCTTTTAAAGTGTCCAGTGGTGTCATTCTTACTTAATCATGACAGATTGATCTCCAGCGATGTCCTCATCAACACCCACACCTGTGTTAATGGAGCAATCACTGAAAAGAGGTTAGCTGGTCCTTTTAAGGCAGGGCTGCAATGATGTTGAAATGTGTTTTGGGGGATAAAGTTCATTTTCTAGCCAAATATTGACTTTGCAAGTAATTGCCGTTAAGCTGATCACTCTTTATAACATTCTGGAGTATATGCAAATTGCCATTAGAAAAAGTGAAGCAGTAGACTTTATAAAAATTAATATTTATGTCATTCTCAAAACTTTTGGCCATGACTGTAGAGTCACTACAAACAGAGTGATCTATTTCAATTGTTTATTTCTGTTAATTTTGATATTTATGGCTTATAGCCAATGAAAACCCAAAAGTCATTATCTCAGTAAATTAGAATACTTTATAACACCAGCTTGAAAAACTATTTTAAAATCCAAAATGTTAGCATAATGAAATGTATGTTCATTAAATGCACTCAATACTTGGTAGTGGCTCCTTTTACATGAATTACTACATCAATGCGGTGTGGCATGGAGGCGATCAGCCTGTGGCACTGCTGAGGTGTTATGGAAGCCCAGGTTGCTTTGATAGCAGCCTTTGGCTCGTCTGTATTGTTGGGTCTGGTGTCTCTCATCTTCCTCTTGGCAATAGCCAATAGATTCTCTATGGAGTTAAGGTCAGACGAGTTTGCTGGCGAATCAAGCACAGTGATACTGTTGTTTTTAAACCAGGTATTGGTATTTTTGGCAGTGTGGACAGGTGCCAAGTCCTGCTGGAGAATGAAATTTATATCTCCAAAAATCTTGTTGGCAGAGGTAAGCATGAAATACTCCGTGACCTTGATTTCCAGATGAAATGCAAAATTTACTTTAATCTGAAAACACCTCGGACCAATCAGCAACAGTCCAGTTCTTTTTTTCCTTGGCCCAGGTAAGACGCTTCTGGCGTTGTCTATTGGTCATTAGTGGCTTGACACAAGGAATGCGACACTTGTAGCCCATGTCCTGGATACGTCTGTGTGTGGTGGCTCTTGAAGCAATGACTCCAGCAGCAGTCCACTCCTTGTGAATCTCCCCAAATTTCTTAACAATCCTTTCAAGGCTGCGGTTATCCCGGTTGCTTGTGCACCTTTTTCTACCACACTTTTTCCTCCCACTCAACTTTCCATTAATATGCTTGGATACAGCACTCTGAACAGCCAGCTTCTTTAGCAATGACCTTTTGTCGCTTACCCTCCTTGTGGAGTGTGTCAATGACTGCCTTCTGGACATCTGTCAAGTCAACAGTGTTTCCCATGATTGTGGAGCCTACTGAAACAGACTAAGGGACCTTTTTAAACCCTTAGGAAGCCTTTACAGGTGTTTTTGTTAATTATTCTAATTGACTGAGATAATGACTTTATGGTTTTCATTGGCTGTAAGGCTGGGCTCACATCGCGTTATGGCCCTGCGTTTAACGTATCCGTTACATAGCGGCACTAACGCTATGTAACGGATGTGTTGACGCACCCATTCGACCATTATAGTAACGCATTCTAATGCATGCCAAACTCGGCATGCGTTAGCGATGATGCTTTACTTTGTGACGCACCCTCAAACGCGGTCTACAGCGATTTAGGGTGCGTTGTCTAACGCACAGCGAACGGACGTGTTCCCTGTACATAGACCTGTATGGCTAACGCATGGTAACAAAATGCTACCATGTGTTAGTGCATATGTTAGCGCTGGGGGTTAAAAA
>JARQOD010000003.1:195279552-195311917 GCA_033576555.1 Oophaga sylvatica
GTGACCTGACTCCTGGAAACCTTGAACTTGTACTCCAGCTATTCCCTACTGAGGAACCTTTGAACACTTTTGGACTCTGGAAACCTGCTGTTTGGTGAATCCATGTTTGCAGAGGAATTACGGTACAGAGAAGAGATCCTGAACCTGCTTTGGAGATTTATTGTAGTGCTTGAAATTACTCTGGCCTGCTGTGTCTCCTGACTCTGTTCCTGCAAACTGTGTGAACTTTTCAGCATGCTTGTATGAAGTAATACAAGTCATTTCATTTCAACCTATGTCTCCTGTGTTTTCCTCGCACCCAAGCACAAGACGCTATAGGAACTGTACACTATACATGACAGAGAGTCAACGGGTGGGGATAATTATATCTTCACTGAGGGAGTGTCCGCAGTCTTGGGCTTTTTTCCTTACCCCCAACCGCCCCTGAGAGAATGTCTGTTGATAAGTTTTTTGAGGCTCTGGGCCTCATCTATCATGAACCAGACCGAGTCAGATTGGCGGAGGACACTATTATGGGTCTATCGCAAGGAAAGCTCTTTGCTGAATGTTACTGTTCGGAATTTCGGAGGTGGTCCCCACAGGTGTCTTGGAACGACTTGGCACTCATGTGTCAGTTCCAGAGGGGACTGTCTGGTCATTTAAAGGATGCCCTAGCTCTGCATCCTCCTCCCAGCTCTCTGGAAGAGGCCATGACTCAGGCCGTTCGCATGGTTTGGAGGTTACGGGAGAGAGGAGTTGTGCAATGGGAAGCCCCTTTCCTTCCGGTTAAACCAGAACCTTCACAACCTGCTGAGCCCATGGAAGTAGGGGCCATCACCTTCAAGGAAAAGGAGAGGAGACGTCGACGGGAAGGCAAACTTTGTTTTTACTGCGGTGCTCCAGGACACTGGAAGAAGGACTGTCCCTCCTGTACTTCTACTCCCAAGGTGTCGGGAAAATGCCTAAGTCTGGGTACCTACCGAGGAGGTTGCCCAGACTCACAGGTAACTTTTTCCTCATTCCTTAAAATACTGTTAAAAGTGGAACTTGGTGTTGAGAACTGCTTCACTCCCACTTTGGTCTTTGTGGACTCTGGGTCATCCATGAACCTTACTGACTCTAAACTGGTGGCCAGCTGTAAGGTAGGGACAGTTAGATTGGAGACTCCCATTAAAATTGTGGCCATTGACTCTACACCCCTCACCAAGGGTGGGGTTAATTTAAATTTCTAAAGAGTTCACCCTCAAGGTGGGGGCCCTACACCAGGAGCGTATTTCATGTTTTGTCTTGGATAATCTCCCTGCTGGCCTGGTGTTGGGGTTTCCTTGGTTGCAACTTCATAACCTGGTTATTGACTGGGGATCCTGGGATATTTTGTCAAGTGGGGACCTAATTGTTTTGAAGGTTGTCTTACTACTATGTCTATGTCATCCGTCACTCTGGAGGGTATTCCGGAGTACCTTAAGGACTTTGCGGATGTATTCTCCGAAAAAGAGGCTGAGGTTTTACCACCACACCGCCCATTTGATTGTACCATTGATCTTGTTCCTGATGCTAGATTGCCCAAGGCTCGTTTGTATAAGTTGTCGTTTTTATTGGTACCATTTTTAAGCACGTGACATTTTTTGATCGCTTTTTATTTCGATTTTTGGGAGGTTGGAATGAACAAAAATCAGCAATTCATGAATTTCTTTTGGGGGGCGTTTATATCGTTCTGCGTGTGATAAAATTGATAAAGCAGTTTTATTCTTCGGGTTAGTACGATTACAGCGATACCTCATTTATATAATTTTTTTATGTTTTGGTGCTTTTATACAATAAAAACAATTTTATATAAAAAATAATTATTTTTGCATTGCTTTATTCTGCGAGCTATAACTTTTTTATTTTTTTGCTGATGATGCTCTATGGCGGCTCGTTTTTTGCAGGACAAGATAATGTTTTCAGCAGTACCATGTTTATTTATATCGGTCTTTTTGATCGCGTGTTATTCCACTTTTGGTTCGGCTGTATGATGATAAAGCATTGATTTTTTGCTTTGTTTTTTTTTTTTTAAGGGGTTCACTAAAGGAAATAACTAGTGGGACAGGTTTATAGGGCGGGTCGTTATGGACGCGGCGATACCAAATATGTGTACTTTTATTGTTTTGTTTTTTTTATTTACAGGAAGAAATGAATTTATTGGGGAATTTTTTTTTCCTTTATTTTGGAATTTTTTTTTTACACTTGTTATTTTTATTTTTTTAACTTTTTTACTTTGTCCCAGGTGGGACATTACAGTATAGGGTCAGATCGCTGGTCTCACAGTGTGCACAGCACTCTGTGAGACCAGCGATCTCACAGGCAGTGCTGCAGGCTTCCTCAGCGCCTGCTCTCAGCCGGAAGCCTGAAGAAGCCGCCTCCCTGCAGGACCCGGCGGCCATTTGGATCTGGAGTCTTGCAGGGAGGAAGGCCTCAGAACAGCGTGATCACATCGCGCTGTTCTGAGGGTCTTAGGGGAGCACGCAGGGAGCCCTCTCCCTGCGCGATGCTCCCCTGTGCCCCCGGTACACCGCAATCATGTTTGATCACGGTGTGCCAGGGTTAATGTGCCGGGAGCAGTCCATGACCGCTCCTTGCACATAGTGCCGGGTGTCAACTGTGATAATCAGCTGACACCCGGCCGCGATCTGCCACGCTCCCCCTGGGAGCGCGTCCGATCGCTTCGACGTACTATCCAGTCCATGGTCAGATTGTCCCGGGTTTCATGGACGGGATAGTACGTCGCATGGCAGAAAGGGGTTAAAGGTCTTCAGCATTTCTTGGGGTTCGCTAATTATTATAGGAAATTTATAAGGGTGTTTTTTCAAAATGTTAAGCCTCTCACTGATTTGACCCGAAAGGAAGTGTTTCATGTCCGCCCATGTATTGCTTCAACTGGATCCATCTGAACGGTTTATTGTAGAGGTGGATGACTCGGAGGTGGGGGTACTATTGTCCCAGGGACCTGTCACTTTAACCAATTTAAAACCTTGTGCCTTCTTCTCGAAGAAATTCTCTTCTGCGGAAAAGATTATGATGTAGGTAACAGAGAGTTATTGGCCATTAAACTGGCATTTGAAGAATGGAGGCATTTTTATGGAGGAGGCGGTCCATCGAATCACTGTGATTACAGATCATAAGAATCTGACATACATCGAGTCTGCCAAGAGGTTGACACCGAGGCAGGCAAGATGGTCACTTTTTTTCTCACGGTTTCAATTCTCTATTACCCAGTTCTAAAAATGTCAAGGCCGATGCCTTATCCCGTAGTCTGGACCCGATATCACCTCCTGAACCTCCTTCCTCCCTTCTTCAGCATGGTGTGCTTGTGGCTGGGATGTCCTCGATATTGGAGTGGAAGATTTGTGGGGCTCAGTCCCTTGCCCCTCCATCATTGCCAGTTAATAAGTTCTTTGTGCCCATTCAATTTCGTCTCAGGATACTTTGGGAGTTTCATGATTTAGCCCTGAGTAGGACATCCTGGAATCTCAGCTACCCGTAAAGCTGTCTCTAGGTTGTTTTGGTGGTCCTCGTTGGCTGCGGATGTGGTTAAGTTCGTGTCGTTCTGTGATGTATGTGCTCATTCTTAAAGCTCCCACAACGGGCCGGCCGGGGAATTGGTGTCTTTGCCAATTCCTGATAGACCATGGACTCATCTGTCCATGGATTTTATCACCGATCTTCCTCCTTCTAGTGGTAAAACGGTCATTTTGGTGGTGGAGGACAGATTTAGTAAGCAGGGCACTTTGTACCTTTAACAGGTCTGCCTAATGCTGAGACGTTAGCTAAATTGTTTGTTGAACATGTGGTGCGGCTGCATGGTGTGCCTGTGAGTGTGGTTTCGGACAGGAGAGTGCAGTTTGTGTCCAAGTTTTGGAGGGCTTTTTGTAAAAGGTTAGTTATCTGTTTGAACTTTTCTTCAGCATATCATCCTGAGACTTATGGTCAGACAGAAAAATATTTAGACTTGAGAGTCCTCAGTGGTTGATACCTTTTAATGGCTAACTGAAAAGATGGTAACAAATTGCAAGCTTTCGAGACTACTCAGGTCTCTTCATCAGGCTGAACTAATACAAAATCTGAAGAATCACATATTTATACAATTTATATTTATGGAGGAGGTCAGACAGAAAGAACCAATCAGTCCTTGGAACAAATCTTGCGTTGTCTGACCAACACTTGGCAGGACAATTGGTGTTCCTCTTTGCCTGTCGCTGAATTTGCTTTTAATAATCGCGTTAATCAGTCCACGGGTACCTCAACTTTGTTCTGTAATTATGGGTTTCACGCTCATTTTGGGGAATTTTCTCAACTGGATTCAGGGTGCCCTGGGGCTGATCTAGCTGTGCAATGTTTGGGGGCGGTGAGGCAGAAGGTTCAGAGGAATATTGTGGAGGCACAGGGGAGGTATAACTTCTATGCTGACAAAAGACGATCTGTGGGGCCAGTATTCCGGGTTGGGGATATGGTATGGTGGTCGACCTGGAATATTAAGCTTAAAGTTCCTTCTGCTAAGTTGGAGCCCAAGTTCATTGGCCCTTATGAGATTGTGGAGTTGGTCAATCCTGTGGCCTTCCTTTGCGCCTTCCCCCGTCTTTACGGATTCCCAACGTGTTCCATAAAGCTCTTTTGAAATCGTTGGGGTCTTCCTCTGGGGAATCTCCTTCTCCTCTGCCACCTATTTCAGTGGATGGCCAGAATGAGGCTACTTTCACACTTGCGTTTTTTTGCGCAGCGCATTGTGCGCACATGAAACGCATTAAAAAAACGCATGCAAACACTTATAAACGCTGCGATATTTAGTCGCATCAGCGTGCGCATTACGACCAAAAAACGCAGCGTTTGTATGCGATTTCAAGCGTTTTTGCATGCGTTTGCGTTTTTTCGGCGCATGGGTTGTCTACTTGTCACATTTCTATCAACTGTGTCTCTATCAACTGTGTCTCTATCAACTGTCTCTATCATCTCTGTCTCTATCATCTCTGTCTCTATCATCTGTCTCTATCATCTCTGTCTCTATCATCTCTGTCTCTATCATCTGTCTCTATCACATCATCTGTCTCTATCATCTGTCTCTATCATCTGTCTCTATCATCTCTGTCTCTATCATCTCTGTCTCTATCATCTGTCTCTATCATCTCTGTCTCTATCATCTGTCTCTATCATCTCTGTCTCTATCATCTCTGTCTCTATCATCTCTGTCTCTATCATCTGTCTCTATCATCTCTGTCTCTATCATCTCTGTCTCTATCATCTGTATCTATCATCTGTCTCTATCATTTCTGTCTCTATCATCTCTGTCTCTATCATCTGACTCTATCATCTCTGTCTCTATCATCTCTGTCTCTATCACCTATTTATCTACACTCCTCACAATGTATCTTGTGTAGGGGGTTGTCTAAACAAGTTAGACATTATTTACTCAAAAATCGCGTGCGCGTAAAAGCGCTGATGAGCGCAAATCCATGCGCACGCCAGCGCACCCATAGACTGCAATGTTATTTTTTGCGCATAGCATGCGCACACGTGCGCACGCGTTTTTTTAAAGCGGTTGGGCGGAAAAAAAATGCAACATGTAGCGTCTAGCGCGTATGGATGCACACCTGGAAAATGCGCAGCGCACGCTAAACGCAGATGAACGCATGCAAGCGCTAGACCCTGCGCCCGCCATGTTAAAGATAGGGGAACATTGCGCATGCGTCCGATAGCGCACGATGCGCTGCGCAAAAAAACGCAAGTGTGAAAGTAGCCTGAGTATGAGGTAGAACGGATTGTGGACTCTCACATGGTCTGTTGCTCACTCCAGTATCTGGTCCATTGGAGGGGCTACGGTTCGGAGGACTGGTCCTGGATTCCGGCGCGATCGGTCCATGCGGATCGGTTGGCCCGGGCCTTTCATATCCTGTGTCCTGGGAAGCCTGGGGGTCCGGTGGCCCCCCTTGAGAGAAGGGTACTGTCATGATCCAGTTTGGGGTTTGCTTCTTGCTTTTCTTTCCCCGGCCTGGTCATGGAGTGGTTAACTTTTCCGGCCTTTTGTTTGGGTCTAGGGTGGCTATTTACTGGTGCTATTTTTGGTAGCCTTTGTCAGTGATAGTTCTGGTCCTTGGCTTGAGCAGCTGATCCGTTTACCCTAGTGATCCTTCTGCCTTTGACTTCCTGTGATTGTGTCTGACCTGTTCTTTATCCCTGACTTTGTGTATGTTTTGTGTACATTAAGTGATTTCCCTACAGTGTATGACTCAGCTTGAACTCTGAACCCCGCCTCCTGTTTTTTTGTCTCTGGTACTACGTTCCCCGACCAGCTTTTGACCCACTGGCTTGTACCTCGACTCCTCTTTCCATCTCACATTTTAGATACCACGCTCCCGTCTGGCTCTGACTTTTGGCTCGTCTCTGACCTCGTGCATTGCTGTAACCTCTGGTACTTTGTCTTCCTGTTTGTTGCTGACATCGGCCTGTCTGACTACTCTGCTTCCTCCTGGTGGTGGCCTGCACTCCTGCACTGAGGTGCTACACAGTAAGGGCAGCCCTTTTTCCCCGTAACAGCGCCCCCTGGTGGAGGCTGCACACAACTGCTCCGCAGTTGCTTTACATGATCATTGTGGCCAGAGAGTTCTATTTTAGCCTCATCGATCCGCAGGACCTGTTTCCAAAATGCATCAGACTTGTTTAGCTGTTCTTTTGCATATTTCTGATGCTGAGTTGGTGAGGCCGCAGGAGATATTTTCTTCTTATGACTCTTCCATGAACACCATATTTGTTCAGGTGTCTCTGAACAGTAGAACTAGGTAACACAACTCCAGAGTCTGCTAGATCTTTCTGCATGTCTTTTGCAATCAAGCGTAGGTTCTGATTTGCTTCTCTACCAATCCTACGAACAGCTCTCAATGAAAGTTTGCTTTGTCTTCTAGACCTTATCTTGACCTCCACTGTTCCTGTTAACTAATAATAATAATATGCAGGCTTGCTCCCATTGACATTTTATCAGTGACCACTTTCTACTTTCTACATTTTGCTACAGGTATCTTAAGGATTTTTCCACTGTCGTATATCTATACTGCCCTATTGTGCAGAGGACTCTTCTGGACTTCTCTGTGGTGTGTCCACCCACATATACATATATATTTATCATCTACCCTGTTATCATTAAATATCTTATGCAGGTTTATGCTCATTCTATGTATATTTACCTGGGGATATTAATTTGTATTAAGTGCAGGCTTTCTAATCACCTTTCTCCCACGGGGCTTAGTGCAATATACTTCTAAGTGCAATATTTATTTCATATGTATAACATTGTTTTACAGAGTGCTCTGGGTTGTTTATTGCAGTCTCTTATCTAAATATATTTATACCGTATATACTCGTGTATAAGCCGACCCGTGTATAAGCCGACCCCCCTTATTTTGCCACAAAAAACTGGGAAAACTTATTGACTCGTGTATAAGCCGGGTGTATAAACTGCAATCCTGCTCTGTGCTGCCCCCGTCCTGCTCCTTGCTCCCCCATCCAGCTCTGTGCTCCCCCATTCTCCTCTGTACTCCCCCCTCCTGCTCCGTCCTCCGCTGTGCTCCCCCATTCCTTCTCCGACCTCCTGTGCCCCCCCCTCCTGCTCCGTGCTCCTCTGTGATCTCCATCCTCTCCCCCCATCCTGCTCGGTGCTCCTCTGTGCCCTCCATCCTCCCCCCGTCCTGCTCCATGCTTCCCCGTCCTCCTCCATGCTTCCCCCGTCCTCCGTTCTCCCCCGGTCCTCCTCCATGCTTCCCCGTCCACCGTTCTCCCCCCCCGTCAGTGTTGGAGAGCTGCAGGAAGCCGGGGAGAGCGCAGGATTGCAGGGACGCTCAGCGATGGCACGGGGAGGGGTGAGTATGATCCCAGCCACCGGCTCCTGCCGCGGCATCCCCTCCCCCGCTGGTTTCTGCCCTATGACTCGTGTATAAGCCGAGGGGGCATTTTCAGCACGAAAAAAGGTGCTGAAAATCTCGGCTTATACACGAGTATATACGGTACATTTATTTCTTCAAAATACCTCCTTTTGTGCTTTGTAGTTTATGTGCGCTAACTACTTGTTTAACAATTTAATAATAATCTGTATTTTTATATAGCGCTAACATATTCCGCAGCGCTTTACAACTTTTGCACACATAATAATCATTGTCCCCGATGGGGCTCACAATCTAAATTCCCTATCTTTGGAAGGAAACCGGAGTACCCAGAGAAAACCCACGCAAACACGGGGAGAACATACAAACTCGTTGGTGGGATTTGAACCCAGGACTCCATCGCTGCAAGGCTGCAGTGCTAACCGCTGAGCCACCATTAGCTACCATTTCTTAAATACATGTCAAACTGAGGAAAGGGCAACTTGAAAACGTTTTGCTATCTTCTTATAGCCTTCTCCTCCTTTATGGGCCTCCACCATTTTCATTTTCAGAGTGCTAGGCAGCTTCTTAGAAGAAACCATGGCTGCTGTTTTTTGGCACAAGGTTACAGGAGGCTGGGTTTTTATAATGCTGGGAAATTTGCATCAGCTGGTCTTTTCTAACGATGATAGTGAACAAGCCATAGCCCCAACAAGCTAATTAAGGTCTGAAACCTTGGTCAAAGTTATCTGAGCATAAAAATTGTCAAGTTTGCTCAAACTCAGCCCATTTCCTTTTTATAATTTTTAAAATATAAAAAAGTCAATTTTTTTTGCCTAAAATACAAAGGAAATGTGTCATCCTTATCTTTAGGCCTTTTAGAGATCATTTCATCTTCAACTTGCTTAACTGTTCACAATAACTACCGTATATATATATATTGACACATACATTGTATACTGCAGTGTGATCTTTATGGATAAATCGTGAGGTAAATGTGCTTCTCACTGTTCAGTGCAGCTGACGTTCCTGACTTGTTGAGCATCAAACGGGTTGTGCATTATTGGACCAACTCTTTTTATGTTCCTAATGTGCCTAATAAAAAAAGTATACTTGCCTCCTGGATCAATGCTGCTTCGAGTGCATAACTGTGAGCCCTGCAACCCCTCAGTGGCTGCTGATAAGCAATGTAACATGGGCCAAGATCAGATCCGGGAGGTAAATATGCTTTTTTTTATTATTTTAATAGACCAATTAGCGACATTAGTGGACAAGCCCTTTAAATATTCTTGCCATGCATAAATCCAACAGTATTTTACTTCAGGATATAATTATCCCTGGCTCTGCTATAGGTGGATTTTATGCTGCTCCATGGTTTTGGTGCCACAGGTATTAGGGTATGTTTCCACGGTCAGGAAACCCGCGGATTGGACGCTGCGTACGGCGGGTCCAATAGGTCTTTTTTCATTTTTCCACCGCCCTGGGCCAATTAATAACATAATTAAAAGCAGTGACAACCCCTATCTATTACATAAAAAAGATGAAAAAATAAACGGTCATTTATTGTTCATGTGACACGTGGCTTATGATTCCAATGTATTCATGAGCATAAAGCCACAGCCTCGTTTTACCCCTCACAGCAACATGTAAAGAAACAGAACTTGATGCACCATTTATACGTATGTCAATTCTTTCTGTGGGTTCCCACTGTGGATTTGACCCTTTGCAAGACATAGGATAAAATCCTCAACAAGTGTTTTTCCATCACATGTGGACATACCCTTCAATGTTTCTCTTTCAACCTTTTTGCAATAGACTGTCTGCTATGCAAAACACATTTTTGTCTCCATAGGAAAATATTTTCATGATTTTCCTGTGACCCACGGGTGACAAAGTGGCTAGATATTCTGGGTTGGCAAACATTTTCTTATATGCAAAGAAAAAGACATATATTTTTATTAATTAATAATAATAATATAATAATAAGTAAGAAATAATAAAAAATACATGTACATATTTCCTACACCTACTGCTAGCTTTACATTTTCTAGGCAATTCAGGATGCTGGCACTCTCCCTGGCAGTTTCCACCTGTGGCACAAGACTCATTACAATCCTTACCCCTGCTAAGCCCCTGTGCCATGAAGCTACCATAAATCAACAGAGAACCCTGCAGAAAAGTAAATGGAGTGAAAATGTTATCTAAAAAGATGAGTTTTATGTGTAAATCAGCCAGTACAGCGCTGACTGCCAGGAGCTAAACTAGTGATCTTCTTTCTGGACTTCGAATTTATGTCATTTCGCTGGAAGAGATACTTTACAGCCGCTCTATAAAAAGTCAATGGAAAAAACTATGTGAAAATGTTCCTAAAAAAAAAACTGCCCTTATTACCTACGGTATAGCAACCAATCGTAGCTCATCTATAATATTTCTAGAATAGACTATGAAATGAAAGCTGTGTTCTGATTGGTTACCAATGTCTTAAAGTGGAACTATAATTTTGATAAATGTGCCTATAGTTTTACAAAGTGACAGCTACATTTTAAGTTACAATAAGAAACACAGACTTTTATAGACTTTTCTTTATCATTCATACATTTGCATGTGTTGATATCTCATGGTAACACCACCACCACCACCTCTATCTGTTCTCACTTAATTCCTAAATCCTCCATTAATTGCTTCACTGCCTGGGCACTAATTGCAGCACCCCATCATCCTTGACATCTGACATCCTGCTCCTAATTTAACCCTTTAACGACCGCCGATACGCCGATACATTAAGGGTTAGCATTAGGGTTAGGGTTATAATTATGGTTAGGGTTAGGCTGGGTTCATACTGCGTTATGGCAGTCCGTTAGAAGGACTGCGTTACACCGCGATATAACGCGGTGTAACGCAGTCCGTTAACGCTGCCATTCACCCCATTTGAGGACGCATCGCGACGCATGCCGTAAAGCGGCATGTGTTCGCGACGTGCCATCATTCAGTGACGGAGCCTCGGACGCGGGCTGCAGCGTCTGGGCTCCGTCACTGGTAGCGCAGATGAATCATCTGCTGATTCCTCTGCGCTAGCGGGTATAGCATAACGCGATCGCGTTATACTAAACCGTTACCAGCCCGTCAACGCTATGTGTTGAACGGGCTGGTAAAACGCAAAATGAACCTAGCCTTAGGGTTAGGGTTATAATTAGGGTTAGAATTAGGGTTAGGGTTAGAATTAGGGTTAGGGTTAAAATTAGGGTTAGGGTTACAGTTAGAGTTAGGGTTACAATTAAGGTTAGGGTTACAATTAGGGTTGGAATTAGGGTTGGGATTTAGGTTAGGATTAGGGTTGGGATTAGGGTTGGGGTGTGTTGGGTTAGGGTTGGAGCTAGAATTGAGGGGTTTCTACTATTTAGGCACATCAGGGGGTCTCCAAACACGACGTGGCGTTCAAAAAGTCAAATGGCGCTCCCTCCCTTCCGAGCCCTGCCATGCGCCCAAACAGTGGTTTACCCCAACATATGGGGTCTCAGCGTACTCAGGACAAATTGCACACCAATTTCGGGGTTCTAATTTCTCCTGTTACCCTTGGGAAAATAAAAAATAGCTGGCTAAAAAAATGATTTTTGAGAAAAATAATGATTTTTTATTTTAACGGCTCTGCGTTTATAAATTTCTGTAAAACACTTGGGGGTTCAAAGTGCTCACCACACATCTAGATAAGTTCATTAAGGGGTCTAGTTTCCAAAATGGGGTCACTTGTGGGGGGTTTCCACTGTTTAGACACATCAGGGGGTCTCCAAACACGACGTGGCGTTCAAAAAGTCAAATGGCGCTCCCTCCCTTCTGAGCCCTGCCATGCGCCCAAACAGTGGTTTACCCCAACATATGGGGTATCAGCGTACTCAGGACAAATTGCACACCAATTTTTGGGTTCTAATTTCTCCTGTTACCTTTGGGAAAATAAAAAATAGCTGGCTAAAAAAATCATTTTTGAGGAAAAAAATGATTTTTTATTTTCACGGCTCTGCGTTTATAAATTTCTGTGAAGCACTTGGGGGTTCAAAGTGCTCACCACACATCTAGATAACCTCCTTGGGGGGTCTAGTTTCCAAAATGGTGTCACTTGCAGGGGGTTTCTACTGTTTAGGCACATCAAGGGCTCTGCAAACACAACATGACGCCCGCAGAACATTCCATCAAAGTCTGCATTACAAAATGGCGCTCCTTCCCTTCAAAGCACTCCCATGCGCCCAAACAGTAGTTTCACCCCACATATGGGGTATCAGCGTACTCAGGAAAAATTGCACAACTTTTGGGGTCCAATTTCTCCTGTTACCCTTGGGAAAATAAAAAAAATAGCGGGCTAAAGAATCATTTTTGAGGGAAAAAATGATTTTTTATTTTCACGGCTCTACGTTTATAAATTTCTGTGAAGCACTTGGGGGTTCAAAGTGCTCACCACACATCTAGACAAGTTCCTTAAGGGGTCTAGTTTCCAAAATGGTGTCATTTGTGGGGGTTTCCACTGTTTAGGTGTATCAGGGGCTCTCCAAACGCGACATGGCGTCCAATTTCAATTCCAGCCAATTTTGGTTTGAAAAAGTCAAACGGCGCTCCTTCCCTTCCAAGCCCTGCCGTGTGCCCAAACAGTGGTCCCCCCCACATATGGGGTATCAGCGTACTCAGGACAAATTGGACAACAACTTTTGTGGTCTAATTTCTCCTGTTACCCTTGGGAAAATAAAAAATTGGGGACTAAACGATCTGGTTTGTGGAAAAAATATGACTTTTTATTTTCATGCCCGGGAGTTATAAACTTCTGTGAAGCACTTGGGGGTTCAAAGTGCTCACCACACATCTATATAAGTTCCTTAGGGGGTCTAGTTTCCAAAATGGTGTCACTTGTGGGGGGTTTCCACTGTTTAGACACATTAGGGCCTCTACAAACACGACATGGCGTCCAGCCAATTCTGCGTTGAAAAAGTCAAACGGCGCTCCTTCCCTTCCAAGCTCTGCCATGCACCCAAACAGTGGTTTACCCCCACATATGGGGTATCAGCATGCTCAGGACAAATTGAACAAAAACTTTTGGGGTCTTGTTACCCTTGGGAAAATAAAAATTGGGGTGAACAGATCGTTTTTGTGGAAAAAATATGATTTTTTATTTTCACGGTTCTATGTTATAAACTTCTGTGAAGCACTTGGAGGTTCAAAGTGCTCACCACACATCTAGATAAGTTCCTTATGGGGTATAGTTTCCAAAATGGGGTCACTTGTGATGGGTTTCCACTATTTAGACACATCAGGGCCTCTACAAATGCGACATGGCGTCCAGCCAATTCTGCGTTGAAAAAGTCAAATGTCGCTCCTTCCCTTGCGACCTCTGCCGTGCGCCCAAAAAGTGCTTTAGCCCCACATATGGGGTATCGGCTTATTCAGGAGAAATTGCACAACAAATTTTGTGGTTCACTTTTTCTTTTAACAGTTGTGAAAATATAAAAAATTTGTTCCGAAGTAAAGTTTTTGCAAAAAAAGTTAAATGTTAATTTTTTCCTTCCACATTGCTTCAGTTCCTGTGAAGCACGTAAAGGGTTAATAAACTTCTTGAATGTGGTTTTGAGCACCTTGAGGGATGCAGTTTTTAGAATGGTGTCACTTTTGGGTATTTTCTATCGTATAGACCCCTCAAAGTGACTTCAAATGTGATGTGGTCCCTAAAAAAAAAATGGTGTTGTAAAATGAGAAATCGCTGGTCAAATTTAACCCTTATAACTTTGTAACAAAAAAAAATTTTGTTCCCAAAATTGTGCTGATGTAAAGTAGACATGTGGGAAATGTTATTTATTAAGAAATTTGTGTAACATATCTCTCTGATTTAAGGGCATAAAAATGTAAAGTTTGAAAATTGTTAAATTTTCAAAATTTTCGCCATATTTCCATTTTTTCATAAATAAACACAAGTCATATCAAATAATGTTACCACTAACGTGATGTACAATATGTCACGAAAAAACATTCTCAGAATCAACTGGATTCGTTAAAGCGTTCCAGAGTTATAACCTCATAAATTGACAGTGGTCAGAATTGTAAAAATTGGCCCGGTCATTAAGCTGCAGAATGGCTCTGTCACTAAGGGGTTAAGGGTATGCCACACTAAGCGAGATCTCTAGCGAGATCGCTACTGCGTCACCATTTATGACGCAGTAGAGATCTTGTTAGCGACTTAGCTGTGTGTGACATGTAGCAGCGATATGGCCCCCGCTGCGATGTCGCTGATCATTCATGAACGTTCTGAGCCGTTTTTTGGTCGTTGGTGTCCCACTGGTGAGCCTGAATCGCTGAGTGTGACACCCTTTATGAACGACTTCACCAGCGTCGCAGGTGGGACTAGGTTTTCCCAACGACCGCAGAGGTCGTTATACAGATCGCTGATGAGTTGTGTTTGGAATCTAACTAGCGATCACATAGCGATCGCACTAGCGATCTCGCCAGGTCGTGTCGTTGTCGTGATCGCTGATACGATCGCTAAGTGTGGCAGTGCCTTTAGTCTTTTCCAAAACTCACAATTCCCAGCCTTGGAGTAGTGGTCACTACTTGGAGACTTGGGATCAAATTTTATTTGTCATACCCTCATCAATCCACAGCTAATGTTGATAGTGATGCTGATATCTATGAAGGCACTCTGTCAGTATAAAATGTTTAAACCAAGTGGAGGTTCTTGGTGTACCCTTGGCGTGGCTGCTGCCGACCTACTTGTTTTTACTCTATCCCCCTTTCTTTGATTGACAACTCTTGCCCTATAGGTCAGCGAGCACCCCTACCCTTGCACATGAAAAGACAGTTCTAGTCCCAGCCTCAGTTCACAGTGGGTTACCTCAGAAACTCTGGAGCTCTCCAAGTTGGAACGGCATCTTCTGGATGTACAACATGTCACACTCTTTGGGGCCCAACAGTGACAACTTGTTTAATAAAGATGAAGAATAGAAGAAGGTAACAATTCCTGAACTGTCCCTATTCACAGCAAAGGCTGCAGCAACAGAGGCAATGGCTCCCAGTCGGCTCTCAGGAGCTAAAACTCTCTTGGGGGGCACACATGCAGTCCTTGTGCACGCTGTCTGATAGTCCACTGACGGCTCTGTTCCCCTTCAGGCGTATGGCCTGTTGGCATAAGCAACAGATTAGGAGTTATTATAAGTAAAAGGAGGACTTTATGCTGACCTGACAATAGATGGTGATGTTGTGTAATGTTTCCTCCTGTTTAATGTATTGTATAAGAAATAGTCTCACTTGTAGTTTCACTTTCGTTTTGTTCCTGTTACCTGATGCAATGCTGAAATGACTGTGCATTTTCCTTTTACCTCATATTGTAAGAAGTAAACGCTTGTTATCCCATGAAGCCTGCTCTGTGAAGTTTTCTACTGCAAAGGTGTGGATTCAGAAGCTGTGCAACATGGCCAGCTCTCAGCAGGGGAGCACGTTCTGCTACAGGCCAGCCTGCCTGGGCACTGCTCCCCAGACAGGGACTTCCTGTCCCTTTGAAGCTGCTGGGCCAGCCCCCTGGATTAAGCCCTTACTATACCTAAGCTACAAACATATATTGTACAATAGCAAAACATTGGGACAAGACAAACACAGCATAGCATAACTATAACACGTCCAATCCGCAGCAGCCAGATGTTACAGCATAGTGGATGGGATTTCAAGAAATCCCATGTCCACTATGCATCCAGAGTCACCTGCAGATCACCATCGGATACTGACATGTGGTGCGTCTTTGCAGACCACAGCATGTCTATGTGTTTCACCAATAGAATGTATTGGACGCTGTGACTCCTCACTGTTCAGTGAACATATGCGGATTTATCTTTGTTCAACAGACGGCAGCCCTTTGGACGCAGCGAACATGAACTGCGTCCACTGCTACTTCCGGATCATCTGCACCCGGCCTTAAACGTCATTGCTCACAATAACTAGTGGATTATGATGATCTTTGGGATAAGTGGGGGCCCATATACAGTACTTGGCCCTTGTCTCTGTTAGCCCCTGGAAGGCTGGAAAATCAGCCTGTACATTGCTGTCAGCCTGGCAAGGAATTTGACTTCCTAATAATAATAATAATCTTTATTTATATAGCGCCAACATATTCCGCAGCGCTTTACAGTTTAACAGTTTCAAAACACAAGTCATCAGTAACAGCGTTAACAATACAATAATTAAAGCAAAATCAGCCGCCCCTGCTGGTGAGAGCTTACAATCTACAATGAGGTGTGGGAGATACAAAGTACAGGTGTTTATATACAATGGTGTATTTACAATGATGGTCCAGCCATCTTGAGGGAGTGAGGGACTTCCTCATCATTACTCTAGTTTATCAGCCCATCGGCAGTACACATAGAAAAGTGAGGTTCGCATAACAAAGATCAGCCTAGGTTGCCCAGTTTTGCCACCTAGGACTAAAGGGTCTGATGGATGTTTCCTCTTTCTTGTATTTTCTATGAATACTATTTTTTGAGAATATTGGGACAATTCTAACTCTCTTGTTTTCTAATAATTCAGTTCCTCGGATAAGGGGAGTTCTGTAGAGGTGATTGTTAAAATAGCAAAGAGGCCAACACAGGTAGAAGCTTCACTGCATGGTTTGCAATTGAAAATCAATCATAATTTGATATAACGATCTATGAACATAAGCTGTAACCCAGTGATTGGCACAATACCCAGTGGGTGCCAGCTTATACATGATTTTCCAGGAATCAATTCTTTGTACTCATCCCTATCCACACATTGAATAGTTCTGGACTATCTATTGAGGCACCATTAACAATCACGTTGCTGTTTCGCAGACAAGAACCAAAAAAAGCAGAATTTCCCAAGATTCTACAGAGAGACCTGCCTGGGAACATGCTGGGTACGTCACTTTATCCTTCCCTCCAGGTCTGTTGTACAGATTATCCACTCAATGGTAAAAGGCTTCAATTATAAACTCAGATTAAATAAAGCAGGTTTTCTTTGATCAGAAAGACTCATTTGCATATCAAAAAGCAAATAAAATGAAAACATAAATTGGGGCCCCTGTTTTAGTTCAATAGTATTCCGGTGATTTTACCCTTTGAGATCTGAAGGGAAATGTTGCTTTGAAATGTTTAAAGATTTTCATTTGCTTCTAAGCGTGTGACCAAAGCCTATTAATAACAGTTTAAATGCATATAGCTCCCCACTGCTCAGATGCACTTACTGCTCGATTATCCTATAACTGCTTACTCAGATTAACCTGACCCACTGATTTCACTGCTCTTCATCAAATGGTAAAGCCATTAATGATCTGAGATAGGAACACAATTTTACTAAAAGGATGAAAACATTCAAACCTTTCCATTAACTGATAATTGGAGAGGAATGTTCCAATAAAAGACAGAATCCAAGCACCATACAAACAGTTCTCCATCTAACACCATAGAGCCATACACAGTGGGATGTGACAACTATTGCCGATAATGGTGCATTTCACTGCATTTTGCATACGCTTCGGGTGTATACATAAAACATATCTATAGGCCCCCGTTTACCTGATAGAAGCTAAAAGAGTAGCCTGAATTTGTCGATGTACCCTTTTGCTGTAAAATAATGCATACTTGACTCCAGTTTTATATTTTATATTCAGCTCTGGCAAAAATTAAGAGAGCACTGCAAAATTTTAAGTTTGTCTGATTTTTCTCTTTATAGGTATATTTTTAAGTGAAATGTAAATTGCTCTTTTATTCTATAAACTACTGACAACATGTCTCCGAATTTCCAAGCAATAAATTTTGCATTTATTTTCAGAAAATGAGAAATGGTCAAAATAACAAAAAAATGCAGTGCTTGCAGACCTCAAATAATGCTAAGAAAACAAGTTCATAATGATTTAGAAACAACAATACTAATGTTTTTACTCTGGAAGAGTTCAGAAAGCAATATTTTGTGGAATAACCATGATTTTTAATCACAGATTTCATGCGTCTTGGCATGCTTTCCACCAGTCTTTCACACTGCTTTTGGGTGACCTTATGCCATTCCTAATACTCAAATTTAAGCAGTTCTTCTTTGTTTGATGGCTTGTGACTATCCATCTTCCTCTTGATTACATTCCAGAGGTCTTCAATGGGGTTCAGGTCTGGAGATTGGGCTGGCCATGACAGGGATTTGATGTGGTGGTCCTTCATCCACATATTGATTGACCTAGCTGTGTGGCATGGCGCATTGTCCTGCTGGAAAAAACAGTCCTCAGAGTTGGGAAACATTTCCTGAGCAGAAGGAATCAACTGTTTTTCCAAGATAACCTTGTATGCAGCTTGATTCATACGTCCTTCACAAAGATTAACCTGCCCAATTCCAGTCTTGCTGAAGCATCCCATATAATGACCGATCCTCCACAAATTTCACAGTGGGTGCAAGACACTGTGGCTTGTACCCCTCTCCAGGTCTCCGTCCAACCATTAGACGACCAGGTGTTGGGCAAAGATGAAAATTAGACTCATCAGAGAAGATTACCTTACTACAGTCCTCTATGGTCCAATCTTTATGGTCATTGGCAAACTTCAGCCTGGCTATCCTTTGCTTCTCATTGATGAAAGGCTTTTTTTCTAGCTTTACATGACTTGAGCCCTCCCTCTAGGAGCCTGTTACGAACTGTTCTTGCCGTGCACTTCACCCCAGCTGCCATATGCCATTTCTTTTGTAGGTCGCTTGATGTCATCCTGCGGTTGATGAGTGACATTCGAATAAGATGACGGTCATCCCGGTCAGTGGAGAGTCATTTTTGCCCTCTGCGGGTCTGTAACTTTGTTGTCCCCAATGTCTGCTGCTTGACTTTGTTGTAATGGACTGCCGTCTTAGAAATTTTAAGGATGGAAACAACATGACGCTCACTGTATCCCTCTGCTAGTAAAGCCAGAATTAAGCCCTTCTTGTCCTCACTCAAGACTTTTCTTTTCAACTCCTTCGGTGTGGTTAAAAGTTTTTTTGTTTTGCCATCCAGCTTGTGTGGCGCCCTGAGGGTCCAGTCGCCACAGAGATGTTGCATCGCACCCAGCAGTGTGACACCTGACTCTCAGGTAAGAAGGAAGCACCCCATTGACTCCATCACCGCATCCACACACATCATGCCAGTGCTGAGCTTCAGGCTGGTTAGTAAAGGGTGTAGAAGTGGGTGGGTGGAGCTAGCTGCAGCATTAGGTTGCAGCGTGTTAGATTAGAGTTCAGTTGGAGACAGGCAGTCAGCGTGGGTACTAGGCTGACCTGCAGCTCTTTTGAGTTCACCTCAGGGAGCCTTGCTGAGAGAACGGAAGGGTCCAGGGTCGGTACAGTACTGACGCTGTCCCCCATCCTTGTAAGAGGAAGGACCAGGCAACACATTGGGAAGACGGTTCCCAGGCTAGTGGGTCAGTTCAGCGCCATTAGCAAACACCGCATCTAGTGGGACTCTTTAAGAGCCACTAGCTACCATAATCCCATCCGGATGCAGCTTAGTGGTCAAGTACGTCCAGGTATCCGACGGTGTCTCGGTCTCCGTGAAGAGGAGGTGATCACCCGGAACATCGGGTCGTACCTGCAAAACTGAAAGGACCTAATACTGCTTCGCTGAGGGCTCTGTGGTAGGGAGGTGCAAGGAGAAGTAAGGAGTATTGCACAAAACGCCGGAAAGGAACATAAAAGGGAGTCTTTGGGAGTGTGACCAATCTATCTGAGAGTTGCTGGACCACTCACTGGAAGGACACAGTGCCCGGCTGGACCCTGTATGTGCACAACAGACTGTGAGTAAACCCGTGGAACTGCATAAGAACTGTTTTTCTGCCTCATTACTCCGTCGCATACTCCACTCTGCTACATCACTCCTGCACCATTGCTTTCCATCACATCTACCTGCCCTGGGAGGACACAGTCTTACCTGTAGAAGACTCACCATCAAGCTGCACAACACCATCCCTCCCAGAGGACCTGCACAGCAGCGCTGGTCACCCTGACCAGATACTACAGGTGGCGTCACGACAAATTACACGAACATTAAATCCCCTGTAAATATCCACATTACGGCGAGCGCCCAGGGCACGGACCGAGCTGTGCTACCCGTGACATCCCCCATAGACATCAACGGCTCGGTGCCGAGTACCCCAAAGCCCTGGTACGCGCGGCTCGTCACTTGTCCTATTGCAAGAGGATTTTGAACACCACAGCAGTGTGTTTTATACTTTCCTTCGTTAAATAAGATTTGGTTCAAGTGATCACCAAATCAGAAGCACATTAAAGGGAGCCTGTCACCTCGTTTTGCCGCTATAAGATGCAACAGCTGACTTTCGGGGCTTATCTACAGCATTCTATAATGCGCTTACACATGAGCGCATGCGCATGCGGTTGGCGCGATCCGCCTCTCCAAAGACCTCCACAAGATGGCAGCGGGGTTCCTGACGTCACAGGAATATTTTCCTTGACCCACGCCGCCATTAGAAGGTCGGATGGGACGCTGGTACCGCTCCAATGCCTGCATTCATATGCGCCACTACTTTATGTGTTATTTCCTTCACCTGAGCATCTGGGTATATAATCTTGATTAGCATGCTTTTCCACACTGCCCCCCGAGGAAGCCTGACAAACGAAACGTGCGTCGGGGCATGCACCTGGTGGTATATCGTCCCACACTGGTAAGCATATTATACTCTGCACTATCCATAGTATTTATGGGAGACATTTATAGTAGTGCTGAGTGCCTTTTAGCCCCATGTTGTGATTCAGCTGACTCCTTTTTGGATTTTGGGGACTGGGTCCTGCTATACTTATAGTGGGACATGGTGGTCCTTCCATTGTGATTTGGACTTGCCTATACAGTGGGGTTACTTATACCCCATAGGTTCCATTTTCCCCTATTGGGGTCTTTAGCAGTCACAGGGAGCTGAAATTGGTTCTTTTCGATATACCCCAGGTGCACTTTCTTGTTTTCTCACCTTGTCATCTTCTTATTTATGCATACTGTTGGATATGTACTATGTGTAACTAATTTTGTAATAATAAAAATTTGTATATTTTTACACAATTGTCTTCTACCTTTTTATGGTGGGCTGGATGCTCTGTTGTGCTGTGTTTTGTCTATATATAGTGAGAGTTGCTCTGTCCTTATATTTGGACCATGCTGATTCATGTTACCCAAGGTTATGGTTTAATTAATATAAGCATTCTATAATGCTGTAGATAAGCCCCGGTCCGACCTAAAAGATAACAAAAACAAGTTTTATTATACTCACCCAGGGGGCGGTCTGATGCGGTCCGGTCTGATGAGTGTCGCAGGTCCGGGTCCTCCCATCTTCATGCGATGTCGTCATCCTGCTTGCTTCATGTTGCACTCCTGCGCAGGCATACTGATCTGCCCTGTTGAAGGTAGAAGATGAACAAGACTCATGCACCACAGCAACAAGACGAAACTGTCCAAACTTTTGGTCTGTACTGTATGTACACTTATGGCTATACAGTGCCATCCAAAACCTTAGAAAAAGGCAAAATGAGCTATAAGTAAATAGCAATTTCACAGACAAAATCCCAAGGAAAAATAAATAAATTAATAAAATGAGCATATACCCTGGATTAAGTAAAAAGTAAATAGTAATAGTACATGAAAATAAAATAGGGTACATAGTTAATATTATTTTGATCAAAAAAAGTAAAAGCCATCCCACCACGACAAGGTGTACCGAATCGGGAAGATCCTATCTGGTCTCTATTATTTAAATCTTACCTTGTGTGCACTGACCTCAATGCCGATAAGGGCATAGTAGAACAAGGACCCGACTGTTCAGACACCTGTCCATGGCACCTGGCATCCATCAGAGAGGCAAATCAGAACCCCGTATTGACTGCAAAAGACCTTCAGAAAGATTTAGCAGACTCTGGTGGTAGATTGTTCTACTGTTCAGAATCACCAGTACAAATGTCGCCTTCATGGAAGAGTCATCTTAAGAAAACCCCTCCTGCGCCATCGCCATTAAATTGAGAGTCAAAATTATGAAAAAGAGCATCTAAACAAGCCTGATTCATTTGGGAAACAAGTCCTGTGGACCAGTGAGGTTAAAATACAATTATTTGGCCACAATGATCAGAAAGGTATGTGTGAAGAAAAAATAGCAAAGAATTTCAGGGAAAGAACATCTTGCCAAACATTAAGCATGGAGTCGATCAATCATGCTTTTGTGGTGTGTTGCAGCCAATGGCACGGGAACATTTCACAGGTAGAGGGAAGAATGGATTCAATGAAATTTCAACAAATTCTTGATGCAAAAATTACACTACCTGTAAAAAAACTGCAGTTGGATAATTATCCAAACACACGTCACAATCCACAATAGACTGCCTCAAAATTTCGCAAGCTGAAAGTTTTACAATGACCCTCACAGTCCTCTTGTCTGGACATCATTGAAAATCATTGAAAATCTGGGCTAGACCTCAAAATAGCAGTTCATGCAAGACGACATGGGAATCTCCCAGAAGTGAAGAATTTTCCAAGGAAGAATGGATGAAAATCCCTCAAAGAAGAATTGAAAGACTCTTGGCTGGCTACGAAAAGCATTTACCAGCTGTGATACTTGCAAAATCAATCAGGGTGCTCAAACTTTTGCATTGCTCCATTTTTCTTTTTGTAACTACATAATTTTTAAAATGTAAAAAATACCTACATATAGTTATATCTATATATTATATACATAAGTCATGGCCAAAAGTTTTGAGAATGACACAAATATTATATTTTCACATGATCTGCTGCCCTCTGGTTTTTATGTGTGTTTGACAGATGTTTTTATCACAGACAGAAATATAATAATTGCAAACATATGAGTAACAAAAGCTTATATTGACAGTTAGAATGAGTTAATGCAGCAAGTCAATATTTGCAATGCTCTCAATCAACTTCTGGACCAAATCCTGACTGATAGCAGTCCATTCTTGCACAATCAATGCTTTCATTTTGTCAGAATTTTTAGGTTTTTGTTTGTCTACCCGTCTCTTGATGATTGACCACAAGTTCTCAATGGGATTAAGATCTGGGGAGTTTCCAGGCCATGGACCCAAAATCTCTATGTTTTGTTCCCTGAGCATTTAGTTATCACCTTTGCTTTATGGCAAGGTGCTCCATCATGCTGGAAAAGGCATTGTTGATCGCCAAACTGCTCTTGGAGGGTTGGGAGAAGTTGCTCTTGGAGGACATTCTGGTACCATTCTTTATTCATGGCTGTGTTTTTAGGCAAGACTGTGAGAGAGCCGATTCCCTTGGCTGAGAAGCAACCCCACACATGAATGGTTTCAGGATGCTTAACAGTTGGCATGAGACAAGACTGGTGGTAGCGCTCACCTTGTCTTCTCCGAATGAGGCGTTTTCCTGATGTCCCAAACAATCGAAAAAGGGATTCATCAGAGAAAATAACTTTACCCCAGTCCCAGCAGTCCACTGCCTGTACTTTTTGCAGAATATCAGTCTGTCCATGATGTTTTTTCTGGAGAGAAGTGGCTTCTTTGCTGCCCTCTTGAGACCAGGCCTTGCTCCAAGAGTCTCTGCCTCACAGTGCGTGCAGATGCGCTCACACCTGCCTGCTGCCATTCCTGAGCAAGCTCTGCACTGCTGGTAGCCCGATCCGCAGCTGAAACACTTTTAAGAGACGGTCCTGGCGCTTGCTGGTCTTTCTTGGGCGCCCTGAAGC
Organism: Oophaga sylvatica; assembly: GCA_033576555.1. Taxonomy (NCBI): domain Eukaryota; kingdom Metazoa; phylum Chordata; class Amphibia; order Anura; family Dendrobatidae; genus Oophaga; species Oophaga sylvatica. The sequence goes on from JARQOD010000003.1 coordinate 195,303,116, forward strand.
CTTTTTGGCAACAATGGAACCTCTCTCCTTGAAGTTCTTGATGATGCGATAGATTGTTGACTGAGGTGCAATCTTTCTAGCTGCGATACTCTTCCCTGTTAGGCCATTTTTGTGCATTGCAATGATGACTGCACGTGTTTCTTTAGAGATAACCATGGTTAACAGAAGAGAAACAATGATGCCAAGCACCAGCCTCCTTTTAAAGTGTCCAGTGGTGTAATTCTTACTTAATCATGACAGATTGCTCTCCAGCCATGTCCTCATCAACACCCACACCTGTGTTAATGGAGCAATCACTGAAAAGAGGTTAGCTGGTCCTTTTAAGGCAGGGCTGCAATGATGTTGAAATGTGTTTTGGGGGATAAAGTTCATTTTCTAGCCAAATATTGACTTTGCAAGTAATTGCTGTTAAGCTGATCACTCTTTATAACATTCTGGAGTATATGCAAATTGCCATTAGAAAAAGTGAAGCAATAGACTTTGTAAAAATTAATATTTGTGTCATTCTCAAAACTTTTGGCCATGACTGTATATATAATTTGCCTAAAATACAAAATGAAATGTGTTATTTTTTACTTTAGGCCTTTTAAAGATCATTCCATCGTCAACTTGCTTAACTGTTCACAATAACAGTAATTTTGACCAGGGGTGCCTAATTTTGACCAGGGGTGCCTAAAATTTTGACCAGGGGTGCCACAGAATTCAGCAAAAGACAGCCCAGTTAGAATCAATCTGTCAACATTAGGGTTGACGTCAAACCTTCTAGACCAACGGTGACTAAACAGTAGAATGCAATGTACCATAAGACCATAGATAGACCAATGACCGGTAAATCTCTAATGAGGTTTCTCTAGACCAGTGTTTCCCAAACTCCAGTCCTCACGGACCACACGGGTCATGTTTTCAGGATTTCCTTTGTATTGCGCAGATGGTGGAAGCATCATCAAGGCATCAGGAATTCTCTCACCTGTACAACACTATGGAAATCCTGAAAACATGACCCGTGGAGTCCGTGAGGACTGGAGTTTGGGAAACACTGCTCTAGACTGTTCTCCTGATGGCTTATACATAAATATGGAAAATTGTGCTTTTGTCAGTTCTTGTTAATAAATCAACAGTAAAGAAGCGGGCACTCCTCAGATGTGAGTGCAAACTATTTAATTGGCAATCCAACAGTAACGTGGCATTTCAGCCTATTATTAGACCTTCAATAGACTAATGGATAAGTCACCTTACTTACAATGTTATTCTATTTGCTTTCACCTGTCTTTTACAGCAGTAATCCACAAGTCTGATGAAGATCTAATCATAGACTGAAATGTCACATGTTATTTGTTTCATTGCCAATTAAATAGGTCGCACTTGCTTCTGAGAAGTGACAGAATCTTCATGGCCAATTTCTTTAGGGGTGGCATCCTACTTGTGCACCAGTACCACACAGAGTACAGTGCAGCATACATTTGTAAGTTCTTGCGAGTTAATGTGAAAGTCTTATCAAAGTATCACTTTACAACTTTTGTGTCTCAATAACTGAGAAATCTATCTTCACAGAGTTTTTGGAGGAGTTTTTTGTTGCCACTCCAAACTCTTCCTCAAAAACAGCTTCTAGACGCTTGGATACTCTTCATTTCTATTGGAAGTCCATTTTGATGTTCACATGAAGAGTTTTTTGGGTTTTTTGTCCAGAAGAGATTTTGAAAAAACACCTTATTGAAAAGAAATTGTGTCTTCTTTAAAGTGGAAAAGGCTGCCAAAAATGCTATACGAATAAATTGTTCCAAAACTCTTCAAAATCTTTTTTTTTTTACCAGGAGTTTTTCAAAACCTCTTCAGGGAAAAAAAAAATTCTCAAAAAACTCTGAATAGCAAAGTGTATTCTCCATAGAAATTAATGGGAATAATTTTTCAAGCTGTATTGGAGAAGGATTTTGGAGCACATTCACTACAATAAGCTCCTTATCTTATGGCTAGGGTCAACTCAACCCCCCATATATTTTCTCTAAAGGTACTGCCACACTACACGATCCCGCTAACGATCTCGTTAGCGTCGCATACTAATGAGATCGCTAGCGGGATCGTTTACAATATCGCTAGTGTCGGCCACATTTAGCGATGTCGTTAAGGACGCTATCGCGGTTAGCGATCTCCTTAACGACTTTAGCGGTACAAAAGTACCGCTAAATCGCTAAAAAAGGTGCCACACTCAGTGATATATACTTACCCAGCGGGACGCCGACGATCAGAATAGGGTCCGGAACGATCAGGACGACGGACGAGATCACAGCAGGGGCCACGTCGTTGCTGCATGCCGCACACAACAACATCGCTAACGGGATCGCTAAATAGTGACGTTTTTTAGCGATCCCGTTAGCGATGTTGTTTAGTGTGGCATACCCTTTATTCGAGAGAATCAGTCCAATTATGCTAGCCATACGCTTATCAAACTCTGATCAGAGTGTGATCCGATTTTCTCAGATAAGAAGATGGAAAAAAACATTTCTCCATCTCCATTTTGTCAGTCCGTGACAATTGAACTAAACAGATGTTATCTGCATGCAAAAAAATAAAGGTTCTTCGCGCATAAATTGGCCAATTCATGTGTGCCCATCAACCATGGCAAGATGACACTTCTTTGATGGGTCCTATCATCTAAACATACTTCTCTTAGGCTATAAGTCTACAATTTAAATGGGCAAACATGCCTCACTCGGGTTATAAACCTACAATTTTAAAAGGGCAAGTAAGACTAATTCAAAACACCCTTTTGTTGATGGGAGGAGTGCAGAGTCAGAAAGGAGGCAGTCACAACCTCTAATGGCAAACTGCAAAAAACCTGACCGGCACATCCATATAGCGTGAACAGGGGAAAGCTGCAATGACTGCATAGTATACAAAAAAGGGTACACAGCAGCACTATGTAAGGAACAAGATATATGCAAACCACATTTTCTTAGTACATTTTATTCAGCAACAATGTAGTTTAGATCTCGTGTTTGCACATATCTTGGTGATGGCTATAGGGTCTTTGGCGAGCATTGTATCAAACACGGAAACTTATTGCACAACATTGGACAGACGCCAAACCACCAACAGTTAATAAGTTAATAAATAAGCTGGTTGGAAACAGGGGTATATAAAAAATGAAAAGCAATCAAGAAATCTGATAACATTTGGAGACTGGTTGAATGTTCCAGGCCTACCATCTGGAATACTCCTGAGAGATAGCATATGGCAATTTCTGGTTTCATGAGCACTTGTGATATGATCATTCCTGGTTAAATGATATAGGTATGGTCATTAAACATGCAAACTAATTATTCTAACTGAAAGGCAGGTATTCTAATGTGTATACAACATTAAAAGAATAGTATGAATACAAATTTCTCTGGAGTGTTATGAGGCAGGGGGGAGACGGTTGTATTAATTTGCTTGAATGGAAAAAAAATGGAATCTTTGGAAGAAGATGACAACCTCATTATATTTTTGCATAGCAATAATATATAATGATACCATGCAACATTGAAGATCTCTGTGTCCTGCTGATCTCTCTTTGTAAAAACGATATTGTGTAATTTTCTTAATAAAAATGATCTGATTAAAAAAAAAAGACCTAAGGTATTTCAAAGAGTCTCAAAAACAGAACATAGGAAGATTTTCCATGGAAATTAATAGAACAAACCTTTTTTTTTGCTCTTTTTTCCAGCATATTTATGTATGGAGCCGCTGAAAAGATGCATTGTGAACATACCCTAATGTGCGTGCTGTTTATATACAGACATACTTGTGTTGCCATACACAGTCTGAGGGCTGATCTGTACCTAAATGCACAAATCAACAACCCAGAACCTGTCCTGCCATAATCATATGCCCTAAAACAATAGGTTTACACAACGATAATCTTCATTTATTTTTGGAATGTGTCTGAGTAAGAATCTGTCATGACCCGCAAGGTGACTACTATTCTACTGGCAGTGAATGGTGTAAAATGTAATTACAACGCTGCAGATATTTTCTCTCTGTGCAAATGCAGCAGAGCTGAGTTTATCAGACACGGCGCAGTATGAGATTTGCCATTGTATTCTGTCTTTTGCATATTACATGGGACAGGACTGTACAGCGATATATTTAGAAAGGCTTTATGTTTCCATATCATAACTACAACTGAGTATTATTACTACTCTGAAAGCCGTGTGTTCACAGCTAAGCAAAGCAAATGCTTTGTTCTCGAAGGTTCCCAAAATATCTACTGAACATAGATTTTTATTATCCTCTCCTGCAATGCGCTGTTATAAGGTCATCTGGTAGATATTCTACTAGTAAATGTTGAAGCATTGGACAATTGTAATTGAAATCTGCTGATGATGGAAATTGGCTTAAAGAGAACCTGTCAGCGGATTTAGCACTATAAAGTAAGGGAATGGCAATAATGGCGCGTTATGCTGACTAAATTGATACCTTCAGAGAAGGAATCCGATTTGTGGTTCTTGTTTAATCAGCCTCTAAAATTTTCTTCTAATAATATCTCTATTCATCATTTTGGGACTGAGGGTAGTGTCTTTTCCGCCCCTCTGCCAGCCCCCTGTGATTCTTTTATAGATCAAGGACTATTCAGTGACCTGCCTTATTTTTGAAATTCTGTAGCTGGCGCCGCCATCATTGGGGTTGGTGGTGCGTATGCAATGTAATTCCACAACAGTCCCCAGGTGTGCAATAAAATGGCACCGGAGGCATATCAAGAGTTTGGCTTAATGAAGACGCCACTAAGCCAAGACGTGAATCTGTGCCTGCGCCACCCCAGGCACCATTTTATTGAAGACCTGTAGACTGTTTGTTGAATCACATTGCACACACGCTGCCCACTACAATGACAGTGGCAGCAGTGTGGAATTCCAAAAAGGAGGTAGATCTTTGAATAATCAGTAATCTGTAAAATAATCACAAGAGACTGGCCGAGGGGTAGAGCAACAGAAAAGACCCTGCTGTTATGTTTTGGTAGCTGAGGAGAGCAGGCAAAAACGGCAATACACCAGAGAGGTTGGAATCTACTGGATTGCAGTACCCAGACTAACCACCACAACTAAAGGCAGCCGTGGAGCGTTCCTACGTTGGTCCTAGACGCCTAGTCACAGCCTGAGAGGCTAACTACACCTAAAGATAGAAAGAGGAAAGCTATCTGCCCCGGAGCAGATCCCCAAAGAACATAGGAAGCCCCCAAACATGTAATGGCGGTTAGACAAGAGGAAATACAGACACAGACAAAAAATAGTATGAGCAAACGCTGGGGCCCAATCTGCCTAGACAGAAAAGGATAGGAAGGATACTTACTGCAATCCAAAAAACCCCTAAAAAAAGCCAACGCTACTAATTGCAAAAACACCTGAGATCACACGACCTCTACCACCTAAATTAGTTCTCTGGTGTAACAAAACTAAGCCGCAGCCACAAAAAAAACTGGAAAAGGCAAATGAACAAACAACAGTGGCTCCAGAGGAACCGAGAGGAGACCAAGCCCCCCGGGAGGGGAACCTGGCCAACCTCACAGAAATGCAGAGAAATATGCAAAAGGCAAGCACAAAAACAAAAAACAGAAAATATCTTATCTGAGAGCAGGAGAAGAGGCAAGACTCAGCAAGCTTCCAAGTGAACCAGGAAACAATGTTGAGACAAGAACAATTGATCACCGGCAACCATGATGCAACCATGATGTGGGGAAACCTCCCTTATATCCAGCCAGTCCGTGATTCCTGATTGCCAACCCTCATTGAATGGTTCAGTACTGTTTGTAAACACCAGAGGGAGCTTCTGCTCAGAATTCATTTCTAAAACATTCATAACACCCTGCCCCCTTGGCCTGCCCTATGCAGCGATATATCATTAGAAGAAAACTTTAAAGGCTAATTAATCAACAACCACTGATCAATTTTATCAGCATTACAGCACCATTATTGCTATTTCTTTACTTCATAATGCTAAATCCCGCTGACAGGTTCTCTTTAATAAATACGAAGATATAGACTTGTCTCTTACTAAATTTTTCTATACGTTCACCAACGTGGTAACATAAAGGGGCATGTAAAAGTTTGGGCACCCTGGTCAAAATTACTGCTATTGTAAACAGTTAAGCAAGTTGCAGATGAAATAATCTCTAGAAGGGCTAAGGTTAAAGATGACACATTTCCTTTGTATTTTATGAAAAAATTTATATATTGTTATTTTTTACATTTTAAAAATTACAAAAAGGAAAATGGGCCGATGCAAACGTTTGGGCACCCCTGTAGATTTGTGTGCTTAGATAACTTTGACCAAGGTTTCAGATCTTAATTAGCCTGTTAGGGTTTTCTTGTTCACTATCATCTTTAGGAAAGGCAAGTTGATGCAAATTTCCCAACTTTATAAAAACCCAGCCTCCTCTAACCTTGTGCCAAAAAAACAGCATCCATGGGTTCTTCTAAGCAAGAGCCTAGCACTCTGAAAATGAAAATGGTGGAGGCCCACAAAGCAGGTGAAGGCTTTAAGAAGATAGCAAAGTGTTTTCAAGTTGCCATTTCCTCAGTTTCAAATGTAATTAAGAAATGGCAGTTAACATGAACAGTGAAGGTCAAGATAAGGTCTGGAAGATCAAGCAAAATTTGAGTGAGAGCTGCTCATAGGATTGCTAGAGAGGCATATCAGAACCCCTGCTTGACTGCAAAAGACCTTCAGAAAGATTTAGCAGACTCTGGAGTTGTGGTACATTGTTCTACTGTTCGGAGACACCTGCACCAATATGGCCTTTATGGAAGAATCATCAGAAGAAAATCTCTCCCGCATTCTCACCATAAAATTCAGCATTAGAAGTATGCAAAAGTACATCTAAACAAGCCTGGTGCATTTTGGAAACAAGTCCTGTGGACCAATGAGTGTAAAGTAGAACTCTTTGGCCACAATGATCAAAGCTATGTGTAGGGGAAAAAGGGCACAGAATTTCAGGAGAAAAACAACTCGCCAACCATTAAGCATGGAGGTGGATATCAATCATGATTTGGGGTTATGTTACAGCAAATGGCTCGGGGAACATTTCACGAGTAGAGGAAAGAATGGATTCAATGAAATTTCAACAAATTCTTGATGCACATATAACACCATCTGTAAAAAAGCTGAAGTTGAAAAAAGGATGGCTTCTACAAATCTTTAAAATTCCTAAACACATGTCAAAATCCACAATAGACTACCTCAAAAAGTGCAAGCTGAAGGTTTTACAATGGCCCTCACAGTCCCCTAATGTGAACATCACTGAAAAGCTGTAGCTAGACCTCAATATAGCAGTGCATGCAAGACAAACCAGGAATCTCACAGAACTGGAAGAATTTTCCAAGGAATAATGAATGAAAATCCATCAAACAAAAATTTTAAAGACTCTTGTCTGGCTGCAAAAAGTGTTTACTTTCAAAATAGGGTGCCACTACTAACCATGCAGGGTGCCCAAACTTTAGAATCAGCTCTTTTTCCATTTTGTAATATTTAAAATGTAAAACATGAATCTATGTACCGTATATACTCATGTATAAGCCGACCCGTGTATAAGCCGACCCCCCTAATTTTGCCACAAAAAACTTGGAAAACTTATTGACTCGCCTATAAGCCGGGTGTATAAGTTGCCGTCCTGCTCTGTGCGCCCCCATTCTCCTCTGTGCTCCCCTCCTCCTGTTCCATTATCCTGTCCTGCTCGTGCTTTCCATCCTCCCCGTCCTGCTCCGTGCTCCCCCATCCAGCTCTGCACTCCCCCATTCTCCTCTGTGCCCACCCCCGTCCTGCTCCGTGCTCTCTATCCTCCCCCAGTTCTGCTCCATGCTCTCCGTCCTCCCCCCGTTCTGCTCTGTGCTCTCCGTCCTCCCCCCTTCTGCTCCGTGCTCTCTGTCCTCCCCCAGTTCTGCTCCATGCTCTCCGTCCTCCCCCCGTTCTGCTCTGTGCTCTCCGTCCTCCCCCCTTCTGCTCCGTGCTCTCTATCCTCCCCCAGTTCTGCTCCATGCTCTCCGTCCTCCCCCCTTCTGCTCTGTGCTCTCCGTCCTCCCCCCTTCTGCTCCGTGCTCTCCGTCCTCCCCCCCGTCCTGCTCCATGCTCCTTGTCCTCCTCCATGCTCCCCCCATCCTCCTCCATCATATTCACCCTCCCCGTGCCATCGCTGAACGTCCCGGCCGGCAATTCTGCATTTTCCCGGCTTCCTACAGCTCTCCCCGGCTTCCTGCAGCTCTCCAGCACTGAGCGGTGACGTAATACCGCTCATTAAGGCCATGAATATGGAGGCGACGCCCATGGGAGTGGCTTCGCATCCATATTACATGACCTTAATGAGCGGGTATTACGTCACCGCTCAGCGCTGGAGAGCTGCAGGAAGCCGGGGAGAGCTGCAGGAAGCCGGGGAGAACGCAGGATTGCAGGGACGTTCAGCGATGGCACGGGGAGGGTGAGTATGATGTCCCAGCCACCGGCTCCTGCCCCCGCATCCCCTCCCCCGCTGGTTTCTGCCATATGACTCATGTATAAGCCGAGGGGGCATTTTCAGCACAAAAAAAGGTGCTGAAAATCTCGGCTTATGCATGAGTATATACGGTATATACTTTTGTCTAAAATACAAAGGAAATGTGTCATCATGTTTAACTTTAGGTCTTTTAGAGATCTTTTCATATTCAACTTGCATAACTTTTCACAATAACAGTAGTTTTTACCAGGTGTACCCAAACTTTTACATGCCAGTTGTTACCACCGCTGCTGGCCGTGCCTCTGCTGCTGCCGCCGCCATGCCTGCTGCTACCCACTCCTCCA
>JARQOD010000003.1:195312017-195399990 GCA_033576555.1 Oophaga sylvatica
TTAAAGGAAAAAAATGGCAGTTAAAAATGAAGGCAAGAAAAGGGCTGGAAGATAAAGAAAAATTTTGATGAGAGCCTCTAGGATCTAGAGGGGCATTCAAACCCCTGCTTGACTGCAAAAGCCCTTCAAAAAAATTTTAGCAGACTCTGGAGTTGTGGAAACATTGTTCTACTGTGGGAGACACCCCACCAAATGGCCTTTAGGGAAGAAAAACAGAAAAAATCTCTCCCCACTCACCAAAAATTTCGCATTAGAAGTAGCAAAATACACTAAAAAAGCCTGTGCTTTTTGGGAAACAATTCCCTGTGGGACCAATGAGTAAAGTAAACTCTTGGCCCAAGACAAACTATGTGAGGGAAAAAGGCACGAATTTTCGGGAAAAAAAAACTCCCCCACCTTTAAACAGGGAGGGGATATCAATCATGATTTGGGTTTTTTCACAAATGGCTGGGGGAACATTTCACGAGAAAGGAAAAAAAGGGTTAAAAGAAATTCAAAAAAACTTGACACAAAAAACCCAAACTTAAAAAAGCAATTTTGAAAAAAGGGTTTCACAAATCTTTAAAACCAAACACATGTCAAAACCACAATAACTCCCAAAAAAGTGAAAGCGAATTTTTAAACAAGGGCCCTCACAGTCCCCAATGTAACACACTAAAAACTTACTAACCTCAAAAACAGGCATCAAAAAAAACCCAGAATCCAGAACTTGGAGAATTTTCCAAGGAATAATGAATGAAAATCCATCAAACAAAAATTTTAAAGACTCTTGTCTGGCTGCAAAAAGTGTTTACTTTCAAAATAGGTGCCACTACTAACCATGCAGGGTGCCCAAACTTTAGAATCAGCTCTTTTTCCATTTTGTAATATTTAAAATGTAAAACATGAATCTATGTACCGTATATACCATGTATAAGCCGACCCGTTGTATAAGCCGACCCCCCTAATTTGCCACAAAAACTTGGAAAACTTATTGACTCGCCTATAAGCCGGGTTATAAGTTGCCGTCCTGCTCTGTGCGCCCCCATTCTCCTCTGTGCTCCCCTCCTCCTGTCCATTATCCAGTCCTGCTCGTGCTTTCCATCCTCCCCCGTCCTGCTCCGTGCTCCCCCATCCAGCTCTGCACTCCCCCATTCTCCTCTGTGCCCACCCCCGTCCTGCTCCGTGCTCTCTATCCTCCCCCATTCTGCTCCCATCTCTCCGTCCTCCCCCCGTTCTGCTCTGTGCTCTCCGTCCTCCCCCCCTTCTGCTCCGTGCTCTCTGTCCTCCCCCAGTTCTGCTCCATGCTCTCCGTCCTCCCCCCGTTCTGCTCTGTGCTCTCCGTCCTCCCCCCCTTCTGCTCCGTGCTCTCTATCCTCCCCCAGTTCTGCTCCATGCTCTCCGTTCCTCCCACCCTCTGCTCTGTGCTCTCCGTCCTCCCCCCTTCTGCTCCGTGCTCTCCGTCCTCCCCCCCGTCCTGCTCCATGCTCCTTGTCCCCACCATGCTCCCCCATCCTCCTCCATCATATTCACCCTCCCCGTGCCATCGCTGAACGTCCCGGCCGGCAATTCTGCATTTTCCCCGGCTTCCTACAGCTCTCCCCGGCTTCCTGCAGCTCTCCAGCACTGAGCGGTGACGTAATACCGCTCATTAAGGCCATGAATATGGAGGCGACGCCCATGGGAGTGGCTTCGCATCCATATTACATGACCTTAATGAGCGGGTATTACGTCACCGCTCAGCGCTGGAGAGCTGCAGGAAGCCGGGGAGAGCTGCAGGAAGCCGGGGAGAACGCAGGATTGCAGGGACGTTCAGCGATGGCACGGGGAGGGTGAGTATGATGTCCCAGCCACTGGCTCCTGCCCCCGCATCCCCTCCCCCGCTGGTTTCTGCCATATGACTCATGTATAAGCCGAGGGGGCATTTTCAGCACAAAAAAAGTGCTGAAAATCTCGGCTTATGCATGAGTATATACGGTATATACTTTTGTCTAAAATACAAAGGAAATGTGTCATCATGTTTAACTTTAGGTCTTTTAGAGATCTTTTCATATTCAACTTGCATAACTTTTCACAATAACAGTAGTTTTTACCAGGTGTACCCAAACTTTTACATGCCAGTTGTTACCACCGCTGCTGGCCGTGCCTCTGCTGCTGCCGCCGCCATGCCTGCTGCTACCCACTCCTCCAGTCTTGTTCTTCGGTCCTGCCGTGCTCCCCCCACTGCAGGAAGCTCCAGGACCCTGGCACTCTTGGAAGGTGGTCACGCCCCCTCCAAGGTCCTGTATGTTCTCAGATGTCCTGACCTGGGTGGCCACGCCCCCTCCCAGGTCCTTTATGCTCTCTGATGTCCTAACCTGGAAATCCCAGCAGCCAAACTGGGTAAGGTGTGGGGTATATGAACCTGCCTCCTCTTATCAGTGGCGCCTGGTTATTGTTCAATTCCTGCTTCTGTGACCCAGGCCCACATCTATTCTCTTTGTGCGCTATCCTGCGCGTCCATACTCCTGTACCCTGCTCTGCACGTCTGTACTCCTGTGTCTTGCCCTGCATGCTCATACCTTGTGCGCTTTCCTGCACGTCCGTACTCCTTTACCCTGCTCTGCACGTCTGTACTCCTGTATCCTGGTCTGCTTATCCATACCCTGCACATTACATCCATACTCCTGTGCTCTTTCTGTATGTCTGTCCCTTGTGCTCTGGTGTTCGTCAGTCTTCTACATTTCCCTTCTATTCCATGTCTCTCTCACTATCTGAGTTGCCCCTCTTGGTATTGGCTACCGTGGTATTAGAGATCCCTGGGCTTGTCCCTGATGATCCCTGTATAGTGGTCGATCTTCACTAGGTCAGCTCGCCCTAGGGATATCTGTTCCACGGTCCAGAGGGTTCACTCTTATAACTCATCTCCCTGAGGCGTTACACCAGTGTATGAAATTTTCCACTGAGAGTTTTCAGCTGCACATCAAAATCTCTGACGAAATCCACAAGTAATGCATGCATATATGCTGCAGATTTTGCTGTGGATTTCCTTGTATTCCGCTCTATACATAGCAAGGGGTGAAATCCATGGTAAATTGACATGGTACACATTTAAAATTGGCACCACGGGTCAATTTCCATCTGCAAATCTAGACAGAAAAACTGCAGCATATCTGTGTGACTGTACCCACAATGAGTTTTTTCACCTTAGGGCCCATTCAGATTTTTCATGTATGAGTTCTATCCATGTTTTTTAAAGATAGACTTCGTAATTACCGTATATACTCATGTATAAGCCGACCCGTGTATAAGCCGACCCCCCTAATTTTGCCACAAAAAACTTGGAAAACTTATTGACTCACGTATAAGCCGGGTGTATAAGTTGCCGTCCTGCTCTGTGCTCCCCCATCCAGCTCTGTGCGCCCCCATTCTCCTCTGTGCTCCCCTCCTCCTGCTCCATTATCCTGTCCTGCTCCGTGCTTTCCATCCTCCCCGTCCTGCTCCGTGCTCCCCCATCCAGCTCTGCACTCCCCCATTCTCCTCTGTGCCCACCCCCATCCTGCTCCATGCTCTCCGTCCTCCCCCCGTTCTGCTCTGTGCTCTCCGTCCTCCCCCGTTCTGCTCCGTGCTCTCCGTCCTCCCCCGTTCTGCTCCGTGCTCTCCGTCCTCCCCCCCGTCCTGCTCCGTGCTCTCCGTCCTCCCCCCATTCTGCTCTGTGCTCTCCGTCCTCCCCCGTTCTGCTCCGTGCTCTCCGTCCTCCCCCCGTTCTGCTCCGTGCTCCTTGTCCTCCTCCATGCTCCCCCCATCCTCCTCCATCATACTCACCCTCCCCGTGCCATCGCTGAACGTCCCGGCCAGCAATCCTGCGTTCTCCCCGGCTTCCTGCAGCTCTCCAGCGGTGGAGGGTGACGTAATACCGCTCATTAAGGCCATGAATATGGAGGCCACGCCCATGGGAGTGGCGTCGCGTCAATATTACATGGCCTTAATGAGCGGTATTACGTCACCGCTCAGCGCTGGAGAGCTGCAGGAAGCCGGGGAGAACACAGGATTGCAGGGACGTTCAGGGATGGCACGGGGAGGGTGAGTATGATGTCCCAGCCACCGGCTCCTGCCGCGGCACCCCCTCCCCCGCTGGTTTCTGCCCTATGACTCGTGTATAAGCCGAGGGGGCATGTTCAGCACAAAAAAAGGTGCTGAAAATCTCGGCTTATACACGAGTATATACGGTATTATAGTTAATAGAGCTATAGAAAACTCTTGAAAGAATCTTCATATTTATTTCTATGTAATGACTTGCTGTTCACATGTTCAGGATTTTGAGCATCTTTTAACCTGTACAGGTTTTTAAAGACTCCAAGCGATTAAAAGAAGTGACCTGACCATTCTTCAGGCATTTGCTCCTTGGAAGACGCTTCATACCTTACAATAGAATTCAATTTAAAGACTCCCATCTCCAAGATCATGTCCCAACATGTAGTAGGCGTAATAATGAGTATATTAGCAAATATCTCCAATTAGATATGTAGTATAGTTTTTCTGATTTGCTATGTTGCTAACCCCATGTGCAGGGCATTGAAGTAGCTTAGATATCCATGGTTACCATTGGATACCTAAGTATCCAATGGTAACGCCCCCCAAAAAAATATCGAAACTACAGAATTACCATTTTTTGGTCAATACACTCTACTAAAAAAAATAAAACAAAAAGTTACTGTATACTCCAAAAATTGTATCAATATAAATGTCAGCTCAGCGCACCGAGAACAAGTCCTCACTTGTCTGTATGTAAAAATTAAAAAAAATATTGGTCTCAGAAAATAGCAACACAAATAGAAGTTTTATTTCACAAGGTCAGCAACTCATTTTGGAAGGCTCATAGCCTATTGCACCCAGGTGGTCCACGTTCTACTCTGCATTGACGTTTGAAAACATCACTGCAGGGGCAGGGAACTTGCTGTCAGGCATATGGAGATTCCCATACAGAAAGCAGAGCTAGTTTGTTTCAGTCTTTACCTTCCCAATCACTGTATGCACAGCGCTAAACAAGCACTGTGCTTATAGTAAGGCTGCCTACCCACGACCAGGAATAGCATTGTTCTGGATGCAGCGTATTTTCGCTGCTTCCAAAATGCTGCATTCTACGTTACAAACGCAGTGGATGGGATTTATGGAAATCCCGTGCCCATTATGCTTTTATTTAACTCTGCATAATCTCACCAGTGGTGTGGGTTTAAGAGCCGCAGTATGAGAATTTCTGTATCGGAGACGCTGGTCTCCACTGCATATTTTCAGCAACAGAATGCCATTACATGCTGTACCTAAACACAAGTGCGGTAATTAGAACGCAACTTCTTGACTCATCAAAAATACGCTCCATCCAAAACGCTACTATTCTTGATGGTTGGTCATGTAGCCTAATAGGAAGCATTAACAGCATTTCCTCCTCCAGATCCAAGGATAATGTGTCTGCTGGGTGTAGAAGGGAGCTGTAGCTGTTGGATATAAGTAGACCCTTTCAGCTTTGTATACAGCCAGGAGGCTGATTTTGCCCTGTAATGTGGGCTAATACACCAACCCCAGTTACAGGGGAAACCAGGGGAAAAAAAAGTATTGAAAAGTTAAACTGCCCCCCCACCCACTCAGAGGTCTTTTATAACTTTATGGGTGGGCACATTGCATTGTATGAAATAAATGAAAAAATACTTAAATAAAAAGAAATTAGGAAAAAAAGAAATAAAAAGGTGCTTTCAATCCAAATCTAAGTCCCTCCCACATCTAAAAAAAACATTTCTGATACATAAAAATTACTGTTATGGAAAGGGGAACAAATTTTAAAAATGTATTTAAGTGGAGCTTTGTGATCATAAAAAATAATAAAAAAATGCGAAAACAGACATGTATTTCCTTCATTGTCTCACCGATATCACCTAATATCGTCAAAACAAATGTAAAAAAATAAGACTATGAAAATAACATAAAAATTAGGACCCATGTATCACGACAAAAAAATGCAAATTTTTTAAATTTACAAACAAGAAAAAATGTTGCAGATGTTTAAAAGATATATAGGGTTCGGGAACACTCCGAAAAAAAGGAAGTTTAGGCCAATTTGTTACAGACACCTGTAAAAGGGTCATTCTCACGTCTTTCAGAAAATGGGAGTTACTGCTGTATTTTCTACTTTTTATGTTATCTGAAACAGTTCTCTAAGTTAATAGTTCATATGAAGGACCCTCAAGGCAATGTGTAAAGGTGACACAGCTATAAATGAGCAAAGAGGTCAGCTTGGCCAAGTAACACCACATTTGTATGTAAAACTGGTTTAGAACCTTAGAAAGTCACACAGATGCCAAGTAAGGGTTAATTAAGTGTTGTGCTGGTAAATTAATACCACTGCTAATGTGCAAACAAAACCTGTAGCTAAAAGAAAGGAAAGGGCACTAGTAGGAAAAGTAGTGCCACACACAATACATGTTAATGCATATTCAGCTTGCGTCGTTTACCTAGTGGGTGGAAAAGGAGAGTAAAGGTGTTGGTGTATGCGAAATAATGGAGGCGGAAGCTCGTATGGCAGGCAGCTCGAGCCTATCAGTGGTATCGCTCCTTGTGGCAACTCCGGGCTCTCCTATGCTCCTGTGCCGCCAGGTGTTAGATGGATCCAGGAGACCTGCAGTCCCCTGCGCTCTGGATTTAGCTGTCGGGAATTCAATACCTGTGCAACCACAGAATCTGGTGTCCGTTTGCTAGCGCCCAACTCTGGGGTGAGCTTGGTTACAGCTCCACTCCCCCAGGTTTTCCTACACTTCTCCTCTCTTCTCTCAATCTCACTGCTCTCCCTAACCCGCCTCCTGGCCAGAACTTATAGGGCAGCTCCCCTGAAACCGGGTGTTAGAGCTCCCCCTTCTTGTCTGGAGTCAGGAAAAGTGCTGTATGCTGGTGTTACCTGGTAAGGGGACCCCTCCTTGCGTCCAGGCATGACATCACCCCCTGTGAGGGAGGCAGTGCCACTGTGGCAACCGGACTCCTGGGGTGCCACAGTCTGGGTGGTGGCCATTTTCAGAATCTATGCTGAAGGGAAGAATAGACCAGTGGAGGGATGAGATTTCTTATAGCTGCACCAATATTGTTTAGTTTATACCTACACAATAACATCTGTTGGTTTGTTTTTACTTCTAAAGTGAATTCTAATGTAAATCTATAATGTCACACTATGTCATCACCACTTTCACTTGTTTTCTCGATGACTCAATCTCTTAAATTCCAGTTTAAAGGGAACCTGTCAGCAGGATTGTGCATAGACAGTGTCAGGTCGGCATCGTTATACTGATTAAAATCATACCTTGGTTGATGAAATTCGTCTTGTGGTTGTTCTTTATTTTCAGTTTTGAGCTAATGATATGCTTGTGGGCGGCCTGTTGGGGGTCTTTATGTGGTGCTCTGCTTAGGTATTCATACTGAAGACTGCTGACAGATCACTGATCCCTCAGAGACCTAGCCCCTGTGCAGTACCAGCTATCGGCGCCATGATGGAGGAGGACATTTTTCTTTATCTACCAAGATGGTGCCGTCGGCACATGCGCAATAGCACCTATCAGCAATCACCTCTATATACATTGATAGCTGCTGCTGCCCAGGCGGGTGGGCGACATTTTCAAATGGATTTTTTTAAAAATATCAGAATAACCTCAACCATAGTAAGTCTATACATGGTACACATGCGATTATGCTGCAGCGCAGGTGCCACAGCTGGCTGCCTGCAGAAGGTTTTTTTTTCAGTATGTGCATATATTCATTATGTAAACTCGGGGGCAGGTCAGTGAAGGATCAGTGACCTGTCAAAAACCATACACATGAATACCTAAGCAGAGCATCACATGAAGACCACCCACAGGTCGCCCCGGAGCACGAGCATATCATTAACTCAAAACTGAAAATAAAGATTAAACAACCACAAGACGGATTTCATTAGCGAAGGTGTCATTTTAATCTGTATAACGGTGCCAACCTGACACTGTCTGTAGGTTACTGTGTACAATCCTGCTGACAGATTCACTTTAAGCAACGTTCGCATCTCGCAAGGGAAATACAATGACCGTGGCTATATGCCGCTGCAGCTGACTTGTAGAGGTGTCTTCCTGGATGTATTCAGTGGCAGCGCAGGAAGAATACAACTGAATTGAATTAGGACTAAGATGACAACTTTGTAATGTGTTCTTCATACCTTTCAATGTAGATGCATGTATTTTATAGTCATCCCAGATTGCTGACACTCACATCAAAGTTTCAACTTTAATTGTTTTACATCTGTTTTGCTATATGTCTGGCAGCTATATGCTATTATACATTTATTTCAAAATTACCGTGCAGTGTATTTTATTATGTAATTCAGTGGAAAATGTATGCTACTGATTGGGCATCTGTATTAAACTGGGTCATATGTTTTTATGGAATAATTGAAATGTGAAAGCCTAAAGTAATACCTGAATGCAAAAGTGAAATTTGCCTGAATGTATCAACCCCTGTGATCAACATAATATTTTACATGGTCCATATGCACTATAAGCATTGGCTTGTATCTGGATATTAGATTATGTAAGGCCTCTTTCACATGTCCATGAAAAAATGGTATCGATGTCATCAGTGTTAACCTTATCCTGGCCATATTTCCCTTTATATTTTTGCCCTTAATTCACTAACTTGGTCCCCCACCTGTTCCTCAAAAACACATCGCAGCACAGATGGGTGTCATGGCATCCAGTTCATTTCCTCTGGGATCCAAATGTCCCAGATCCAAGCCCTGCTGTTCCCTCTTAAATTTCCTCCAGACACAAATCTACCAGTGTTCCTGCCAGCTCCCTGTGCCCGGCCAAGTTCACCACCTTTCATCTCCTTATAGGACACAGATATAGAGACTTGTCATTTGCCTGACACCAGCAAAACATATGTTGCCAATAATGTCAGAGATGAAGAAAATGTCTGTAGTTAGCTGACAATTACTACTAGCTGGAATCGTCAAGCAATAGGAAATATGATTAAAATGATGGTTCGATTTTCTTACATTGTTCTACTGGTGGCTAACAGGTTCCTATATGTGCCGTATCAAAATGGCATAAAAGAAAATCACAGCATTCCATTTGCCACGGGAATTGCCAGTGAACAGCAGGATCTACCACCGTAAACTAATCACGGCACTGCATTTTTAAACACTGATATTCAGCAACTCCTATGATAAAGTAAAGTTGCCAGTGTAATTGTAAAATCAAAGTTTTAATCAATGCCACATATTCTAATTAGTATGAATAGTAGGTCAGGTGTGTGCCCAGCTAGCCAAAATGACTCCCACAGAGGTGTAATTATAGTCTCTGTAGTGTCGCTCCGCCGTATTCTTGCCTCCCAAATCACACAAATGCCAAGCGTCCGCCATTACTTTGGACATGCAAAGTGATCTTCTGCCTATGTGCCGCTGCCCTGGTGTCACACTGTGCAGACCCAAAGTATAACTGCCAGAGCACTTTCTTCTGTGATCTAACAGCAGATGCACTGCTATGTTATAGTGCTGAGCCACGAGGTGGTGGCATGTATAGTGAATATCTGCTTATGGGCCACTACTTGCTGACTCTCTGCTATATTCAGCAGCACAGAGTGTCTGCAGCCCGATTACAGAGGGAAGCGAACAGCTGGTCTTCCAGCGGGCACACTGTCACGTCAGTGCAGTGTAACATTGGCAGAAGATCATTGTGCAGACCCAAACCCAGCACTTCCCTCTTCGATCTCACAAGAAATGCTCAGCACTGCTGTGTATAATGCTGAGCTGGCAAGAAATGGCACATAGAAGTTCATTGTACACGCCTTTATCTCTCGCTTCAGAACTATAAGGTTATGTGCACACGTTGCGGATTTTGATGCGTTTCCGCATCATTTTTGGACGCGCAGAATTGCCTCAAAGCCGCAGTGCGTTGTACACACAATGTAAATCTATGGGAAATTTGAAAACGCTGTGCACATGCTGCGGAAAAAAAGCGCGGGATAGCCGCATTTTGTTTTCAGCAGTATGTCAATTCTTTTGCAGAACTGCAGCGTTTCTGCACCCATTGACTTGCATTGAGTCGGGCACTTCCACAGCAAAACCGCAGGTCTAAAAGAGATCTGCGGTTTTGCTACGGATGAAACACTGCAGATCGGGAGGAGGAAAGTGTGTGGGCCGAGTGTGGCTGGTGACTGTGTATAGTATGCTGGACTATGTGTGTGTGGGGGGGGTCTGCAGGGCTGTGCGGGGGTTGCCGGGGCTGTGCGGGGGTTGCCGGGGCTATCCGAGGGGTCTGCGGGTGTTGCCGGGGCTGTCTGGGGGTTGCTGGGGATGTGCGGGTGGCATGCGGGGGTTGCCGTGGCTGTGAGGGGGTGGCCGGGGCTGTGCGGGGGGGTCTGTGGGCTGTCCGGGGTTGGCTGGGGGTCTGCAGGGGTTGCAGGGGCTGTGCGGTGGGGTCTCCAGGGATTGCCGGGGCTGTGCGGGGGTTGCCGGGGCTGTGTGTATACGCAGACATCATCCGATGGGACTACAAGTCACATCCAGCTATGCCTGCTACACTGACAGTGACTGACACATTAGCAAATGATGGGACAGTAGTAGTCCCATCATTATTATATTATTACACATTTATATAGCGCCATTTATTCCATGGCGCTTTACATATGAAAAGGGAAAATATAGCCAGGTACAATAAACGTGTGCTAGACAAGGGACACACAAGTACAGAAGGAGAGAGGACCCTGCCCGCGAGGGCTCACAGTCTACAGGGATGGGTGAGGATACACTAGAAAAGGGTAGAGCTGGTCGTGCGATGGTTCAGTAGACTGAGGATCATTGTAGGCTGTAGGCTTGTCGGAACAGGTGGGTCTTCAGGTTCTTCTTGAAGGTTTCCGTTGTTGGTGAAAGTCTGATGTTTTGCGGCAGGGAGTTCCAGAGTATGGGGGAAGCCCGGGAGAAGTCTTGTATGCGGTTGTGGGAAGAAGAGATGAGGGAGGAGTCGAGAAGGAGATCTTGAAAGGATCGAAGGTTGCGTGTGGGTAGGTAGCGGGAGACCATGTCACAGATGTATGGAGGAGAAAGGTTGTGGATGGCTTTGTATGTCATGGTTAGGGTTTTGAACTGAAGCCTCTGGGCAATAGGAAGCCAGTGAAGGGCCTGGCATAGGGGGGGAGGCTGGGGAATAGCGGGGAGACAGGTGGATTAGTCGGGCAGCAGAGTGTAGGATGGACTGGAGTGGTGCCAGAGTGCTAGAGGGGAGGCCAGACAGTAGGAGGTTGCAGTAGTCGAGGCGGGAGATGATAAGGGCGTGCACTAGTGTTTTTGTGGTTTCATGGTTGAGGAATGAGCGGAAATATTTTTGATTTTGAGGTGGCAGGAGGTGGCGAGGGCTTGGATATGTGGTTTGAAAGAGAGGGCAGAGTCGAGGATGACCCCAAGGCACCGAGCATGCGGGACTGGGGAAAGTGAGCAGCCATTGACATTGATGGATAGGTCTGGTGGAGGGGAAGAATGAGGTGGGGGAAAGATGATGAATTCTGTTTTGTCCATGTTCAGTTTGAGAAAGCTAGCAGACAGACACTGTGGGATTTTGGTCAGTAGGGAGGTGAGGTCAGGTCCAGATAGGTAGATCTGCGTGTCATCGGCGTAGAGGTGATACTGCAAGCCGTGGGATTCTATGAGCTGTCCCAGGCCGAAGGTATGGATGGAGAAGAGTAGGGGTCCTAGGACTGAGCCTTAAGGAACACTGACAGACAGGGGGCGAGGTGAGGAGGTGGTGTGTGAGAGGGAGACACTGAATGTTCGGTCTGTTAGGTATGATGAGATCCAGGATAGGGCCAAGTCTGTGATGCCAAGAGATGAGAGAATCTGTAGCAGGAGGGAATGGTCCACGGTGTCGAAGGCAGAAGACAGGTCCAGGAGAAGGAGGACAGAGTAGTGTCGCTTGCTCTTGGCGGTTAGCAGGTCGTTAGTGACTTTAGTTAGGGCAGTTTCAGTTGAGTGATGCGGTCGGAAGCCGGATTGTAAACGGTCAAAGAGGGAACAGGAGGAGAGGTGGGAGGACAGTTCGAGATATACATGCTGTTCCAGTAGTTTTGAGGCGTAGGGGAGAAGAGATATCGAGCGATAGTTAGACACAGAGGATGGGTCGAGGGAGGGCTTTTTGAGGATGGGAGTGATTGAGGCATGTTTGAAGGATCATCCGGCTAATGTGTTGAATGTAAAAAATAAAGCCTACAGAACATACAACATATAACATACAGAACATACACATAACATAGAGTACATACAGTGCAGACCAAAAGTTTGGACACACCTTCTCATTTAAAGATTTTTCTGTATTTTTATGACTATGAAAATTGTACATTCACACTGAAGGCATCAAAACTATGAATTAACAGATGTGGAATTATGTACTTAACAAAAAAGTGTGAAACAACTGAAAATATGTCTTATATTCTAGGTTCTTCAAAGTAGCCACCTTTTGCTTTGATGAGTGCTTTGCACACTCTTGGCATTCTCTTGATGAGCTTCAAGAGGTAGTCACCGGAAATGGTCTTCCAACAATTTTGAAGGAGTTCCCAGAGATGCTTAGCACTTGTTGGCCCTTTTGACTTCACTCTGCAGTCCAGCTCACCCCAAACCATCTCAATTGGGTTCTGGTCTGGTGACTGTGGAGGCCAGGTCATCTGGCGTAGCACCCCATCACTCTCCTTCTTGGTCACTGGATTTATGTTTGGATGTGCCGGTCAGTTTTTTTATATATAGTTCCCACCGTGAAGCATAGAGGAGGTGGTGTGATGGTGTGGGGATGCTTTGCTGGTGACACTGTTGGGGATTATTCAAAATTGAAGCGATGAACGGTCTAGCTCACCCCAAACCATCTCGATTGGGTTCAGTTCTGGTGTCTGTGGAGGCCAGGTCATCTGGCATAGCACCCCAACACTCTCCTTCTTGGTCAAATACCCCTTACACAGCCTGGAGGTATGTTTGGGGTCATTGCCCTGTTGAAAAATAAATGATGGTCCAACTAAACACAAACCGGATGGAATAGCATGCTGCTGCAAGATGCTGTGGTAGCCATGCTGGTTCAGTATGGCTTCAATTTTGAATAAATCCCCAACAGTGTCACCAGCAAAGCACCCCCACACCATCACACCTCCTCCTCCATGCTTCACGGTGGGAACCAGGCATGTAGAGTCCATCCGTTCCCCTTTTCTGCGTCACACAAAGACACGGTGGTTGGAACCAAAGATCTCAAATTTGGACTCATCAGACCAAAGCACAGATTTCCACTGGTCTAATGTCCATTCCTTGTGTTCTTTAGCCCAAACAAGTCTCTTCTGCTTGTTGCTTGTCCTTAGCAGTGGTTTCCTAGCAGTTATTTTACAATGAAGGCCTTCTGCACAAAGTCTACTCTTAACAGTTGTTGTAGAGATGTGTCTGCTGCTAGAACTCTGTGTGGCATTGACCTGGTCTCTAATCTGAGCTGCTGTAAACCTGCGATTTCTGAGGCTGGTGACTCGGTTAAACTTATCCCCAGAAGCAGAGGTGACTCATGGTCTTCCTTTCCTGGGGCAGTCCTCATGTGAGCCAGTTTCTTTGTAGCGCTTGGTGGGTTTTGCAACTGCACTTGGGGATACTTTTTATTATTATTATTATTATTATACATTTATATAGCGCCATTTATTCCATGGCGCTTTACATATGAAAAGGGGAAAAATATAGACAGGTACAGTAAACATGTACTGGACAAGGGACACACAAGTACAGAAGGAGAGAGGACCCTGCCCGCGAGGGCTCACAGACTGCAGGGATGGGTGAGAATACACTAGGAAAGGGTAGAGCTGGTCGTACGATGGTTCAGTACACTGAGGATCATTGCAGGTTGTAGGCTTGTCGGAACAGGTGGGTCTTCAGGTTTTTCTTGAAGGTCTCCGTTGTTGGTGAAAGTCTGATGTTTTGCGGCAGGGAGTTCCAGAGTATGGGAGAAGCCCGGGAGAAGTCTTGTATGCGGTTGTGGGAAGAAGAGATGAGGGGGGAGTCGAGAAGGAGATCTTGAGAGGATCGAAGGTTGCGTGTAGGTAGGTAGCGGGAGACCATGTCACAGATGTATGGGGGAGAAAGGTTGTGGATGGCTTTATATGTCATGGTTAAGGTTTTGAACTGGAGCCTCTGGGCAATAGGGAGCCAGTGAAGGGCCTGGCATAGGGGGGAGGCTGGGGAATAGCGGGGAGACAGGTGGATTAGTCGTGCAGCAGAGTGTAGGATGGACTGGAGTGGTGCCAGAGTGCTAGAGGGGAGGCCAGACAGTAGGAGGTTGCAGTAGTCGAGGCGGGAGATGATCAGGGCATGCACTAGTGTTTTTGTGGTTTCATGGTTGAGGAATGAGCGGATCCGGGAAATATTTTTGAGTTTGAGGCGGCAGGAGGTGGCGAGGGCTTGGATATGTGGTTTGAAAGAGAGGGCAGAGTCGATGATCACCCCAAGGCACCGAGCATGTGGGACTGGGGAAAGCGAGCAGCCATTGACATTGATGGATAGGTCTGGTGAAGGGGTAGAGTGAGGTGGGGGAAAGATGATGAATTCTGTTTTGTCCATGTTCAGTTTGAGAAAGCGAGCAGAAAAGAAGGCTGAGATAGCAGACAGACACTGTGGGATTTTGGTCAGTAGGGAGGTGAGGTCAGGTCCAGATAGGTAGATCTGCGTGTCATCGGCGTAGAGGTGATACTGCAAGCTGTGGGATTCTATGAGCTGTCCCAGGCCGAAGGTGTAGATGGAGAAGAGTAGGGGTCCTAGGACTGAGCCTTGAGGAATACCGACAGACAGGGGGCGAGGTGAGGAGGTGGTGTGTGAGAGGGAGACACTAAATGTACGGTCAAAGATGGAACAGGAGGAAAGGTGGGAGGACAGTTCAAGATATACATGCTGTTCCAGTAGTTTTGAGGCGTAGGGGAGAAGAGATATCGGGCGATAGCTAGACACAGAGGATGGGTCGAGGGAGGGCTTTTTGAGGATGGGTGTGATTGAAGCATGTTTGAAGGATGAAGGAAAGACACCATTTGTAAGTGAAAGGTTGAAGAGGTGTGTGAGAGTAGGGATGAAGACTGTGGCAAAGTTAGGGATGAGGTGGGACGGGAGTGGGTCAAGTGCGCAAGTGGTGAGGTGTGATCTTGACAGGAGAGTGGAGAGCTGATCTTCTGTCATGGTGGTGAAGCTGGTTTTGGAAGAACAGGGCTGAGTGGCTAAGAGGGGCATTGGGGGCTGCGGGCCAAAGCCTTCTCTGATAGTATCAATCTTTTGCTTAAAGAAGGAGGCAAAGTCTTTGGCAGAAATGAGAGGAGAGGGAGGAGGTGCTGTGGGATGGAGTAGAGAATTGAAAGTGTTGAAGAGCTGTTTAGGGTTGTGAGACAGGGAGGATATGAGAGATGCGAAGTAAGTTTGTTTTGCGGCAGAGAGCGTGGACTCGAAGCTGGCGAGGGACTGCTTGTATGCGTTAAGGTGCTCGGTAGAATGGGTTCTCTTCCATCTCCGCTCGGTAACCCTGGAAGCCCGTCTCAGTTCTTTGGTCAGGCCGGTCAGCCAGGGCTGCCTGTTGATTGTACGAGTTTTGCTCTGCGTGAGGGGGGCGGCCGAATCAAGTGTGGTTTTTATTGTGGTGTTATAAAATGTGGCAGCAGCATCTGTGTCATTAAGTGAGGCTATGTCTGTGAGAGGGAGGAGTGACTCAGAGAGCGATTGTAAATTGAGGTGTTTGAGATTTCTGCGAGGGTGGGTGAGTTTGTGGAGTGGGGGATGTGTACTAACAGAGGAGAGGGAAGAGAATGTCAGTAGGTTGTGGTCAGACAGGGGGAGTGGGGAGTTAGTGAGATTGGTGAGGGAACAGAGGCGGGTGAAGATAAGGTCCAGCGTGTGACCGCCTTTGTGAGTGGCCCCAGAGGACCATTGAGTGAGGCCGAGGGAAGCCGTGAGCGAAAGAAGTTTAGAGGTAGCCGGGGTGGAAGTGTCAATGGGGATGTTGAAATCGCCCATGATGATGGTGGGGATGTCAGCAGAGAGGAAATGGAGTAGCCAGGTGGTGAAGTGGTCGAGAAAGGTGGAGATGGCAAGTTCCGGGGGGGGCGGTAGATGACAGCCAGCTGGAGGTTGGAGGGGGAATAGATGCGGACGGAGTGCACTTCAAACGAGGGAATAGCAGCGGAGGGTGGAATTTGAATAGGAGTAAAGCAGCAGGTATCAGACAGGAGTAAGCCAACTCCTCCACCACGTTTGTTGCTGGGGCGAGGGGTGTGAGAAAGATGAAATCCGCCATAGGAAAGCGCAGCTGGAGAGGCTGTGTCAGAGGGAGTGAGCCAGGTTTCAGTGATTGCAAGGAAGGAGAGTTTGTTGGTAATAAAGAGGTCGTGGATAAATGACAGTTTATTGCAGACGGAGCGTGCGTTCCATAGTGCTCCGGGTAGGGGGACTGGGGGAGGGGGGTGTGGATGGATAGGTATGAGGTTGACAGGGTTGCAAAAACGTGTGGAAGATTGTGGCAGGGTGTTAGAAATGAGTGTGGGGATGTGTTGAGGAGGGCCAGGATTTGGGGATACATAGCCAGCGATGAGGAGTAGCAGACAGAGCGTTAGAAGGTGGGAGCTGGATAAGCCATGGTGTGGCCGTGTGTGTCTTGGTAAAAAGGATTGTATGTGGAGGAACAGTTCTGAGGGAAAGGTGAGATGGCTGGGTAGAATGGAGGGGAAAATTACTAATTCCTTACTAGGTGGGAGGATTACAGGGGATAGGAAGAAAGAAAGGAGGATTGGGGTGAAAGTGATAAGAAAATGAAACATAGTGGTTTTATAATCTGTTACCTTGCAGCCAAATTCCAGTCAAATTCTAGTCTAATTCACAGTAGTGTAATTAGAAATCTGTAATTTGAAATATGGGATTTGAAATATGTGGAGCAGACTAAAGTCTGGAGCAGACCCATTGCACTGACTAAATATGCAGCTAAGGGCAATCATGTGTGATTGGGAAGTGGGCTGGGACTGCCCAGGCCAGATGTACAGTGTTAAGGACAGGTCATAAAAGGGGGTAGGGGTGACACAGACCACTCAGATGTGTGGTGAAGATAACAAGAATGAAGTACAATTATGTATACAAGAAGATGGGTGTCATGGGTGCATCGCCACGAAGATCGTCGCGATTGCACATTCTGACTTCTCACAGCTGAGCTTCTGTTTCTTTGTTTTTTGGTAATGTGAGAGTTAATTTTCCTAGCTCTTTGCTAAGGCTAGGTGCAGCCTCGCCCGGCTGCTTTTGATTATGTTCTAATTAGTTTCCTTTATATTTCTGCCAGTCTGGGTGTTAGAGGCCGGTGAAAGTATTCATGTAGTTCAGCAGACTGGAGCGGTTCTGAGAACATTTAAGCTAAGAGTTCATTAGTTGTTTTTACTCTTATAGCTTATAGTTAATCTCTGAGACCTTAGGTGTTCCTACTGTGTGTGAGTGTTGTATGTAAGACTTTATTTACTTTATTCCTTCTCTTTCTTGTTTGTCTTTCTGTTCATTATCCGTTACCTGTTCATTCCCTTTGGTGGTATTCAGGGTCCTTCTTAGGACTAGAATACAGTTGGCAGGGATTGATAGGAGACAGGGTTTACGCTGGTGGCCTGGACCTCTGTACCTTTAACAGTACCTCCAGGTTGAGGGATTAGTTAGGACCCCAGTTCAGGGTCAGCTTAGACCCCGGTCACCCTCTAGCCGGAGACAGTGTATAACGGATTCCGTATGGACCCACTGGACATTGTCAGGTAATTCTATGTTATCATATATCTATGCGCATGTTATATAGTATGTTGCCCTTTTGATATAGATTACTGACATCACATATATATATATCTGCTATACAGCGTGACATTTTCACCGGCCCAAACTAAAGATTCTCCCCAGCTGTCATGGATCCAGTAGCCCAGCTGGCCCGACAGTTGCAGGGGTTGTCCATGGAATTTGCAGACATTAAGTCCAAGGTTTTGTCCCTCCCAGAGCAAACCAGATCTGAACCTAAGGTTGCTCTCCCGGACAGGTTCACTGGTGGGCGGGACAAATTTTTTACTTTCCGGGAGGCATGTAAATTGTACTTTCGGCTGCGGCCTCGGTCATCTGGGAGTGAAGAGCAGAGGGTGGGAATTGTTATCTCGCTCTTACAAGGGGACCCTCAATCTTGGGCGTTCTCTATTCCTCCAGGTTCCCCAGATCTCCAGTCAGTGGATCGATTTTTTACTGCCCTGGGTCTGGTATATGATGATCCGGATCGAGTTTCCCTTGCTGAAACAAAGTTACGTAAAATACGGCAAGGAAATCGTCCAGCGGAGGAATATTCTTCTGAGTTCCGTAGATGGGCAACAGATACTCAGTGGAATGACCCAGCTCTTAGGAGCCAGTTTTGTCAAGGGTTGTCTGACAAATTAAAAGATGTGTTGGCTCAGTATGATTCTCCTCCATCACTGGAGGCTGCTATGGCCCTCGCTATTCGCATTGATAGACGACTTCGGGGAAGACGCGAGGTAACTCCGCCCCCATGATGACTCCACCTACTACTAAAGTCCCTTATACTGAGGTTCCCCTGGTCTGTTCTGAGGAACCCATGCAGTTGGGAGGGACATCATTTTGTAGGAGGGAATCGGCGGTGCGCCGCAAGACTAGAAGGTGTTTCTTTTGCGGGAGAGAGGGACATTTTGTTGGGGGTTGTCCATCCCGGACCTCTTTGACCCAAGGAGTTAACCTGGGAGTCTGTATTTCGTCCCCAAATCCCTCTCAGTTTATCGTGCCTGCGGAGGTGGTGATTGGTACTAGAACTGAGAGGATTTCTGTTTTTCTTGATAGTGGGTCCGGGGCTAATCTTGTGGACGCTCGGTTTGCCCAGGTGCATGGTATGCAACTGAGTGTATTGGCCAAACCGGTCCCTATACTCTCTATTGATTCTAGACCTCTTGGTCAAGGTAGCTTGGTTCAAGCTGTTCATAACATAGATCTTCGAGTAGGGGCAATACATAAAGAGCAATTGTCTTGTTATGTGTTGGAGGGTCTACCTACTCCTATTGTGTTGGGACTTCCTTGGTTGGCTAAACATAACCCAGTGATTGATTGGCAATCCAGAAAGATTAGCCAGTGGGGTGAATTTTGCAAGAATAACTGCATGAGCACGGTCATCGGTGCGGTTGTACCTAGGACTTTGCCTCCTTTTCTGGAGGACTTTGGGGAGATGTTCTCAGAGGAGGGGTGTAAAGAGTTACCTCCTCATCGCGCATATGACTGCTCAATAAAGTTGCTTCCTGATGCCTTATCTCGTACTTTCCCAGGGACCGGGAGGATGGATGATCCGGTTCCTATTCCTCAGGAGGGAGTTGTGGTGTCAGCTGTATGCTCTGAGCTTGAGGGGGAGGTATTGGGGGCTCAGGGGGACGCCCCTGTGGGACTTCCAGAGAGACTGATAGTTCCAGATCGGTTAAGACTGAAGGTTACGGAGAACCGTTACAAACGGATGGCTGATAGGGGGAGAGTTTCTGGTCGAGATCTGAAGGTGAATGATCTGGTGTGGTTGTCTACCAGGAATATTAAACTTAAAATTCCCTCCTGGAGGTTGGGTCCCAGATTCATCGGGCCGTACAGGATCAGTTCCATAATTAATCCTGGGGCATTTCGTCTGGACCTCCCTCCTACGTTTAAAATTCATAATGTGTTTCACAAGTCATTACTTAAAAAGTATGTGGCACCAGTCATACCGTCACCTCTACCTCCTCCTTCAGTGGTGGTCAATGATAACGTGGACGGACCTTTCACACAACTCACCCGGACAGACCTGGTCATGAGGGTCCGGAGGCCCCTCGTAGAAGGGGGGGTACTGTCATGGGTGCATCGCCACGAAGATCGTCGCGATTGCACATTCTGACTTCTCACAGCTGAGCTTCTGTTTCTTTGTTTTTTGGTAATGTGAGAGTTAATTTTTCCTAGCTCTTTGCTAAGGCTAGGTGCAGCCTCGCCCGGCTGCTTTTGATTATGTTCTAATTAGTTTCCTTTATATTTCTGCCAGTCTGGGTGTTAGAGGCCGGTGAAAGTATTCATGTAGTTCAGCAGACTGGAGCGGTTCTGAGAACATTTAAGCTAAGAGTTCATTAGTTGTTTTTACTCTTATAGCTTATAGTTAATCTCTGAGACCTTAGGTGTTCCTACTGTGTGTGAGTGTTGTATGTAAGACTTTATTTACTTTATTCCTTCTCTTTCTTGTTTGTCTTTCTGTTCATTATCCGTTACCTGTTCATTCCCTTTGGTGGTATTCAGGGTCCTTCTTAGGACTAGAATACAGTTGGCAGGGATTGATAGGAGACAGGGTTTACGCTGGTGGCCTGGACCTCTGTACCTTTAACAGTACCTCCAGGTTGAGGGATTAGTTAGGACCCCAGTTCAGGGTCAGCTTAGACCCCGGTCACCCTCTAGCCGGAGACAGTGTATAACGGATTCCGTATGGACCCACTGGACATTGTCAGGTAATTCTATGTTATCATATATCTATGCGCATGTTATATAGTATGTTGCCCTTTTGATATAGATTACTGACATCACATATATATATATCTGCTATACAGCGTGACAATGGGTGAGCAAATCATACCATGAAACAAAGCAATACACAGGGGCATTCAGGAACACTGAAAAGCTGGGTAAAGTTTGCAGCTGGTCATACCATTAAACTAAGCAATACACATGATGCATTCAGGAACACTGAAAAGCTGGGTAAAGTTTACAGCTGGTCATACCATTAAACTAAGCAATACACATGATGCATTCAGGAACACTGAAAAGCTGGGTAAAGTTTGCAGCTGGTCATACCATTAAACTAAGCAATACACATGATGCATTCAGGAACACTGAAAAGCTGGGTAGAGTTTGCAGCTGGTCATACCATTAAACTAAGCAATACACATGATGCATTCAGGAACACTGAAAAGCTGGGTAGAGTTTGCAGCTGGTCATACCATTAAACTAAGCAATACACATGATGCATTCAGGAACACTGAAAAGCTGGTAGAGTTTGCAGCTGGTCATACCATTAAACTAAGCAATACACATGATGCATTCAGGAACACTGAAAAGCTGGGTAGAGTTTGCAGCTGGTCATACCATTAAACTAAGCAATACACATGATGCATTCAGGAACACTGAAAAGCTGGGTAGAGTTTGCAGCTGGTCATACCATTAAACTAAGCAATACACATGATGCATTCAGGAACACTGAAAAGCTGGGTAGAGTTTGCAGCTGGTCATACCTGTAGGAACAGAAGAACATCTCGGTCACAAGGTGATGATGACAATGCTGTAGGATTAATGTATGGCCAAATGCATTCTAGAATTCTAGTCTAATTCACAGTAGTGTAATTAGAAATCTGTAATTTGAAATATGGGATTTGAAATATGTGGAGCAGACTAAAGTCTGGAGCAGACCCATTGCACTGACTTTCAAAGTTTTCCCAATTTTTCGGACTGACTGACTTTCATTTCTTAAAGTAATGATGGCCACTCGTTTTTCTTTACTTAGCTGCTTTTTTCTTGCCATAATACAAATTGTAACAGTCTATTCAGTAGGAGTATCAGCTGTGTATCCACCAGACTTCTGCACAACACAACTGATGGTCCCAACCCCATTTATAAGGCCAGAAATCCCACTTATTAAACTTGACATGGCACACCTGTGAAGTGAAAACCATTCCCGGTGACTACCTCTTGAAGCTCATCAAGAGAATGCCAAGAGTGTGCAAAGCAGTCATCAAAACAAAAGGTGGCTACTTTGAAGAGCCTAGAATATAAGACATAATTTCAGTTGTTACACACTTTTTTGTTAAGTATATAATTCCAGATGTGTTAATTCATAGTTCTGATGCCTTCAGTGTGAATTTACAATTTTCATAGTCATGAAAATACAGAAAAATCTTAAAATGAGGTGTGTCCAAACTTTTGGTCTGTACTGTACTTACCAATCACCTAATCCCCGACGCAATCGTCTCCTTTAATAAAAATAAAATAATAAAACAACCTATACTTACCTTTCTGCCATAGTCCAGTTATTAACGAGTGTGCCACGACGATCTACGGTGTAGAACACTGACATCGGCTGATATCAATGCACTACACGGCCTCCATGATGCACTGACAGCGGAGGTAATCCGCCGTGGTGTATATCCCTCTGCCGCCGGGAGAGAGTGAGGTCACTTAAGTTCATTCTCTCACCGCCAATGCCGGGTGAAACAATTCCCACGCAGCATTGCCATAAAGTGAGAGAATGAACTCAGGTAACCTCAGTAATCCACTGCAAGAGCCATTGTCCCCTGTCAGTTCATCACTGGGAGGCCCACCTGATGTCACTGTTCTATAGGGAAATCATCATGGGACGCTCGTTATTAATTGGACTGCGTCGGACAGGGAGTATACGGTTGGTTTATTTTTTTACTTTTGTTATAGGAGCCCGAGGGCGTCGCTTGTATCTGGGCGTGCAATAAAAATATGAAAACCGTGTTGTGTTTTATTTCATTAAAATACTTTATTCTTGTGTGATTTTTTTAACCCTTTCGAACTATAAGATTATTAATGGATAAGCGTCTTTTTGACGCCTCTCCATTATTAACCGGGCTTAAAGTCACCTTACAATAGCAAGGTGACATTAAACACTTATTACCCCATATGCCACTGCTACACGGCAGTTGGAAGAGAGGGGCTAAGTGTCAGAATTGTACAGATGCGCCAATTCTGGAGCAGCTGGGTGCTGGTATTTTTAGCCAGGGGAGTGCACCAATATCCATGGCCCCTTCCTAGGCTATGAATATCAGCCTGCTGCTGTCTGCATTACCTTCCTGGCTATAAATTATAGGAGGACACCACGTCATTTTTTGGGGGTCCCCCTATTTGAATAGCCAGTAAAGGCTAGCTGCGGGCTGATATTCATAGCCTGGGAAGCTCCGTGGGTGTTAACCCCTTCCCAGGCTAGAAATATTGGCCCCGGCCGTCGGCTTTCCCCCTCTGTCGGGAGCCCACGCCATGTTTTTTTCAATTTTTTTTTTAAATTAAAGATATTGCGTGAAGATTTTGTGTGTCTGTCTTTAACTATTTATGTAACCTTTTATCTATTTATCTAATATCTATCTATCAATCAATCTAATATCTATTATCTATCTATTATCTATCTACCTATCTATCCATCTATAGAATCAAAAAGGCAGCACTCCAAAAATGAGTTAGATATGCCTTTTTGTTTCTATGGATTTGGGCAAGTATTGGATGATTTGCTGAAGGATTTTGCACCCAATGTGTTACTGACTGTGCTCTTCCTATTTTTCTTGTTTATCTATCTATTATCTATCTATCTGTGTGTGTAATGGAGTATGGGTTGGACATATGTAAAAGAGGAGGTTGGACAAGAAATGACATCACAAAACCTTTTTTTGTTAAATAACATATCTTTATTTAGCTTACAAAAACGTATACAAATCCGCATAAAAAACGCAACTGCATTTTCTGCCAAGGGGTGCGAATTCTGTGCAGAAAATTCCACAGGTAAATCTGCAACGTGTGCACATACCCTAACAGTAGCAGCATGGCTAGTCAGATCACAGAGGAAAGCACTCATCCGGTCAGACTTTAGGTCAACGCATTGTGATGCCAGGGTAGTGGCACATAAGCAAAGGCATGACTGCCACCTGGCATTTGTGTGATTTGGGAAGCACAAATGAGGCAGAGGGATACTACAGAATCAGTCAAACTAATTAAAGTATGCAGTAACACAAGATTAAATAGCTAATTTTACAATTATGCTAAAAACTTTTCCTTAACATTGGGATTGCTAGAAATTAGTGTTTAATTACAAATGCAACTCTGTAATTAGCTAATAGGGGTAGACCCTGTTGTCAAGTTCCCTTTAGTAAACAAGTTTATTGTACAGTACTGTGCAAATGAGTGGGAAAAAATGCAGCAAATTAAGATAACTTTCATAAATAAAAATGTTAATAGTTTATTTTTTTATCAATTGACAATGTGTAAAGTGAAAGATTTTGGTGCCAATTAGACACCCCTAATGGTATTGTATGATGGATAAGTATCTGCCTGTATTTCTAAGCATTGAGGACAGCATTAATCCTGACCAAATTCTCAACTCCATTTCCTGAAATGTAGCCCCAAATTTGCAATGACCCTCCAATATACATCACTGTTGCATGTGTGTAGCCCAGCTGCGCTTGGTGCCACATGTTACCCAGGAGGATGCATGAAAGGTAATTCACAATCACCCGATATTCATTCACACTTCACATTTTCCTGGTACCACCAGAGGGAGCCCTTTAGAATACGCAGGTATATAAGGGTGTGGAGAGATAGAGCAGGGGGATGAAGACAGTCTAGCTGAACGTTAGCTAGTTGTTGGTTGTACCTCAGACAGATGAGATCTCCTCAGAACACCGGAGTGAGAGGATTCCTGTCAGAGCTCAGATTACACTAGTCTGTGTCAGAGCGTGTTGAAGAGCTGAGAGGAAAGTTACCTCAGAACGTGCAGATTGTAATCTCCCTAAGGAAGTGGAAAGTGACTCTCGAAGTGAGCATAAAATCAGTCTGACGGAAGGTCCTGATAGCTACTTTGGACAGAGCCTAAGAAGGAAGTGAAGGAAAGGGAACTGCAGTATTTGTAAGACCGAGTCAACTGAGGTATTGTTAGAGAGCGAGCGTGCCGACGCTTGGAGAGCGGTGATGAGAAGGAAGCTGACATCTACTGCTGCTTGTGCTTATGTTAAAGGTGTGAGTAGGACGACAGGCAAGTGGAAAAGAGAGAGAGTGACTGAGGAGAAATAGCAACGATAGCTTACCTCCACTCTGCACTACCAGACACCGGGTCCGAGCTTGCTAGAACCTTCACGGCTAGTGGGAAAAACCGGAGACCCTGCTGGACTTCAGGTCACAGAGGGGCCCAACAGTGCTGATACGTAACCGGGGTCAGGAAGAACAGGAGTCTGGTCAGCGCAACCATTGGAGACTTAGTTCTGTCCAAAAGAAGGCTCCATCACAAGATCAGCCGGGCGTAGCAAAGAGAACGGAGTTAAATTTTGTTTCATGCAAGTTAGAAACTCACACACATATAGACATAAGGAGGCCCTACACCTACTCAGTGATTACTGGACGTGCATCCTCCACCCTGACGGCCTCCCGGGACGTGCCTGCAACTTCATCACCAGTAAAGGTACAGAAAGAGACTGTCTTATGTGTGTCTGCATTATTGCTCCTGCACCCCTGCACCGCCATTTACCTCGAGGGATCAGTCTCGCCTGTGGGAGACTTAACACTTTGCTGCCCAGTAACAACCCCTCGGAGGATTCACCCTGCAGCGCTGGTCACCCTGACCAGGAACCACAGGTGGCGTCACGAACATCTCTATCATCCCCTGTAAATATCCCCTTTAGTGAGCGCCCAGGGCAACGGACCGAGCTGCGCTACCCGTGACATCCCCCAGTGAAGTGAACGGGCTCGGTGCCGAGTACCCCAAAGCCCTGGTACGTGCAACTCACATGCAGACTTTCTGTAATGAAAATGCATTCTGTTACATACAGATTTTTCATATTTTGAATCAATTCAGAGCATTTGTTGCCAATTTTCTGCACTCCAGTTCCTATGTTTTCATGCATAGTTGAGTATTACTTCTTGTTTCCATGTCGAAGGTATGGCTTTTCGCTTCAGTTCTTTCCACACCTGTCTAAAACTGTATATGCGACTATTCCTCAGCTTGCTCTTTAATAACTTTTGCATCAATTTTCCTGTATTGTTACTGCAATAAAGAAAGCCAACCCTCCTGTATTTTGCTAATTAGTGAACGTTGCCGTGTGGTACCCATATACATTACATTGATGATCTATTATGAAAATAGATCATCAATGTAAAATCACACAAAACCCATGTAGGTAGTTAAATTTGCTGTAGGTGTTAATGCAGTGGTTTGAGCAAAGATTCACCTCCCTTAGCATTTTTTGTTTTTGCTACCTAAGAACTTGTAATTTCAGTGGGTTTTTTTTAGGGGTTGCATAAGTTCATGTAAAGAATATGCCTGCAACTGTGAACATTTGGTGTTCTTTTTATTGTGAAGCAAACAACAAATAGAACAAAATAGCTGAAAACTTCAGTGTGCATAATCCCTCTAAAGTCAGTACTTTGTAGAGCCTCCTTTTCTGGCAATTACAACTTGCAACTCAGATTTTTTCCCACTACTCAAGGTAAAACTTATCTAGCTTCTTCAAGTTAGATGAGTTAAATGATTGCCCCTGGTGAACACAGCAATCTTCAAGCCTGACCACAGATTCTCAGTTGGATTACGGTCTGGGCTTTGACCAGGCCACTCCAAAACATTTACATATTTCCCCATAAACCACTCGAGTATTGTTTTAGT
Source organism: Oophaga sylvatica (assembly GCA_033576555.1). Taxonomy (NCBI): domain Eukaryota; kingdom Metazoa; phylum Chordata; class Amphibia; order Anura; family Dendrobatidae; genus Oophaga; species Oophaga sylvatica. Next base: position 195,338,456 of record JARQOD010000003.1, read on the forward strand.
AGTATTCTTTGGGTCATTGTCTTGTTGGAAGGTGAACCTCTGTCCCAGTCTCAAATCACTGACAGACTGAAAGAGGTTTTTCTAAAAAATATCCCTTTATTTCGCCTCATCCTTCTTCCCCTTGGCTCAGACCATTTTCCCTGTCCCTGCTGCTGAAAAACATCCCCACAACATGATACTGTTACCATCATGTTTCATTGTGGAGATAGTGTTCTTGGGGTAATGAGCTTTGTTGGCTTGGCGCCAGACATAGCGTTTACCTTGGTGGAAAAAGAGTTCAGTTTTGGTCTCATCTGACCACAGTAGCTTCCTCAATACATTTGGGGAGTCTTCCACATGTCTTTTGGCAAACTCAAAACGAGCCATACAAATTTTCTGTGTAAGTAAAGGCTTTTGTCTGCTCACTCTTTCATAAAGGCCACCTCTATGGTGTGTACAGCTTATTGTCATATGAACAGATACTACAGTCTCTGCTTGGGTATTCTGCAGCTCCTTCAGGGTTACTTTTGGTCTGTGGGCTGCCTCTCTGATTAATGCCCTCCTTGTTAGTGGCCGAGAGTTTTTGTGGGTTTCTTGACAGGTTTGCTTAATGGTGTTGCAGCCTGTGGCCTTTCAGAAAAGGTGTGTATATACTGACAGACCATGTGACACTTAGATTGCACACAGGCGGACTTCCTTTCACTAACCATGTCACTTATGAATGTAATTGCTTGCACCAGAAATTTTTAAGGGCTTCATAGCAAAAGGAGTGAATACATATGCACATGCCAATTTTTAGTTATTTGATCCCATAAATTTAATTTATGCCTTTATTTTTCTCACTTCACCAACTTAGACTATTTAGTGCTGATGCATCACACACAAATCAAATTACAAAAATATTTAAATACTGGCTGTAATGTAAGGTAATAGATAAAAAGCCAAGGTGGTTAATACTTTTTCAAGCCACTGTACATTTTGTAAACTGGAAAGTGAAAAGGAGACCTCTTGATGCAGGTTCACTTTAAGCTGAGAAGTCTGTAAATGTTCCACAAAACATTAATATTGTGACTGCCAAAAACGCTCACCATACAGCCCTTGAAAACAAATGACTTGTCCATCGAGGTGGTATAGTAAAAGGAGAGTCTGTTAGCAGCTCTTCTATATTTGGCATTGCAGTTTTACATCATCTCATAACACCACCTTCATATACTTTTATGTGGTGCTAAGAGGAGAGAGACACTGTCTAAGATTTACTTCTACATCAAAAATTCAAATATTGAACATCTTCCTATAAATTGAATTTCTTGTTACAAAGGTATAACAACTAGTTTATCCACATTTTAAAAATTCTAGTTATGCCCTCTCAGGCAGCAAGTGATTGCATTGTGAGTGCACAAAGTACAGCACCAAAATATTTTCTCACAAGCTTGTCCCCAGGTCACATACTTCTACACTTCTTCCCGTCCAGATGTCCTTGAACGTGCATTTGGACACCAGACTTCTATATAACATTTCAACTTCACACACAAAATATCTTTTAGAAGCGCTGCTATTAGAGGGTTTTCAAAAGGCTTCAGCATGTGCCAGGGAGGTTTGCCAGCCTCATGGACATTTTGGAGAGTTGACAAGTATGGCTTTATCCAGATATTCTAGGACCAGCTTATTCAAGTACCCCAAAACACATTTTGTATTAATGACACCCGAGCACAACTAAAATTTAAGACTGGTCAACAACCACAACATATGACGATAGACGTGCCACAGACATGGCATTATTGGAGTTGTGAGACCTGTGGATTATCCGGTGACAATTTTGTGAATCGTGACATTGTTTCTACAATTGGTACTACATTATGCAAAACAGAGGTAATCAGTATTTAGATTTCATTTGTCTTTTTTTCTTTTTACAGAAGTCTTCAGCCAGAATTTCAGTCCATTATTTTCAGGTGGTCAAATGAAACAAATAAGGAAAGGTGAGGAAAAGTAATTTTGAATACATCAATGCCTCTGTTAATATCAGTAAATTAAATAATTCTGAATTTACTGCTTCAACATAGGAAAACTGACAAAAAGGCTGCAATGTCAATACTGAAGTCTAATGTCAAGGTAAATAGGTTATTGGAGACAACATATTGAATGGTAGAAGTTTTGGGAAAATTATCCAATGTCTATTCTTGGATTAACACCCTTTCTCTTTCCTACTAGCCTTATTCTGACCGTGCCTGTCCCACGTCTCTACGTTACCGTGTACAGAATGACTCTTATTTTAAAAATCTGTTCAATTTTGACATCCCAGTGCTTATGTGGGACAGTCATTATACTGAGGGTGCCAAGGAAAATATGAGCATGAGACCACCACCATATGGCTGGAAGAATCTTCCTACAGAAGGTAGCCATTATCATAATTTGTCATAAATATGTCAAGTTAGTAAATATTCAGATTTTTAGTAAAAAAGCATAACAACTTAGGAAATAACTTACACGATAGATGTAAACCACAAAACCAGGGAATACAAATTATTTTTAAAATGGCACACCCTTCTTTAAAAAAATAATAAATTATATGCGTTCTTTTATGTTTAGACAAACTGTAAAAAATTAAAAAATTTAGTGTATTGACTGCACCTAAACTGCACTGGAACCAGAGAGTGAGTTTCACATATAAACCTTATCCTCTGGTTCCAACAATTACATGGTCCATCCAAAGATCAATTTAGGCCGTGTTCACAACGTGCAGTTTTAATGCAGTAAATACATTTATTTTTATTTTTTATAATTTGCCTAAACATAATATAACAAAAAAGTTGAGTGGGCATTAAATGGGTTGTGGGTGGAATGTCAATATATCCTTTTGATTTCAATGCAAATACTTCATACTAATACTAATACTTCATTTTTCTATGATGGTCCTGCAGTGGTATTGATTAGTTGCTTCTTGTCTCATCTATGCAGCCCTCTCAGAGTATAATGCAGTCCCCCCACACACACACAGTATAATGCAGCTCCCTCAGAGTATAAAGCAGCCCCCTCAGAGTATAATGCAGCCCCCCCACACATATGCTATTAGCGGCACGCCACTGGCTGGGAGCCCCTGGAGGAGCGGTGGCCCTAGGCAGCTGCCTGGTTTGCCTGCCCCTAACGACGGCCCTGGCCTTAGAATATCATGTGCTATTTTGTTGGTGATGTAAAAGTGGCCTACTGTAAAGGGTATGCCACACTAAACAACATCGCTAACGGGATCGCTAAAAAAGTCACTATTTAGCGATCCCGTTAGCGATGTTGTTGTGTGCGGCATCTACCAGCGACGAGGCCCCTGCTGTGATGTCGTTCATCACAGCGATCGTTCCGGACCCTATTTTCGTCGCTGGCGCCCCGCTGGTGAGTATCTAATCGCTGAGTGTGGCACCTTTTTTAGCGATTTAGCGGTACTTTTGTACCGCTAAAGTCGTTAAGGAGATCGCTAACCGCGATAGCGTCCTAACGACATCGCTAAAATAGGTAGCTACTAGCGATATAGAAACAATCCCGCTAGCGATCTCATTAGTATGCGACGCTAACGAGATCGCTAGCGGGATTGTGTAGTGTGGCAGTACCTTAAGAGCTGGATTATTGCTGTTTTGTTAAACAAGAGGCACGTGGAAACTCAAAAAAAATTTTTCTCATTGTATTTCCCTGTAGTGTTTGTGTGCTTAGTAAAAGTCTTTGTCCCTTTTACACATCCAAAACTGATGGTGCCTCTATCATGCAAACTAATCCTATTTGTACAATCCCTGCTTTTCCTGTTTCCTCCTTCAATCTTTTGACTGCTGAAGTTTATCTTTACACGTTCTCAGAAGAATTTTGTATTATTCAACTATGAAATACACAATGTATGCACGCCAACACGTCCACAGATTTCTGCAGACTGACTCTACATATCAAATATCCCAAACAATGACATTCATTCATTTCAAAAAGTGGCCACCCTCAGAATCACATACAAGGTTCTTATGTCCTAAATTATCTGCAATAGCTTCACCAGAAGCTTAGTTCTGGGTGTAAGTAAGCACCCTTTCAGAAGACAGGACTTGTCAAAAGACTGCAACACAGCTGTGTAAGGCTTCTTTCACACTTCAGTCATACGACGTCAGTCAGAATCCGACATCGTGACGGATCGGCGGATCCGGCAAAAATAGTGAATAACGGAGTGAAAGGATCCATTCTTTCGGCGGATCTGTACGCGCTCAGTCACATCTGTTTTTTCATCCGTTTTTTGACGGATCCGTTTTTCACATGGGAGAATCTCCGACGTGATTGGCTACTGGAAACTACGCTGTACCGTGATTGGCTACTGGAAACTACGTGGAAACTATAAATAGGGTGTTTTTGCACCATATTATTTGAAAGGTTGTATAGCAAGTGGAAGAGATGGAGCGAATTTTGGTGAATATTGCGAGGATATGTGCGGATTTTTCATTGGAGGCTAATCAGTTGGCAAGAATTGTTCGGGAGAAGGAGGAAGCCAGACAGCGCATCCCGCGTCGGCGACAGAGACATATGTGGATCCATCCGATAAATGCTAGGCGTATGACCCGTGGAGTCTATTCCACATTATACATGGAATTGAGGCAGAACCCGGAAAAATTCTTTAATTATGTGCGCATGAGAGCAGGCAATTTTGAGTCTTTGGTGGAACGGATTGAAGACCGAATAAAGAGAAAAGACACATATTTGCGGTTTGCAATATCACCATCAGAGCGTCTGATGGAGACAATTTGGTAAGCATTGTTTTTTTTTTTTAATTCTTCCTCATTTTCCAAACTTATAACTGTATGTTGTTGCTTGTGTTTTTAATTAATTATTGTCTTTTCCTTTTTGCAGATTCCTTGCAACTGGGGGATCCTTTTCCTCTCTGCATTACCAATACCGTCTTGGGATTTCCACTCTCTCCGTGATTGTGAAAGAGACCTGCCGGGCATTGTGGGATTCTTTGAAGGAGGAATACATCCCACAGCCAACACATGAGAGATGGCTGGAGATTGCGTCAAATTTCCAGGAAATGTGCCAGTTCCCAAACTGTGTTGGTGCCGTTGATGGCAAGCACAATCGAATTGTTAAACCTGCTGGATCCGGATCTGAATTTTTTAATTATAAGAAATTTTTTTCAATTGTACTCATGGCCATTGCCGACGCCAAATGTAAATTTATCGCAGCTGATATCGGTGCCTATGGCCTTTCAAATGACTCCCAGGTCTTCAAGATGTCGCCGATGGGACGTCGGTTATATAGAGATACTTTTGACTTTCCACCTCCAAGACCACTCCCTGGAACCTCTGGCCCTGCATTGCCATTTGTGTGTGTGGGAGATGAGGCCTTTCAGCTCTCACCGCATTTGCTGAAACCCTATGCACCTATGCAAGTCATGGCTTGACACAAAAGAAACAAATCTTCAACTATCGTTTGACAAGAGCCAGAAGAGTCGTGGAATGTGCCTTCGGGATTTTAACTGCTAAATGGAGAGTGCTGATTACCGCAATAAGGCCGGCGTCACACTGGCGACAGAATCGGATGACTGCAATGCGATGAAAAATCGTATTGCAGTCTGCCCTATGTTAATCTATGGAGCAGCTCCCAGTATCAGATGTTAGGGTTCGAGTTCCCGCTCCTGCACAAGGGGAGTCTCGAACCAGTGCCGCTGCGGTCTCCCATTCGTCTCCGGCCGCAGTGGAGCCTGCTCAGCGGAGACGTCGTTCCAAGCGTCTTGCCCACTCCACTACTGGGCAGTGACTTGCTGCTGCCTTTCCTGGATCTGCTATTATAGCCAGTTCTGGAGCAGACGTCTTTGGGATAAAGTCCTGCATTTTCCCTTCTGAGCGTGCCCAGAGTGAGATCTCTCATTGGAGATCAGGGGTCACATGCTCAGGTACTGCAGCAGCTCCTATTGGCCCGCCAGGAAGGCCCTGTTACTACTAGTCTTCTGAACAGGTTCTCATTGATCCTTGTTCCTGGAAGGTCCTGTAGCTGTTGCTATAAAAGGGTAGCATGGCTGGGCCGCCATGCGCTAATATCAACCATTGTATGCTATGCGCCAGTGTGGTCATGCGTGTGTGTGGTTAGGGACCCGGCTGAAATAAGCCACTAGAATACCGACTTAATCGGTGAGGAGTTTAGTGTGCTAGCTGGTCAGGGTCGGTGTCCTAGATGCCCTAGATTACCGGCATAACCGGTGAGGAGTTTGATTGCCGTATTCAGGGTCTGGCGTTCAGACGCCATAGATTGCGGGTGACTCCCGCGAGGACATTAGCGCATGACCACGTATTATGCTCGCTTAGCAATTAACCGTGTGCCTGAGAGCCTGACAGGACACGGTGTTTGTTCTCAGCGGCTCTGTGACGTAACAGGGTTCACTCTCGACGCTAGACAGCGCCCTAGCGTTTTACTTTGCGGCTCACTGAAGCTAAGTGAGTTCGCACATATCACCATATAGCACTGTGGCATCCCGTTAGCGGCTCTGTGAATTAACAGAGTCTGCACTTACTGCCACAACGCGCTACGGCGTTTATTTTAGCGACTCTGCGGGATAACAGAGTTCGCTACTTTCGTCATCTTACTAGCAGCAGGCTTTGCTTGCACGGTGGACCCCGGGCTGCGAACGCACCTCTCCACTTTATATATTTGGTGCGTTCCGCAGACCCTAACATAATATTAGCGCCAGGGTCTGGCTAGTAAAATGGCGGACGAACAGCGTCTATTGCAGTACATCCAGCAGCTGAAGGGTAGGTTGGAGGCTCTTGAGAGCACAACCTCAGCTGTGGATGTTACCGCAGTCGCTGTTCAGGCTGCTAGCGTGGCTGCAGCCAGTTTGTCCTCTGCCACCTCTGCCCCTACATTATCCCACCTCCCGCTTTCTGACAAGTTTGCCGGTGATAGCAAGCAATGTCGGGGATTCGTGAGTCAGTGCTCTATACATCTCAAGCTTCTGGCTGCACGTTTTCCCACGGATCGGGCACAAGTGGGTTTTGTACTTTCTCTACTCTCGGGCAGAGCGTTGGAGTGGGCAACGCCGCTGTGGGAGCGCGATGATCATGTGGTGCAGAGTGCTCCTCGTTTCTTGGAGGCTCTTAAAAAGGTCTTTTTAGGACTCCAGGTCACCCACGATACGGCGCTACAACTGCTGGCATTGACACAGGGTTCGTCTTTGGTCAGTCAGTTTTCCGTCCAGTTTCGGACTCTGGCTGCTGAGCTAGATTGGTCTGATAAAGTTCTTATTCCTATCTACTGGCGGGGACTGGCTGACCATGTTAAAGACGCTTTGGCTACCAGGGAGATTCCCGCCACACTGGAGAAGCTTATCTCCATATCTACCCGCATTGACCTCCGTTTTCACGAGCGGAGGTTGGAGCGGGCCCAGTGTAGGCAGAGGTTTCGGTTGGCTCCTACCTTTGCCAAACCTCTCGAATTCCCCGATCTGGCGTCCGAACCTCAAAAGGCCACAGAAGTTCCTCATGCAGGACCTAAGTCTCGGTCCGTCCGGGTATCCGTGGTTTGTAACCATTGTCAGCAGACAGGATACTATGCCAACAGATGTCCACAGCGATCGGGGAAGCGATCGCGTCTAGTGGCCCTGGGAGGAGGTTCACTAGAGACAGCGGCATTTTCCTCCAAGATAACATTTAAAGGGACAATCACTGTTGGTACTTCCATTCTCACCGCCGACCTTTGCGTGGACTCAGGAGCAGAGGGGAATTTCATGTCCTCTAGCTTTGCTCGTCGTCATGGAATACCTCTGGTGGCGCTTGACAAATCAGTGACTGTTCGGGTAGTGAATGGGTCGTCATTGCCCTCACAAATTACACACCAGACTGTCCCACTTGCATTGTCTGTATCTCCTTCCCATCAGGAATTTATTTCCCTACTCGTCCTTCCCGAGGGAATAGACGAGATCCTACTAGGTATACCTTGGCTCCGTTTCCACTCCCCACATATAGAGTGGACTTCGGGTAGGATACTGGGTTGGAGTGATGCATGTACAGGCAGATGTGTCAGAAGTTGCGTTCAGGTTACCACTACTGAGTTACCCGCAGATCTTATTCCACTTCCCAAGCACTACTGGTCATATGCAGACGTGTTCTCCAAGAAGGCTGCGGAGACTCTTCCGCCTCATCGCCCCTATGACTGTCCTATCGACCTCTTGCCTGGCGCAGAACCTCCTCGGGAAGGGTCTATCCCCTCTCTCTTCCTGAGACAGAGGCCATGTCGCAATATATTCAGGAGAACCTGGCAAGAGGGTTTATTAGGAAGTCGGTGTCACCGGCAGGGGCGGGATTTTTCTTCGTGCAGAAGAAAAACGGAGAATTGCGTCGGTGTATTGATTACAGGGGTCTTAACGCCATCACCGTTAAAAACAAGTACCCGTTGCCCCTGATCTCTGAGCTATTTGATAGGCTTCGGGGAGCAAGGGTATTCACTAAACTAGATCTGCGCGGTGCTTATAACCTGATTCGCATCCGTGAGGGGGACGAATGGAAGACGGCTTTTAATACCAGGGATGGGCATTACGAATATCTGGTGATGCCTTTTGGGCTCTGTAATGCTCCAGCCCTTTTCCAAGACTTTGTCAATGACATCTTCCGGGATATGCTCTCCACCTCGGTCGTAGTCTATTTGGATGATATACTCATCTTCTCTCCAGATATTGACTCCCACCGGAGGGATGTTGGCAGGGTCTTCGACCTCCTACGGGCAAATTCCCTTTATGCAAAGTTGGAGAAATGTGTGTTTGAGCAGGAGTCCTTACCTTTCCTGGGCTATATCATCTCCGCCCAGGGATTGGCTATGGATCCTGCCAAACTACAGGCGGTGATGGACTGGCAAGAACCCCACTCTCTAAAGGCGGTGCAGCGCTTTATGGGGTTCATTAATTACTACCGTCAGTTCATTCCCCACTTCTCAACTTTGGTAGCTCCCGTGGTTGCCCTTACCAAAAAGGGAGCTAATCCCAAATTGTGGTCTGAAGAGGTCTCCAAGGCCTTCACGTCTATTAAGTCTCATTTCGCTAGAGCTCCCATCCTACATCGCCCCGATGTTGATAAGCCATTTATATTGGAGGTGGATGCCTCGTCCGTTGGTGCTGGAGCAGTCCTCTTCCAAAAGGATGCTCAAGGTCGGAAGCATCCATGCTTCTTTTTCTCCAAGACCTTCACACCAGCAGAGAGGAATTATTCCATCGGGGACAGGGAGTTGCTAGCAATGAAGTTGGCCTTCTCGGAGTGGAGACATCTGTTGGAGGGAGCTCGCTTTCCCTTCCAAGTCTTCACGGATCACAAAAACCTGGTATATCTTCAGACAGCCCAGCGGCTTAATTCTCGCCAAGCCAGATGGTCCTTGTTCTTCTCCCGGTTTCATTTCACACTGCATTTCCTCTCGGGAGAGAAGAACATTCGTGCCGACGCTCTCTCTCGCTCTGTGGTGTCCTCGGAGGAGGAGGTGGAGGAGCCTCGGCTTATCGTCCCCTCAGAGAGCCTGAGAACAGTGGCCCCGATTTCGCTAGAGTCTGTGCCCCCAGGCAAGACTTTTGTGCCTACTAATTTGCGACCGGAGGTACTCTCTTGGGCACATTCGTCCAGGGTGGGTGGACACTTTGGGGCAAAGAGGACATCTGAATTGCTGGCGAGGACATATTGGTGGCCGCATATGGTCCGTGATGTTGGGGACTATGTTCGGGCGTGTGTCTCCTGCGCCAAAAATAAGTCTCCACGACAACGGCCAGCTGGGTTACTTTACCCTTTGCCGGTGGCAGACAGGCCCTGGGAGATGGTTGGGATGGACTTTGTGGTGGGCTTGCCCAAGTCTCGGGGTTGCACCATCATTTGGGTAATCACCGACCATTTCTCTAAAATGGTGCATCTGGTGCCACTACCACGGTTACCTTCTGCACGGGCTCTGGCAGCGTTGTTTGTTAGGCACATCTTCCGTTTACACGGCATGCCGGACAAGATTGTCAGTGACCGAGGTCCCCAGTTTGCGTCTCGGTTCTGGAGAGAGCTTTGTCGTCTACTCAGTATTGAGTTAAATCTCTCTTCAGCGTACCATCCTGAGACGAATGGGTTGGTAGAGAGGGCCAACCAGACCTTGGTCACCTATCTACGACATTTTGTCTCAGCCAGGCAGGATGACTGGGCATCCTTGCTACCATGGGCTGAGTTTGCATTAAACAATGCTGTGGCTGATTCCACCGGACAGACCCCATTCCTCCTGAACTATCGTCAGCATCCGCGGGTACCAGTGCCCATGCCCGTGTCTTCCGCCGATTCCAGGGTGGCAGACTGGGCTGTGGAGGCACGGGACATTTGGGACCGCACGCAGGATGCCATTCAGGCCTCCAAAGAGAGGATGAGGTCTTCGGCCGATGCCCATCGGCGCCCCGCTCCTACATTTGCTCCTGGGGATTTGGTGTGGCTCTCCGCCCGTAACATCAGGCTGCGAGTTGAGTCCACTAAGTTGGCACCCCGCTACCTGGGTCCTTTCAAGGTCCTCGAGCAGGTTAACCCTGTGGTATACCGTTTAGCTCTTCCACCACGCCTGGGTATCTCCGACACCTTTCACGTGTCCCTCCTGAAACCCGTGCTCATGTCCCGGTTTTCTGAGTCATCTGCCGGGACATCGGGTTCATCTGCGGATGACCATGAGGTGAACGCCATCGTGGGGTGTAAGGTGGTACGGGGCAAAAAGTTTTATTTGGTGGACTGGAGGGGCTATGGGCCTGAGGATAGGTCTTGGGAGCCTGCCGAGCATGTTCACGCTCTGCAGCTCATCGTGCCTTTGAACGCAGCGAGGCCCAGAGAAGGGGGGGCCCTAGGAGGGGGGGTAATGTTAGGGTTCGAGTTCCCGCTCCTGCACAAGGGGAGTCTCGAACCAGTGCCGCTGCGGTCTCCCATTCGTCTCCGGCCGCAGTGGAGCCTGCTCAGCGGAGACGTCGTTCCAAGCGTCTTGCCCACTCCACTACTGGGCAGTGACTTGCTGCTGCCTTTCCTGGATCTGCTATTATAGCCAGTTCTGGAGCAGACGTCTTTGGGATAAAGTCCTGCATTTTCCCTTCTGAGCGTGCCCAGAGTGAGATCTCTCATTGGAGATCAGGGGTCACATGCTCAGGTACTGCAGCAGCTCCTATTGGCCCGCCAGGAAGGCCCTGTTACTACTAGTCTTCTGAACAGGTTCTCATTGGTCCTTGTTCCTGGAAGGTCCTGTAGCTGTTGCTATAAAAGGGTAGCATGGCTGGGCCGCCATGCGCTAATATCAACCATTGTATGCTATGCGCCAGTGTGGTCATGCGTGTGTGTGGTTAGGGACCCGGCTGAAATAAGCCACTAGAATACCGACTTAATCGGTGAGGAGTTTAGTGTGCTAGCTGGTCAGGGTCGGTGTCCTAGATGCCCTAGATTACCGGCATAACCGGTGAGGAGTTTGATTGCCGTATTCAGGGTCTGGCGTTCAGACGCCATAGATTGCGGGTGACTCCCGCGAGGACATTAGCGCATGACCACGTATTATGCTCGCTTAGCAATTAACCGTGTGCCTGAGAGCCTGACAGGACACGGTGTTTGTTCTCAGCGGCTCTGTGACGTAACAGGGTTCGCTCTCGACGCTAGACAGCGCCCTAGCGTTTTACTTTGCGGCTCACTGAAGCTAAGTGAGTTCGCACATATCGCCATATAGCACTGTGGCATCCCGTTAGCGGCTCTGTGAATTAACAGAGTCTGCACTTACTGCCACAACGCGCTACGGCGTTTATTTTAGCGACTCTGCGGGATAACAGAGTTCGCTACTTTCGTCATCTTACTAGCAGCAGGCTTTGCTTGCACGGTGGACCCCGGGCTGCGAACGCACCTCTCCACTTTATATATTTGGTGCGTTCCGCAGACCCTAACATCAGATTTTTTGTGGTCCGTTTTTAAAGTCCGTGTGCAATCGCAGCATGCTGCGATTGTCACCGATTGTGGGTCGACTATCGCCAATGCAAGTCTATGGGAGCGATGAAAAATCTGATTACAAACGGACCGCATGTGTGACTTGCGATGAAATCGCATCGGTGTCCTTTCGAAAAGCCGGCAATTCATCCCCGGCTATACTGTAAAATCACACTGACAGCTTTAATAAAGAATAGAAAGAATAGATATACACACATAGAATACATATATATATATATATATATATATATATATATGTAATTGTGACATGTGTATATATATATATATATTTATATTTCCTAGACTTCTACATACTGTAATAGCCGCAAATTCAATTGCCGGCTTCTGTGAAATCACAGAAGCCGACATGAAATGATACATTGTTTCCACACAGTTAACCATGTCATTTCCTGTATTTTGATATTTGTTTAGAACTTACAATTACATGAGTGTATTTGTGCTAAATTTCAGACATGTAGGGGTTAATTAAAGGTGTAAATTCGTTGACAAAAAAATGCGTGGGCTCCCGCTGTATTTTCTCCACCAGACAGACAAAGCAAGCGAGTGGGGGCAGATAATAATAGCCTAGGGAGGGTACTTTTTTTTTGTGCCCCCCCTGGCTACTAACATCTGCCCCCAGACACCCCAGAAAGGGCAAATCTATAATTAGAATCGCCCTTTCTGGCACTTTACCCGTCTATTCCCATTGCCCTGTAGCGGTGGCGAATGGGTTAATAATCTCACCTTAATGTCACCTTAGTATTGAAAGGTGACCTTAAGGCAGGTTAATAATTGAGAGCTGTCAATTAGACAACTATCAATTATTAATCCTATTGAAGTAAATAAAAAAACACACACAGTTTAAGAATAAATAATTTTAATGAAATAAAAACACATATTTTTGACCATCTTTTATTTCACTCTTAATCGGTTCGAAGCCCTTGTTCTTTTAAAATAAATATAAAATAATAAAACAACATTATTCTTACCTATCTGGCAATCTGTCACGTCCCACGATGTAATCCTTCACAAAGGGTTAACTAGCAATCAGATAAGCAGCGTAAGTAATCCTGCGTGCTCATCTGATAGCTCCTGAATGAATGAGCTTATCTCCTGCCGACAGGAGAGGATGTGATTAATGAATGAAGCTTAATTGATTGTATCCACTTTCACCTTAGGTCAGGTCACTCAAGTGAAAGTGGCAATAAATCAATTAAGCTCCATTCATGAATCTATTCCTCTCCTTTCGCTGGGAGAGTAACTTATTCATTCAGGGGAATACAGGTCTGAGACAGCATTATTAGCTCTCTGCGACCTGTAACCTGTTAACCCTTTCTGATGGATTACAGCGTGGGACCTGACTGTACTTCGGATTGGTAAGAATCATTTTGCTTTTTTATTTTATTTTTATTACAGGAAATGGTTTTAGCAGGAAAATAAAATATTGTCAAAAACTGTGTGATTATTTCATTAAACTTCTTTTTTATTAAACTGTGTGTGTTTGATTTTCTATCATACAATAGGATTAATAATTGATAGTTGTCTAATTGACAGCTCTCAATTATTAACCTGCCTTAAGGTCACCTTTCAATACTAAGGTGACATTAAGGTGAGATTATTAACCCATTCGCCACCGCTACAGGGCAATGGGAATAGACGGGCAAAGTGCCAGAAAGGGCGAATCTAATTATAGATTTGCCCTTTCTGGGGTGTCTGGGGGCAGATGTTAGTAGCCAGTGGGGGCACAAAAAATGTACCCTCCCTAGGCTGTTATTATCTGCCCCCACTCGCTTGCTTTGTCTGTCTGGTGGAGAAAATACAGCGGGAGCCCACGCATTTTTTTTCAACGAAATTACACCTTTAATTAACCCCTACATGTCTGAAATTTTGCACTAATACACTCATGTAATTGTAAGTTCTAAACAAATATCAAAATACAGGAAATGACATGGTTAACTGTGTGGAAACAATGTATCATTTCATGTCGGCTTCTGTGATTTCACAAAAGCCGGCAATTGAATTAGCGGCTATAACAGTATGTAGAAGTCTAGGAACTATAAATATTTATATATATACATGTCACAATGACATTTGTATATATATATATATATATATATATATATATGTGTTCTATGTGTATATATCTATTCTTTTTTTTGTGATTGAAATACTATTCTTTTGGATCCATTATATGTCAGTTTTGCAAGCCTGCGAGAAATTCTCGCAGTCGGATGAAAATCGGATGTTACAAGGTACACACACATGCCACTAAATCGCATCTTTGAAGGAAAATCGGATGCCAGAAGGATGTGTGATGTTTGCATTTTGATCCGACAATCGACCGTCTAAAACGGACCGATTTTTTGTCGTTGTGTGTGACGCCGGCCTAAAACTGCAAACTGAGACTGTTGATGATGTCATTAAGGCTTGTGCGGTCCTCCACAATTCTGTAATATCCAAAGAACATGTTTCCATGGATGAAAATCTGTCCGAGACCACCTTGCAGGATTACAACAATATCAGTTTTAGGAGTACAGGCTCAGTTTCAAGAATGCGGGACAAGTTTGCGGACTACTTCATGTCACCTGAAGGAAGAGTTGACTGGCAGTATGACATGGTTTAAAATGTTTTATTTCTTTTTTTTCTAACTATACCATGCTTTTGGGTTTTTACCACAAATCTGTAATGTTTGGTATCCCTACCACAATTTAATAACCTTTTGTACCTTTACCACTATTTCAGTATTATCTGTACCCTAATCTTGGTACCTTTACACCAAGTTGTGTTTGTTACCTTTTAACGTTTTTATACTTTATCGCTTAAAAAAAATACAAAGACAATAAGGCTGTGTTTCCACTATCAGGAAACACAGCGTATATGACGGAGCGGAAACTCCGCTCCGTCTAAGCCCCGCCCCCTTTCTGACGCGCGTTATTTCCGGAGGTGTTCAGGACACCTCCGGAACACCTCCGGAAATAACGCAGGGCTACATAGCCCTGTGTTAAATTCCGTTGCGGCGACGCACAGTCGCCGCAAGATGCTAGGACATGCTGCGGTCTGAAAAGACGCGCCGCATGTCCGTAAACGCAGGTGTTCCGCCTGCATAATTTTGCGCATAGTGGAGACAGGATTTCTTGAAATCCCCTCCACTATGCTGTAACATCTGGACGCTGCGTGTTTGGCGCTGCGCCAGCTCACAGCGCCAAACACGCAGCGTTTCCTGATCGTGGAAACTCACCCTAAATGTGTTTTCAACCGAAATAAATATTTATTATACAAAAAACTTGTATCCTTCTTGGTGGATTATAGACAATAGACGTCTTGAAAATCAGATCAATATATACATAAATTCACAGCACTATATACATAAATTCACAGATTTGTGTACTGTTGGGTGGACATAGTAGCGGAGGGGCTGACAGGGCGGACCACGTCGATATTGGGGGACGGAACACCAGGCTGGGTAGGATCAGAAGTGGAGGTAAAAACATGAGGTTGGGCAGGGAGTTGAGGGGCAGATGTGGTTTGTGGGAGGAACGGTGAAGGTGTTGGTGGGATGGGGTACGGTGAAGTTAAGGGTGAACACTGGAAGGGTGAACTAAAATACTGGGAATACTGGAACGGGGAAGGCTGGAATAGCGAAGGAGTGGTAGGAGGACGGACGGCAGCTGGATGGACGGCAGCTGGATGGACGGCAGCTGGATGGACGGCAGGTTGAGGTGGGGAAGGTGTTGGAATCTGATGGGTAGGTGGATAGGCTTGGGACACTGACTGGAAAAAGCAGTGTCTTGGCGACAAGTTTGCATCTGACTGCATCCTATCAATTTTACTGCTGAGTTCAAGTATGTTTTTGCTCAACAGACTGAACCCAGCAGATACTTGATCATTTAAAAGTTTGACCGTGTTTTGAAAGGATGCATTTCAGATGCAAAAACTCAGATGCATAGCTCCTTTCCTGACCTCTCTGGCGCTGCCGTCCCAGACCACAAAGGTGGTCTAGATGTGGCGGCAGTGTTAGCGGGTTGGGGTAAAGGGAACTCTAAAGCATCACCTGCAGCTTCATGTGACGAAGTCTGCCCTGCTACTCCAGCGCTGGTGGATGGGGTTGAGGGACCAGACAAGAGGGAAGGTTGTTGAGGGATCAGGTTCTTTCGACGTGGGTCCCCGGTGGCGGACTCCTGAGGGACCGCTTCAGAGGGGGACAAACTCAGAAGCAGGCTCCCGAGTGCTGCAGACAGTGCTGTCAATCAAAAACAAAAAAAAAAATATTAAATATTTTGATATTACATTGCCCTTGCTGAAATAAAATAAGGTTAGACACTAAAACATTTTTGATACATAAATGGGGTTGTGAAATATTTACCTTTCTGCTGACCATCGTTGACCGGAGGAACGACAGGGCTCTGACGTTATTTTACCTGCTCCTGCGTTTCTGCTGATCCACTCGGGGCCTGCATCTCCTTGTTGAATTCCCTCTTGAAGCAATCCTGAGTGACAGGCCACCATGTGATGACCCTGTCACCTTGAAAGTAAAATAAAAAATTGGTTTTAGTATACAACACATTACATTCTGCAACATAACTTACTGAACTGTGAATACTTACGCGCATTATCCTGGTCCCGAGCGTCGAGTGACTCCCAGTTCTCAATCACCACAAAGCATTACTTCCTCCCATAGCAGGGCGTGGTGATTACTTGGTCAGCATGGCGGCGGTCAGCCATATTCCACAGCGCCTCCCAATCGTGGACTCTTTGATAAGGCCTGTTTCACACATCCGGGGGCGCCTAAACGGCGCCCCCGGCATTTAGCCGCAGCGCCGCATGCGGGTATTTTCTTGAACAACGGATGTGCCGCATCCGGTTTTTCGCCGCATCCGGTTCACGTAATGCGGCAAACAACCGCATACGTCTCATCCGGTGTATCCGGTTGGCATCCGTTGACGCCGTTAATGCGCCGGATCCGGCTTTTAAGCACGCCCATTTTTGGGGCCCTTTTTGGGGTTCCAAATATGATTGGCTACTGTAATCCATATATACACTGCTCCTACATCCCTTCTTTGACAGGTTGTAGAGGAGAAAGTGCAGTTTGGAGAGAAGAGCAAGTAGCAAGTGATTGGCGAACATGGAACCCATTATCGGCAATATCTTCAGGAATCTTGTTGATTTTACTGCGGAGATGAATCGATTGAGGTTTATCGTTCTGGAGAAGGAGCTAAGTTTGAGGAGCAGCGGGCGTCACGCCCTGCGAAAGTCGCCGCCGTATGTGGATCCACCCCATCACATCACAGAGATTAACTCGTGGTGTCTATTCCACACTGAACATGGAGGCTGCGACAAAATCCAGAGAAGTTTTTTGCCTATCTGCGGAATGAACAAAGAAAACTTTGATGATTTGCTGGAGCGTGTTGGCGACCAAATTAAAAAAATCGGACACCTACTGTCGGTTCTCGATATCTCCGGCGGAGCGTCTCATGGTGACTATAAGGTAAGCTATATGTATTGGTTCTGTTTGCTTGAGCGCACTTGTAATTTTATCATTAATTGAACATCACAGGCCAACTAGGAAAACCATATGAGTAGCCCCAAATCTAGTTTAAAAACAGTCTTTCTCCTAGATATTATTATTTTTGGTATCTCCAATAGTCGTAGCTGAGTTCTGGTATGTAATGCTGCGTTTCTGAAATAATTTGTATTTTCTAATTTGTTTTCAGATTTCTTGCAACTGGTGAGACGCTGGCATCGCTACATTTTCAGTATCGGTTGGAATCTCCACACTATCCGGCATAATATAAGTATACTTTGTCGTGCTCTGTGGGATAACTTTGGTTGGAGAAATTTATTCCAGAGCCAAAAAAAACATAAAAAACAACGACATCACTGGCCAAAAAAATTAATACTTTTTTAAAAAATAAAAAAAAAAATTTGATACACAAATACATCCACATTTCAGATTGTCGCAGGGAGACCAAGCACATCACTGCTAAAAAAACGTACCAGTAGATCTACATTATCAACATTCACAACAGTAGCAGTGAATACACAATAAAGTTCCCAAACAAATGCATTTTAAACTCGGGGACCCACCCCATCATCGGCAATTTAATTTCATTAAATACCTGGGGAACCAATCCCCATCACAGAAAAAACATTAAATAATAATGTACCAGGCCACAAAAAATAAACAATCAGCTCACACAACATTGGGGACATTATGTATTTTAAATTTTTGAATTTGGGGGTTTGGGTGTGGTTCATATTTTTTCGTCTGTTTTCCTGGCGCTCCATGGTTCGGATCCTGGTGCGACCCCGGTGGCTGCGGGGGTGGCTGCGTCGGTGGCTGCGTGGGGGGGCTGTTTTGGCCCCCCGTGTCTCTTTTTTGGCTTTTTTTGGGCTCGGGGGCTCCTGTGGTTCCCCGGGGGGCTGTGTTGATGTCCCCCCCAATTTTTTTTTTTATTTTTTTTGCGGGGGGTGGTATTCCCCCTTGTATCTGTTTTGTGGGGGCTGGTATATAATTTAAAAACCAAACCGGAGGGGGGTTTCCCGGGAAGGGGGGGGGGGCCCCAAATGCGGCGCATTGCGGGTCCATAGACTTTATTAAAAAAAAAGGAACCGCCTTGCCCGGGGCCCCCCCGGGCGCATGCGGCTTTTTCCCCCCCAGACAAAAAAATTTTACAGGCAATTTTTTTTTCCAACCCGGGGGAAAAACGGTGACCAGAACCCCATCCGGCACAACCGGACGCGCCGGGGGGCCCATGCGGCGAATGGGCCCCGCTAATAAAAGAAAAGGGGGAAAAAAAAGGGGCAGGGGGGCCCCATAGGTTTTTGGGGTGTTGCGGCGCTGAAAAAAAAAATTCCCGGGGCCCCCCCAAGGGGGAAAAAAAAAAGGGGAGTGAAAAAACGGCCCCAAAAGGGGTTTTCCCCCCCACATCTATGCTCCATCGTAAAAAATGGGGGAAGGGACCGGGGCTGTAAACCCCTGGGGGGGAAAAAAATAAATATTCGCAACTAAGGGGAAAAAAATTTTAAAAAACAAAAAAAAAAAAGGGTTTTTACTTCGGGCCCCGGGGGGGAAAAATCATGGGGAACCCCCGGGGGAGGCCTTTTGGAGGAATCGGGGGACGAGACCTGGATTGAAAAAGATTTAAAAAAAAAAAAAAAAAAAAAATTTTTTGTTGGGAAAAAGGGAGGTATTTTTTTTGTGGGGGGCTGTGTTAAAATGTTTTGTGTTGGGTAATAATTTGATGTTTTGGGGTTTTTTGTTGTAAAAAAAATTTTCCCACTTGGCGCCCACCCTTTTAGTTTTCCCCCCCCCCTGCCCTTTTTGGAAGCCCCTGCTTCAGTTCCCCTGTGCAAACGGGAAAAAATTTTGCATTTTGGTTTAAAAAATTTAAATTTTTACCACCTTGAAAAAAAAAAAAAAAAAATAAAAAAATTTTTAATTTACCTCATTTCCCCCGACGCTGTGGCCGGGGGGGCCCAAAAAACCCCTTACGGGTTGGGGGGGCCTTGTTGGGGGCCTTTTAAAATTTTTTTAATCAAAAGTAAAAGGGGCCCACTTAAAAAAGTTACTATACAAAGGATAATAAAGTTTTGGGCCCCAAATTTTTACTTACATCAAAAATTTTTAAAAATTTGGGCCGGGGAGGGTTTTCCTTTTTTGGGGCCTGACTGGTCCTGAAATATGGGGAAGTATAAAGACACTTAAAAAGGCTCTTTACAAAGGATAAAAAATTTTTTTTCGGCCCCTTTATACTTTACCCCCTAATTTAAAAAACTTGTGCCAAAACGGGGCCCCTTTTTTGGCCCCCCGGGGGGTTCCATTTGGGGGCCCCCTGAGGGGGTTCCAAAAAATATCTGCAAGAAAAAAAGGCCCCCTTTGTAAAGCCCCCCAAAAAAAGGTTTTAAAAAAAGCTTTCGGCCCCAATTTTTCTTATTTTAAAAAATTTGAAATTGGGGCCCCCCGGGGCCCTTGGGGCCCTTTTTGGGGGCCCCGGGAGGGGGGTCCTTTTGGGGGCCCCCTGGGGGGTCCTCAAAAATATTAAAAGTATAAAGAAATTTTTAAAGCTACTGGGGCAAAGGATAATAAGCTTTCTGGCCTTTTTTTTTACAAAAAATTTAAAAAAATTTGGGGGCCGGGGAAGGGGTTTTCCTTTTTTTGGGGGGCCTGACTGGGCCCCTTTTGGGGGCCCGGGGACTGGGTCCTAAAATTATCTAAAATTTTTAAAGGGGAACCCCTTTTAAATTTTTTTTTCCCAAAGGTTTTTAAAGCTTTTTGGCCAATATATTTAAAAATCTTAATTGGGGAACCTTGGGCCTTTTGGTTGTAGACACTTGTGCCTTGCTGGGGGGGACATTGGGGGGCCTGGGGGGGTTAAATTTGGGGGGCCTGATGGGCCCTTTTAAAATAATCTGAAATTTTCAGTCATGGACAAAAGTTTGGGGGGAAAATAAAAATATAAATTTTTACAAAGTCTACTGCTTCACTTTTTCTATTGGCTTTTTTCATTTACTCCAAAATTTTTTTAAAAAAAGTGTCGTTTAAAGCAATTATTGGGGAAAACCAAAAATTGGCAAAAAAAAAAAGACTTTTTCCCCCAAAAACCCTTTAAAAACCCCTTGCACCCCCCCCCTTAAAAAGGACCAGCAAAATTTTTCGTGATTGCTCCATCAAAACAGGGGTGGGGTTAAAAGAGGCAGGGGGGGAAAATTTAATCGTCATGATTAATTTTAAAAGGGGAAAAACCCCGGAAAAATTTTTTAAAAGGGGGCTGGTGCTTGGCTTTTTGGGGTTTTCCCTTTTGCCCCGGGGAAACTCAAAAAAAACACTTTCCCCGTAAAACATTCCCCAAAGCCCCAAAAATTTTGGGGCCAAAAAAAGGGGGGAAAAAGGGGTTTTGAGTAAAAAGATTTGCCCCTCAGTCAAAAAACTATCCCCATCATCAAGAATTCCCCAAGGGGGGAAGAGGTTCCATTTTTTCCCCAAAAAAGGTCCAGGGCCCCAAAAAAAGGGCACCCCAAACGTCAGGATATCTTTAAAAGGTTTTTTAGTGCAGGATCGGGCTCCCCAAAACAGTGCAGGGGCTTGTTTTGGAAAAAGGCCGCGGCAGGTTGTGGGGCTTGGGACCCCATTTTTGAGGCGGGTTTTTTTGGGGGAGATTTTGGGTCCCTGGCCTGGAAAATTTTCCCCAGTTTTTTAACCCCTTTAGAATTTGGGGGCAATCATCAAGGGGAAAAGGGGGACAAAAAAAAAATTAAAAAAATTTTGCCCCAAAAGAAAGCTTTTTTTGTGAAAAAAATGGATGCTTCATTTTTCCCCCGGATTTGGCCAAAAGTTGATGAGAGCTTTTCCCCGGGGGAAATTTTTCAGGGTTTTCCCGAAAGAAAAGGGGGCAACACGAAAAATTGTTTTTCTGAAAAACTCTTCTAAGGGGCAATATAAGCTTTTTTTTTCCCCCATTTGTTTGCAATTATTTTTTTTGTCTGTAATAAAAATTTTTGTAAAAAACAAAAAAAAAAAACCAGAGGGCAGCATTTTATGGGAAAAAATTTTTTGTGTCTTTTCCCCTTCAAAACTTTTGGCCGGGGAATGAAAAAAGGCACAAAACCCCTTTGATACCAAAAAAAAATTAAAAAGTTTTTTTGCGGGTTTTTTTCCAAACGCCGTCTTTTACATTTTTGGGGGCTAGTGCACACCATTGCTTTTTTTCCGGGAAAAAAAAATTTTGCAGAATAAAAGGGAATTTTTCCCCCAATTTTTTTTAAAAAAAAAAAAGGGTTTTCCCCGGAAAAAAAAAAAAACCCCCTTTTGTTTTTTTATTTTCGCGTTAAATCGGTTTTTTTTCAGTTATTTTTGGGGGTTGAATTTGGGGGAAAATTTCGCAGTAAAATCCCCAAAAAAAACGTGCCAAAAAACAAAGATAAAAACGCGGGATTTTTTTGCTTTGAAAATGTTTTTTTTTCCTCAGGAAAAATTTCTGCAAACAATCCTGAACGGGGTGCAATCCCCTTAATCTTGTTAAATAAAATGTAAAAATTTACGAACCCTCCCCCCTGTTTCCCCCCCACCCAAAAAAAAAAAAAATAAATAATCTTAGTTCCCCAAACAACAACCCCCCTTTTCCAATTTTAAAAAAACCTTTTCCCCCCCTTTAAAAAATATATTTTGTCACCCCAGAAAAAGAAATTGGTCCCCCCTTCCCCTTTTGAAACCCCTTTGTGTACCTTTGGGGTATTTTATTTAAAAAATTTGGGGGGAACCAAAGGGGGGGATCCATGGCCATCCGCCTTTTGGGGCGCAGACAAAAAAAATTTTTTTAAAATTTTGGGGCCCGTTACCCCGGGGACAGCGGACGAAAAAAATTTTGGCGGGCCCCTCAAAGACAGATGGAATGGACCCCCCAATCCGGGCGTTTTTACTAATACAAGTCAGGAAAAAACGGGGGATCCGAAAAAAAAAAAAATTGGCCCCAAAATCCGCTTTTTTAAAAAAAAAAAGGGGGGTTTTGGGGCTGGGGTCGTACGGACAAAAATTTGGGAAAAAAGGGGCCTAACCCGGGGGTCACCGTTAAGTATTTGGGGGGTTTTTTTACCTCAGTATTTTTAAAACCAAAAAATCAGGAGTGGGGGAAAATTTTCCAAAAAAGTGGGGCGAGTTTTATTATACTTTTCCCTTTTCTGATTGTTCCACTCCGGTTTTTGGGGGTTTAAAAAATAGGGGGTTTTAAAATTAAAAGGCCCAAAATACTGAACGTGGCCTAATTCTAGAAAGTGGGGTATAATTCCCCTTTATCAATGGGAAAAGTATTATATTTCTAAACCATTTAGAAAAAAAAAAAATTTTGGAAGGGGAAAAAAAATTTTTAGTACGAATTAAAAAGTCATTGAAGCTGTGCCCCTTTTGTGTTAAAACCTCTCCCACCTTTTTTTAAGGTTTTTAAATTACCAAAAAAAAAGGCCCCCCTTTCTTTGTTTTAAAGCTTAATTTTGGGATAGCGGGGGGAAGCTGAAAAAAGAAAATTATAAAAAGGAAAAAAACAGAAAAAGGAACGGAACCCCCACCCCTCCCCAAGGGGAAAAAATTTAAATGGGAATTTTGAAAAAAGGGGGTTTTTTGGGGCCCGCCCCTTGGTTGGGGCCCCCCCGGGAAAAAGGAACCATAAAATCCAATAGGGGCCCCAACCCCCAACAAAACCCAAAAAAAGGTTAACAAAAAATGAGCCAAATTTTTTTCCTAAAAATATGTTTTAGCCCCCCTATGCAGGCCCCCCATAAAAATTTTCCGGAGAGTGCACAGGAAGGTAATCGCAAAAAGGTTTTTTGCATTCACTGCCCCTCACTCTTCGACAACCCCCAAAATGGGATTTAGGAGGTGGGTTTAAACCCCAGGGGGAAATTTTGGGGTTTTTTTCCTTTTTGAGGAAAAACTCGATCAGTCAGTCGTTTTTTGTCTTCGGCAGGGCAGTTTCATTTTTCCCGTGGGGGGCTGGATTGGAGGGGAGAGAAGGGGGACTGGGGAACCTGCAGAGTAAAAATAGCTCACCCCGGGGAAACAAGTGGAGGCTTTTTTTCGGGGTGAAAAAGTTTCCCCGCCTAGTCCCCAGCTTCCCTTAATCAGTACCCCCAAAAGAAGCTGGAGGAAGGGGGTACTGGAGCTGCTCGCGGAAAAACTAGAAAGAAAAATGAATTTTTCCTTTGGGGTTACAAAATTCTTGGGGGTAAGAGCGGAGAGCAGGGCCAAAAAAGGGAGTGGAGGGGAAATTGAGAAATGCTTTAGGTTTTTTGGGTTGCCTGCACTTAAAAAATTCCGGACACCCGGGGTCCGAGGCGGGGTTCTTTTGTTTCCAAAAATTTTAAACAAATTTGGAGGCATCTGGATTTTAGGTCGCTCATTTTTATTTGGTAAATTTAAAGTAACATGAACATTTGAAATTTATAACGTACCTTTAAAAAAAAAAAATTGTTCTTTTTTTTATAAAAAATTACAATCATTATAAAAATTTTAAATTTTTGAGGTAAAACTTATCCATTCATTTTCCCTTACTGAGTAAAAATGGCAGCTGCAAATAAAAAAAATTTTTTTGATATAAAGGGGGAAGGGGTTTTAAGGAGCCTTCTCAAAGGGCCCCCCTCCTAGCGGATCGCGCGAGAAAAGCGCTTAACACGATTTGCACTCGCTTGTCTACACGTTTGGGGGGTGCCGGGGGAAACCCCCTTTAGTTGGTACCGCCGCTGCTGCAGGGGTGGGAAAAAGGGAAATTGGGTTTTCCCGGCAGCGGAGTGTCTGGAAACCCCCGTGTACCTTGGTTAACCCGTCCCCGCATGCGGGTGGTTTCAAGACCCGCGGGTAATGGGGAGTTACCCGGATGTCGCGGGCCCCATCGCGGCCGAGCTCCTTTTGGGTCAGCAGCGATCATTAGCGACCACCGCGATAGACGTTTTCGGGTCAAAGGGGGGTCCTAGTGAGAAGGGGCCCCTTTGCTCCCTCTCCCCCTGTCTTTTTTAAAATTTTATCGTAAACACCTGTCACTCCTTTCCCCCCTATTCAAATGTTTTTTCTCTTAAAAAGTAGAAAACAAAAACCCCTTTGATATGTAATGACTGAAACTTTGCTTATAATTTTCACAGCTTCACAGTAGATCGATCTGACAGTTTTACAAAGTTTCCAAATTTCGCAGGTTAAAACAACGACTTTTGAACTGCCCAGTCAGCAGAGGGAAAAAACCCCCGAGAAATGAAAGGGGTTTCTCATTTCAAAAATTACAGGGAGCACTTGTCCTCTTAAGTAAATGATGGTCCCCGTTCCCCCCCTCCCCCTCATCACAGCAAAACCTTTCCCCCAGTCACGAAAGACCACAAAAAAATTTTTCTTTGGATTTAATAAAAACTTCCGTTTTCAGTTTTGGATGTTATGTGGTTTTGTGGGACTTTTAAGCGCTAAAAATAAATCTGGGAAGAGTAACCCCGTAATTTACACCTAAAAAACTTATGAGCTTTTAAACCTGGACAAATTAGGTCAAAAAATTTAGAGCTAAAAACCAAAAAAACTTTTTTTGTTACAGTCTTTTACCCTAAATTTCTTTTTTGTTAAGGCTGACGTCAATTTTGGTATGTAAAACCTTTGCCCCAAATTTGTTTATCCTTACTGGGAAAAAAAACCCCCTTTTAAAATTTTTTTGCATTTTTCACGATGTTTGAGATTTTAGTTTTTTAAATTTTAAAGGGGTACCGAACCCCCGGGAAACCCCTTTAAAACCGACTTTCAGGACTCTTCTTTTGAAAAACCGGGGGTTTTTGGGGATTTTATATTTTGGCATGATTTTAAAGCCTGGGGAATCAAAAGAAACGTAGCCCTGGAGGTAAGGGGGAACACTTTGCAGGACTGTAATCGATTTGGGGCATGAAAAATTCTGCAACAAAAAAAGGGAAGTTTTTTTAAGGCTCACCCTTTTGGGACCAAAATTTTTCCCATGTCTTATTAAATTTTTTTTTTAAACTGGATTTTTAGGCTAAAGTCCCCAAATGTTGAAAAAATAAAAATAATTTAAAAAATAAGCTTTAAAACCCCCGGGTTTTAAAGAAAAGGAAAAAAGGAAAATGATGCAGGCGGAATTTCAAAAAAAGAGCTTTTTCAACTGAAATTAAGGGTTAGGCAAATAAAAAACCGAATCAAAAAAGGGGAAGAAAAAAAAAACAATTTATAAGGCAGAGCTGAAAGGAATTAAAGCAAAAAATCATGAAAATCACAGCATGGGTGAGCAAATGCTATGTTGTCAAATCCCCGGGTTACCCTGCAAGGCTTTTGTGGACACGATTTGGGGGCCCCGGGATCCCCGGGTTTTTTTAGCGAGAAAGCCAAAATACGTGATGAGGGGGAGGCCGGGGGGAGAGCAGGGCCGGGGGACAAAGGGGGGGGGGATGCCGGAAGGAAACAAAGTCCAGGTAAAAAACCGGGGGTAAAAGGGTACCGGGGGAGAGGAAATTTTAGTCAGGGAAAATTTGGGTAAGGGCCCGAATTTGGAAGAATTTCCAAAAGGATGAAAAGGGCGGGGGTAGAAAACAGGCCAAAGCAAAAACCCCAAAAACAAAACGAGAGACACCAACAGAAAAACCAAAGGGGGTAAAAAAATCCGGTTCAAAAGGAAAAACAGTCAAAAAAGGCAGTATGAAATTTTTACCCCCAAGGGGCAGACACCAACAAAATAAAAATTTTAACACAGAGAATCCTTTTTTAGGGGGGGTTTTTAAATCCCCCCGACCAAAAAGGGGGCCCCCCTCTTTAAACCCCGAAAGGGGGGGGTTTTAAAACCCTGCCAAACCATTTTTCAGGGGAAAAAAGCCAAAAATTGTATTCTATCAGTCTGAAAACTCCAGGCAACCTTTTGGGTTTTACAAGAAATCTTTGTTTTACAGATTTCATTTGTATAAACATCCTAAAAGTGTGGTTTTTTATCTTATTTCCAAAAATTTCAGCATTAGAGATGGGGGGAAACCCCCCAACAGAACTTTCGGGCCCAAAAAACCCCAAAAATGTTTTTACCGCCTTTTTTAGCCAGTGTTTGCCGTGTCAGAAATTTCAGCGTTGCAAACGTTGGTGTTCGGGCCCCCCATTAGCCGGAAATCCAGGGGTTGCCCTTCACTAATCATCTTAAAATTCATTACAGCTTCAGGGAAAAAATAATATTTATTTATTGAAGTGGTTTTCCACTTTAAGTAGGGGATCCCAAACATTTACAGACATGTCAAAATAACAAAGTAAAATTATACTTCCCCTGACAACACAGGCACTCCGGCACGGGTCCACCCGGCAGCTCTGCTTCTGTGTTTTGGCTGCAGCGGGGGTGACATAGGTCAACAGCTTGCATTATTCGTTGCAAAACCAATCACTTTTGTCAGCGTGCCTACATCAGCTGAACTGCTGAGCTCAGTGATTGGCTGCAGCAGTGTACGAGATAAATTTAATTGACACCACCAACTAAGTCAAAACACGGAGACCACAAAAGCAGCCGGGGTTGACGGCGCGCAGTGGGGGGGAACATCTAACTTTGTTGGGGTCTACTTTGTTAAAGTGGAGAAAACCCTAAAAAACAGTTAACATTTTTCTGATATGATTGGCTATTTGTTCGGGCATGGTTTTCTATGAACTGTCAGTTAATAGCGAGGATAATTACTTACGTTAACAGTATATAAGAATTCCTAGCCATTTAATTGCACATGGAAAAAAAGTCCATTACAAAAGGAGATCTGAAAAGCAGCAAATTTGCCATAAAAATTGTTGCTGAAAAAATTTTTACCTCCTAGTCATACTCCACATTCATAATAACCCTGGCCTTCTTTTGGTCTCTGAAGTTCGTTTGGATACCGTCCTTCGTCTAAGCCAAAAAATCCAAAGGGTTTTGGGTCCCTTACATTTTAGCGACCCCACCAGAGATCCCGACAACGATATGCCCCTTGTCAGGATCGCTGGGGGGAGTCGCTACTGATCGCTGCTGAGCTGCCAAACAGGCAGGCTCAGGGAGGATCAGGACAGTGACATACGGGTGAAAGCGGGGGAAGCTGGTAACCAAGGTACATATCGGTTTTCCGGGCCGCTCGGAGCTTAAGAAAACCCCCCTGTGTACCTTTGTTACCAGCTCCCCTGCCCCCGCGCACTGGTATAACGTAACATCGGGTTTTTCCCGGCGCCCCCCCGGCGCCTGGAAACCCTTGTTTACCTTGGTTTACCAGCTCCGGCTGGTGAACGTGGTCTCCCGCCTGTCACCCGCAGCGATGCGTGTGGCCAGCGGGGACCAGCGAAACAAAAAAAAGGTCCAGGGCATTCAGCGAAAGATCAGTGAACCCAGCCCGGGGGATGATCGTCGTTGAGTGTCACCTAAGCGAGATCGCTGGCTTGGTCGCTGCTACGGTTTACAAAAATCGGTTGACATTTCAGTGATTCTCGCTAGCGTCTCGCTATGTGTTTAAGGGGGCCCTTAGGCTTAGAGTCAAGAAGTTTATGAGACTTCTTTCCTTCAGGGGGTTTTGAAGGCTTAAAGGTTGTCCATTTCTTTGGGGACGGGCTCCTCTACACTTTCACCAATATTTGCCAGGTCTCTTGGCTATCTCTTTCATTTGGGGGCATAATTTGCCGCTGCAAACCAATCAAAAGTCATTGTGTTCAATTATTGAGTATTCAAGTTCTGTCTGAAACCCGGGACACAGTATGACTAATGCGTGATTCTGAATTTTCTTTGTCTCCTACCTGCTTTTTGTTTTATTTATCCATTACCTGCATAACAATTATATACAGTATAGCACAACAGAAACAAACAAGAAAATTAATATCTATATATTACATCTTTGATGCAAAGCGCTGTGGATACTTTTCAGGTTACTAGCTATAAACATTCCACATGAGACTGCCTAACGCTCAGAATATAATGTGATTCATTACTTTTGTAACGTCGTACAGTAGTTGTCACCATTGAGACACGAAAGCTTCCTGCCATAATTGTCTGTTGTCCAATGTTCTGCTGATGTACATACAAAATGAAGAATTGTTCCAATTAGAGAAATGACAACTGCTTCTAAAATACTACTGTTTCTGTTTCTTCATTTTACAGAATAGGTCTCATATGAATTGTCCCATCTTTCCCATTTTTTCCCCTTAGATATTGCGTCCACATTAAAGCTTCTTAATGATTCTGCAAACCAGAAACTGTTTGATTGTGCAGCCCCCTATGGGATGTGTTCGCTGCGCAGTGGTGGGAAATGGCGGGATCTTAAATGGTTCCGGAAAGGGGAAAGAGATCGATAACCATGACTATGTTTTCAGGTATGAGGATGAATGCATATGAATGTCTTGGTAGAGTTGACATGCTGTGGGTGCAGTTTTCTACTTTATTTTTTGAAAATGAAGCAAAATTCACTGTTGCTACAATTTCAGAAGAGTGAGTGAATAGAGAAACACGATTGTACAATCATTTTAAATCGGTTCTGGCCGCAGATTTCACAATATCAACTGCATATATTATTACACTGATCTCTTACATCTGATGAGACTGATGTTCTTACTCTTAAAATTCATGTCAGAATGACTGTATAATTCTTTTTGAAAGTTCAACCTGCTTAATATTTAAATGAACATTTTATGTTGTACTCATAAGATGCTCATTTTAAAATCAGGATTATACCATGCCGCCATTTCAACTTGGATTTCCAAATTAAATACACTTGTCTCTTCAGATCTAGGAGATGTATTTAATAATTTATGTGGTATGTATTTTGAAAAATGGTGCCACCTCTCCTGACATGTTTTAGTAAATAATTAAATTACCCCTCCCAAATAACTATTTCTTCATAAGTCTCCTGTAAATGCATGATTAAACTGACATGTGGGTTTTAACCATTCACATCATTAATTGGGTGATGAGAAGAGTTGAGCGATACTTTCCGATATCCAAAAGTATCGGAATCGGAATGGTATCGCCGATACCATTAAAATATCGGCGATACCCGATACCGATACCGGAAGTCCCATGTAAGTCTATGGGAACAAAATATCGCAACTAAAAAAAACCTCTTTCTTTCCTTGTAAACACTAAATATACACACATAGAATACATATATATATATTATATATATATAACATGTCATTGTGACATATATATATACATATATGTATAGTTTATACACTTCTACATAGTAAAATATCCTCTGATTCAATTGCCGGGTAAAGCCGGCTTCTGTGAAAAGACAGAAGCACCTGACATGAAATGACACTTGGTGTACATAGGGTTAACCATGTCTTTTCATGTCCTTTGCTATCTGATTTGCACAAACAATTACATCAGTCTATGTGTGCAAAATTTCACACCTGTAGGGGTTAATTAAAGGTGTAAATTCGTTGTAAAAAAAACGGACTTTTTTGCTACGAATTTACACCTTTAATTAACCCCTACAGGTGTGAAATTTTGCACACTTACACTCATGTAATTGTTTGTGCAAATCAGATATCAAACTACATGAAAAGACATGGTTAACCCTATGTACACCAAGTGTCATTTCATGTCGGGTTCTGCATTTTCACAAAAGCCGGCAATTGAATTAGCGGCTATTATACTATGTAGAAGTGTATGAACTATAAATATAAATATATATATATATATGTGTCACAAATTCAATGACATGTATATATATATATATATATATATATATATATATATATATATATATATATGAGGTGTAAAATTGCTGAAAAAAAATGTGTGGGCTCCCGCCCTATTTTCGCAACCAGACAGACAAAGCCAGTGAGTGGGGGCAGATAATAATAGCCCAGAGAGGGACCATTTTTTTTGGCCCCCCCCGGCTACTTAACATCTGCCCCCAGACACCCCAGAAAGGGCAAATCTCTAATTAGATTTGCCCTTTCTGGCACTTTGCCCGTCTATTCCCATTGCCCTGTAGCGGTGGCGAATGGGTTAATAAGGGGTTAAAATGACCTTGCAATTGAAAGGTCACTTTAAGCCAGGTTAATAATTGAGAGCTGTCAATTAGACAACTATCAATTATTAATCCTATTGTATGAAAGAAAAATCAAACACACACACTTTAATAAAAAAGAAGTTTAATGAAATAATCACACAGTTTTTGACCATATTTTATTTACCTGCTAAAACCATTTCCTGTAATAAAATAATAAAGCAAAATTATTCTTACCAATCCGATGCACAGTCAGGTCCCACGGTGTAATCCTTCAGAAAGGGTTAATGTTTACTGCAGGGACCGCAGCTAATGCTGCAGCCTCACAGTAAACCCCCAAATGAATGAGCTCCTCTCCTGGCTGACAGGAGAGGAAGTGGAAAGCTTAATTGATTGCTTTCCACTTTCACTTCAGGTCAGCCAGGGACACCATCAGTGACGTCAGAGAAAACTGATTAACAAAAATAGGGGTTCCCTTCGAAAAAAAAATGGCGTGGGGTCCCCCCTATTTTTGTTAACCAGCCAGATGAAGCAGACCGCTGAGGCCTGGATTTTCAGGCTGTTAAGGAGCCAAGATACATGGACCTTGCCAGCCTGATAATACCAGGCCACAGCAGTCTGCATATCTTGGCTGATTAACAAAAATAGGGGATCCCCTCGAAAAAAAAACGGCGTAGGGGTCCCCCTATTTTTGTTAACCAGCCAAGTAAAATGCAGACTGCTGCGGCCTGGTATTAAAAGACTGTCAAGGCCCATGGATTTTGGCCCTCAACAGCCTGATAATACCAGGCTACAGCAGCCCCACATTTGGCGCATCAAAAGATGTGCCAATTGTGGCACTTTACCCGGCTCTTCCCACTGCCCTGTAGCGGTGGCAAGTGGGGTAATAAGGGGTTAATGTCACCGTTGATTGCACGGTGACAATAAGCCCGGTTAATAATGGAGAGGCGTCAATAAGACACCGATCCATTATTAATCCCAAAGTTTTTAAATGTGTAAAAAAAAGACACAGCAAGAAAAAAGTCTTTTAATGAAATAAAAGAGACAACACAGTTTTCATTTTTTTTATTACTCTCTCATTCCTGCGACGCCATCGATCTCCTGTAAAAAAAGAAAAAAAAAAAACCAACAGTATACCACCTGTCCGACGCAGTCCATAACGACAGTCCCACGACGATCCAGCTCTGCTACATCGGAATGACAGGCAGAGCCTGACATCCCGACGCAGCACAGCTGATTACCTGCTTCCCGCGGGTGACGTCATCGGACTGCTTTACGGCCGCGATTACCCAGCAGTCACTGCAGTTATCGCGAGAAACTGCATGTGGCCGCCGGGGAGAAGAGGATGGCGGCCATTAAGCAGTCTGGGATGTGACCGCCGGAGATCTTCTGCCGGGTAAGTGCCGCTGACTCCTGACAGACCCGACCGACGGACACTGACAGTGACAGTGACAATCCCGATTCCGGTATCCGATATGACGAAAATATCGGTACTCGGAATCGGAATTCCGATACAGCCAATATCGGCCGATACCCGATATTTGCAGTATCGGAATGCTCAACCCTAGTGATGAGTCCCTAAACCCTTTGAATCTGCCCAATTATTATTGTACCCAGAAGAATGTGAACTCCCAGTTGTCAGTTTATTCCTACATTTACTAGAGGAATAACAGAAGAGCGTCTGAGTGCAAAGCCCTATGCCTGGTAGGAGACGGTGAAATTTTTTTAATGAAACCCAATTGTAAAATTATTTTTACACACAATAGCATGCGTATAAATAAGAAAAAAAATTATCCAAAAGGCTCAAAGACACATGTATAAATGAGAAATGACAAATCAAAATATAAAAAAGACGTCTTTCTAATATCAACTAAGGAATGTGCTCCGCAGACCATCTGGGGGCATAACAAACATGGACCAGACCTCCATCACAGGACAATAAAACTTTCACACTCCTTATCTATGAACTGCTCCAATATTTACAGCTACAACTGTAAAGTGAAATTATGTATAATCATTTATAGCCTTTATTAATCATAATATTTGAAATGACACATTACCCAGATCAGAGGTTTAGCTATTCTTGAATGTTTAGACTAATAATATAAATTCAGGATGATATGTCGGGGAGTGATTTGGAGACAACCACTTGAGCGCAACTACTGCTACCCCCCTTACATAAGATATACTTAGACCTGTATTAGACCTGTGAATTATCTCATTAACCCATCATTCTAATGAGTTTTTACCATGTTATGTCTTAAGTTTTCCTTCGCTGTGAAAAAGTAATGTGAGTAAAGCGAAGCTGACATGAAAAAATTACCTCAAATTCAGGCCTTTGCGTTATATGTATCTTTAAAAAAAAATTGGCAATGTTATTTTTTCATATTATGTTGTTTATTTAATTATTTTTTCAATAGTCATCTTGCAATTTTCACACTGACCACTGGGGATTTTTTAGACTCATATTTGCTGTCCTTTCAGGAGGGGTTTACAGGAGTTTGCTTTTCTTTTAGCACAAGCAGGATAACAATGACAGATAACAACTAAAAACGCAGCTAATGACACAGGATCCATCAATCACAATAGGAGATGTCACAGCTGATCCTACTCCCCTCAATTGACTTTTTCACAGACTCATTAGACAAGCTTTAAAACAAAAAGATAGGTTCAGAGTCTGAGCATTGTGGCTCTGTACATGTATTGTTTCCTTAAAAAAAGGAAGTATGAGCATAAAAAAGTCCCAGTAGGCAGTCTGAAAATTGCAAAAAAAAATATATTTTTAAATGCAAATAATGATATGTTTTAAAAAAAATTGCTCAAAATATAAAAAACACATTTAGCACAAAAACCTGATTTAATCAATATGTAATTTTCTGATAACTTCTTCCTTTTAAGAATCTGGCCATCTACAGTACAGACCAAAAGTTTGGACACGCCTTCTCATTCAACGATTTTTCTGTATTTTCAAGACTATGAAAATTATAGAATCACACTGAAGGCATCAAAACTATGAATTAACACATGTGGAATTATACATTACACTTTGCAAAAAAGTGTGAAACAACTGAAAATATGTCTTATATTCTAGGTTCTTCAAAGTAGCCACCTTTTGCTTTGATTACTGCTTTGCACGCAGAAAAGGTGAACGGATGGACTCTACAGTCATGGCCAAAAGTTTTGAGAATGACACAAATATTATATTTTCACATGATCTGCTGCCCTCTGGTTTTTATGTGTGTTTGACAGATGTTTTTATCACAGACAGAAATATAATTGCAAACATATGAGTAACAAAGATTATATTGACAGTTAGAATGAGTTAATGCAGCAAGTCAATATTTGCAGTGTTGACCCTTCTTCTTCAGGACCTCTGCAATTCTCCCTGGCATGCTCTCAATCAAGTTCTGGACCAAATCCTGACTGATAGCAGTCCATTCTTGCACAATCAATGCTTTCATTTTGTCAGAATTTTTAGGTTTTTGTTTGTCCACCTGTCTCTTGATGATTGACCACAAGTTCTCAATGGGATTAAGATCTCGGGAGTTTCCAGGCCATGGACCCAAAATCTATATGTTTTGTTCCCTGAGCCATGTAGTTATCACCTTTGCTTTATGGCAAGGTGCTCCATCATGCTGGAAAAGGCATTGTTGATCACCAAACTGCTCTTGGAGGGTTGGGAGAAGTTGCTCTTGGAGGACATTCTGGTACCATTCTTTATTCATGGCTGTGTTTTTAGGCAAGACTGTGAGAGAGCCGATTCCCTTGGCTGAGAAGCAACCACACACATGAATGGTTTCAGGATGCTTAACAGTTGGCATGAGACAAGACTGGTGGTAGCGCTCAGTCACCTTGTCTTCTCCGAATGAGGCGTTTTCCTGATGTCCCAAAAAATCAAAAAGGGGATTCATCAGAGAAAATAACTTTACCCCAGTCCTCAGCAGTCCACTGCCTTTACCTTTTGCAGAATATCAGTCTGTCCATGATGTTTTTTCTGGAGAGAAGTAGCTTCTTTGCTGCCCTCCTTGAGACCAGGCCTTGCTCCAAGAGTCTCCGCCTCACAGTGCGTGCAGATGCACTCACACCTGCCTGCTGCCATTCCTGAGCAAGCTCTGCACTGCTGTTAGCCCGATCCCGCAGCTGAAACACTTTTAAGAGACGGTCCTGGCGCTTGCTGGTCTTTCTTGGGCACCCTGGAGCCTTTTTGGCAATAATGGAACCTCTCTCCTTGAAGTTCTTGATGATGCGATAGATTGTTGACTGAGGTGCAATCTTTCTAGCTGCAATACTCTTCCCTGTTAGGCCATTTTTGTGCATTGCAATGATGACTGCACGTGTTTCTTTAGAGATAACCATGGTTAACAGAAGAGAAACAATGATGCCAAGCACCAGCCTCCTTTTAAAGTGTCCAGTGGTGTCATTCTTACTTAATCATGACAGATTGATCTCCAGTCATGTCCTCATCAACACACCCACACCTGTGTTAATGGAGCAATCACTGAAAAGAGGTTAGCTGGTCCTTTTAGGGCAGGGCTGCAATGATGTTGAAATGTGTTTTGGGGGATAAAGTTCATTTTCTAGCCAAATATTGACTTTGCAAGTAATTGCTGTTAAGCTGATCACTCTTTATAACATTCTGGAGTATATGAAAATTGCCATTAGAAAAAGTGAGGCAGTAGACTTTGTAAAAATTAATATTTGTGTCATTCTCAAAACTTTTGGCCATGACTGTACATGCCTGGTTCCCACCGTGAAGCATGGAGGAGGTGTGATGGAGTGGGGGTGCTTTGCTGGTGACGCTGTTGGGGATTTATTCAAAATTGAAGGCATACTTAACCAGCATGGCTACCACAGCATCTTGCAGTAGCATGCTATTCCATCCGGTTTGCATTTAGCTGGACCATCATTTATTTTTCAACAGGACAATGACCCCAAACACACCTCCAGGCTGTGTAAGGGCTATTTGACCACGAAGGAGAGTGTTGGGTGCTACGCCAGATGACCTGGCCTCCACAGTCACCAGACCTGAACCCAATCGAGATGGTTTGGGGTGAGCTGGACCACTCACCGCTTCAATTTTGAATAAATCCCCAACAGTGTCACCAGCAAAGCACCCCCACACCATCACACCACCTCCTCCATGCTTCACGGTGTGAACTAGGCATGTAGAGTTCATCCGTTCACCTTTTCTGCGTGCAAAGCAGTAATCAAAGCAAAAGGTGGCTACTTTGAAGAACCTAGAATATAAGACATATTTTCAGTTGTTTCACACTTTTTGTTAAGTGTAATGTATAATTCCACATGTGTTAATTCATAGTTTTGATGCCTTCAGTGTGATTCTACAATTTTCATAGTCATAAAAATACAGAAGAATCTTTGAATGAGAAGGTGTGTCCAAACTTTTGGTCTGTACTTGACGTTGGTATTGTCAAGTCGCTTACCTGCGGGGAGTTTAATGTAACCTATCACCTGTACCACCCAACCAATAACATAACCCACCCCCATATGCCGCTCACAAATACACAGAGCCCAAAATATTTGGAATTCTAATGGCCACAGCAGCCTTTCATTAAATACACAAACATTAACAAAATACCAAATGATAACATAGCTTTATAATACTTGAACGTTGAGGAGGAGTCCTTGAAGCCACAAGATCTTGGTGAATTAACCCGAAATTGCTGTGAACAACACCCATCATCTTACTCCCAGCCATTACCCCACAGGCTCAGGAGCACCAACGCACACCATGATATGTTGCTCACCCAGCTCCTCGGGATCCGCCCACTTCTGCGGAACTCCCCGTCCACATCTCACCAGATCACCATCAACGTAACTTCAGACGGAGGAGACCCTATCCAGAGTCCCCCAAAAACAATTTCCAAACGACTTCAAGGACTCCCCCCCCACCCCGGACCGCCATGACCCAAAATTTTATAAAATTAACTATCAATAAATACAGGGAGGGAGGGCGGGACTGTTTTTTGCTAAAGCTGGAACTGACCTGAAGCCTACTCCACTTCCCTATATAGACCCCTAATCTAAATACTCCTCCCCACACCTAACCCTTCCAACCCCCCGTCATGTTGGCCTCCGCCCACGCCTCCTGGAGGAGGGGGGGGAGGCTTTGCTCCGGCCATTTCTTGACGTTGGTATTGTCAAGTCGCTTACCTGCGGGGAGTCTAATGTAACCTATCACCTGTACCACCCAACCAATAACATAACCCACCCCCATATGCCGCTCACAAATACACAGAGCCCAAAATATTTGGAATTCTAATGGCCACAGCAGCCTTTTATTAAATACACAAACATTAACAAAATACCAAATGATAACATAGCTTTATAATACTTGAATGTTGAGGAGGAGTCCTTGAAGCCACAAGATCTTGGTGAATTAACCCGAAATTGCTGTGAACAACACCCATCATCTTACTCCCAGCCGTTACCCCACAGGAGCACCAACGCACACCATGATATGTTGCTCAACCAGCTCCTCAGGGATCCGCCCACTCCTGCGGAACTCCCCGTCCACATCTCACCAGATCACCATCAACGTAACTTCAGACGGAGGAGACCCTATCCAGAGTCCCCAAAACCAATTCCAACCGACTTCAAGGACTCCCCCCCCACCCCGGACCGCCACAATGAGGGCCCTTGAACTCCTCAATGGCCCAAGACCCCCCCAAACCGCAATGCCATGGCCTTTTCTATCCCCTCTTGAAGGCCGAGCTCCCAAATATCAGAACCCACCCCATTTAGGTGGACCCCGTCCGCCAACCAAAAATCGCCCTCGCCCTTCTCCAGATCAAAATTCCGCACTGATACTCCTCCATTCCTAAGAATAAATGAAGAAACTGCCCTATTCACTTTTATCCTGGCCTTGTTGACCTTTACCAAGGACCTCATCGTACGCCATCGCCTGCGTGGAACAATTTCAGACCAAACAATAGTAACGCCTGTATATAATAACCACAAACGCAAACAATCCTGCTTAATGTCCTTTACCAATTCCCGGAAAGGTCGAATCGCCAGATCGTTGCCCCCAACATGGAGAACTAAAATGTCAGGAGCACGGTCCATCAAAACACAACCATGTATTTCCTGGAGAACCCTTCTCCATTCCATTCCTCTCAAGCCAATCCACCGCACCACAGCCGTGCTCCTGTGAAAACCCAGCTGTCGACCTTCGTTCCTGACGTCAGCTCGCAACGCTCCCCAGTAGTGTTGAGCGATACGATACCGCAAGTATCGGGTATCGGCCGATATTAGCTCTATCGGCCTTTCGATACTTAGATTCGATATTTTCCATATATCGTATACCGGAATCGGAAGTTCCCATAATTCTTTGAGAGGCAATGTGATTTTAGTCAGCCAATGAGGAATCCTAAGAAGTGTGGGCACATCCTGTACTGCTGCGATCATGTTAACTAATGGCATGTCTGTGATTGGATGCTGAAATGATGTCAGAATGCACTATAAAAGGCGCCGCCGACATTTTAGCGTCACTGTGCTGTGAATTCAGTAAGGGACAGAACGCTGCTGTGCTGACTCTGAGGGACAGTTAGAGATTGCGATTTAGTGTACTGTGCTGTAGGCAGGCTAGCACCAACCGCTGTGTAAAGCTTCCTTTTGCCTGCAGTGTTGTTTTAACAGCTCTGCAAGGTGTGTGTGAGTGCAGGTGACGCTGCAGTTTGCTCTGCATGCAACGCTGTCTGTAGGCATCTGCACGTGTCACTCACAGACTCTTTTTTTTTTCTTCAGTGTAATTCTTGCAGCTCCATGCAATTTAACTATTAGTGTGACGCGCTTCCATCCGTATCCAATACATTGGTTGCAAACACTATAGAAGTAGACAAAGGAGTAGCCTTTCACAGATTGTGAACAGTTGTGTTTCAGTGTTCACTTCAGTCTGTGTTTTTTATTTTTTGAGTGCACATCACGCTCCAGTTACTTGTTCAAGCACTGCTGCTTGTACTCTGCTGAGCGTGTCTCAGTGCCTCATCCTTTTCATTTATCTCCAATTGGTTCTGCTCCATTCCATTTAAAATATAATCTATTAGTGTGACGCGCTTCCATCCGTATCCAATACATTGGTTGCAAACACTATAGAAGTAGACAAAGGAGTAGCCTTTCACAGATTGTGAACAGTTGTGTTTCAGTGTTCACTTCAGTCTGTGTTTTTTATTTTTTGAGTGCACATCACGCTCCAGTTACTTGTTCAAGCACTGCTGCTTGTACTCTGCTGAGCGTGTCTCAGTGCCTCATCCTTTTCATTTATCTCCAATTGGTTCTGCTCCATTCCATTTAAAATATAATCTATTAGTGTGACGCGCTTCCATCCGTATCCAATACATTGGTTGCAAACACTATAGAAGTAGACAAAGGAGTAGCCTTTCACAGATTGTGAACAGTTGTGTTTCAGTGTTCACTTCAGTCTGTGTTTTTTATTTTTTGAGTGCACATCACGCTCCAGTTACTTGTTCAAGCACTGCTGCTTGTACTCTGCTGAGCGTGTCTCAGTGCCTCATCCTTTTCATTTATCTCCAATTGGTTCTGCTCCATTCCATTTAAAATATAATCTATTAGTGTGACGCGCTTCCATCCGTATCCAATACATTGGTTGCAAACACTATAGAAGTAGACAAAGGAGTAGCCTTTCACAGATTGTGAACAGTTGTGTTTCAGTGTTCACTTCAGTCTGTGTTTTTTATTTTTTGAGTGCACATCACGCTCCAGTTACTTGTTCAAGCACTGCTGCTTGTACTCTGCTGAGCGTGTCTCAGTGCCTCATCCTTTTCATTTATCTCCAATTGGTTCTGCTCCATTCCATTTAAAATATAATCTATTAGTGTGACGCGCTTCCGTCCGTATCCAATACATTGGTTGCAAACACTATAGAAGTAGACAAAGGAGTAGCCTTTCACAGATTGTGAACAGTTGTGTTTCAGTGTTCACTTCAGTCTCTGCGTAATAACCACACTTAGGCCTTATAACTTTTCTGACTTTCTTTATCAATCTACCAAGATGAAGAAGTCAGTGAGTAAGGCACGTGGTCGTGGCCGTGGAGTTTCAGCAGGGAGAGGACGTGGGGATTCTGTGGCTGCTGCCGCTCTCAGTGACACAGCATCCACCAGTTTTACCCATGAGCGTTCCTTTATGCGCACTTTGGTAGGAGCTCGGCGTGCCCCCCTGCTGCGGGAAGAACAAATTGAAGCCGTTGTTGGTTGGATGGCAGCCAATGCATCGACTTCAATTCCTTCCACCTCCTCTCAGGAACACAACACTGTTGAGCAACCATCTGTCTGTTCACCGCCTGTCAAATTGCCCAGGCAGTCAGAGAGTTCTGTACAGGAGCCAGCTGAGTCTCTGCTTCTGTTCTCAGAATCTGTTGGCTCGCAAACACGGGCACAGGCAAGCAGCATTCTGCAATTTGAAGAAGAGGGAGTATGCAGTGATGCGCAACAGCTGTGTTTCTCTCAATCTGAAGAGGCGGGTGAGCCAGTGCCGATGGACAGCACAACGCAGAACGCATCTTATGATGATGATGAGACTCAGGTGCCAGGTTTTGTGGAGCATGGTGCTGCCCAGACCATCCAACAGCAGCAGGTGTTGGAAGAGGGTAGTGGAGATGATGAAGTCCGAGACCCAACATGGCGTGAGCAACAGGAAGGTGGTGGGAGCAACTCTGAGGAAGAGATTGTCCCAACGGTACAAAGAGGAGGAGAGGTAGGCTGCAGACTCGCTTGCCTGTAGCCTCCAGTTTGGCACCTGTTGGGAGCAGTTCTCTTAGAAATGTCAAAATTGGCGCTCCCATGACTTGCACTGCGTGGTCCTTTTTTGACAGACTTGTAGATGATATTTGCTATGTTCAATGCAAGCTGTGTAAGCAAAAAGTTAAAAGAGGTAAAAATATCAGTAACCTGAATACCACAAATATGTGGAAACATGTACGGACAAAGCACGTAGCTGAGTTACAAAGACACACTGTAGATGTAGGCCAACCTACAGCAGCACCTACATCTTCAGGTCGTGTTCGAGCCTCTACCTCCAGCTCACACACACCTGGTTCGGCTTCCTCACAGGATCTCCATGGAAGAACCTCGGTCACTGTTGTCCATAGACAAACTGTTATTCCACCCACAGCAGCAAGTTCACAGTCATCGTCACACTCCCAGAACAAAAAACAGCCATCGGTACCACAGGCATGGGATAAAAGACGGCCATACTCGGCAAACCATCCACGAGCACAGGCTCTGAATGCTGGCATTGCAAAACTCCTGTCCCTTGAAATGCTGTCATTCAGGCTGGTGGAGACTGACAGTTTCAGGAACTTTATGGCATTGGCAGTCCCATAATATAATGTGCCAAGCCGATTTTATTTCAGCAGGCAAGCTGTCCCTGCTCTGCAAAAACATGTCGAGGGAAACATTAAACATGCGCTACTAAACACCGTCAGTAGCAGGGTCCACCTGACCACCGATGCGTGGACCAGTACCCATGGCCAGGGACGATACCTTTCCCTCACTGCCCATTGGGTCAATGTTGTGGAGCCGGGTACAGATCTTGACAGTGGCGCTGTACGTGTTCTGCCAACTCCAAGGATTGCAGGAATCCAGTCTGTACACATTGATTCCTCCTCCTACTCCAGTTCCTCAGAATCATCGCTGCACGAGCCGTCACGGTATACCTCCACATGGACCCGT
Organism: Oophaga sylvatica; assembly: GCA_033576555.1. Taxonomy (NCBI): domain Eukaryota; kingdom Metazoa; phylum Chordata; class Amphibia; order Anura; family Dendrobatidae; genus Oophaga; species Oophaga sylvatica. The sequence continues at coordinate 195,379,545 of JARQOD010000003.1, forward strand.
GAACGCTTACCTGTTGCGACCGATATGAGCACAGCCGTGGCCAAACGTCAACAGGCCGTCCTGAAATTAATTTCCATGGGGAATCGAAGCCACACAGCGCAGGAGCTCTGGGATGCCATCAAGCAGGAGAGCGACGTGTGGTTTTTGTCAGCTAATCTCCAGCCAGGCTTGGTAGTGTGTGACAATGGCCGAAATCTGGTGGCAGCTCTGGGCCTTGGCAACCTCACTCACATACCATGTCTGGCACATGTGCTCAACTTGGTCGTGCAGAGTTTTTTGAGGGACTATCCGGATCTTGATGCACTGCTGCACAAGGTCCGCCTAGAGTGCGCTCACTTGCGACGTTCCAGCATGGCCAGATCGCGCATTGCAGCTCTGCAAGTCAGATTTCGCCTTCCTGAACATCGCATCATATGTGACGTACCCACCAGGTGGAATTCCACGTTACATATGTTGGAGCGGTTGTGTGAGCAGCAGCCAGCAGTAATGGAGTATCAGCTGCAACAGGCGCAATCAACTCGCAATTTGCGCCGTTCACACTTCACCACTACTGAGTGGGCCTCTATGAAGGACATCTGCGACGTTTTGCGTGCGTTTGATGTCTCAACGCGGATGGCGAGTGCAGATGATGCACTAGTCAGCATGACTGTCCCCCTTATCTGCCTGCTTCAGAAATCACTGAAAGCACTAAAGGAAGAGGTTTTGGAAGAGGTGGAGGATGAGGAGTCACAAATTCAATTACCTTCAGGACAGTCAGCGCAACGTGGTTCCTCACAAGGGCTGGGCAGGGCTCACTTTGTGAGGAGGATGAGGAGGAGTCAATGGAGGAGGAAGAAATCGCTCACAGAGGGAGGTACACAACGCTCTAGTCAGTATGTATAGCGAGGGTGGGGTGATGCAGAGAGGCAGAGATGACGCCTCTTGCAGGGGACAGCGTTTCTTGGCCAGTTGGGAGTCTGCAGAACATGGTTGATTTCATGCTTGCAGTGCCTGAGAAACGACCGCCGCATCGCCCACATTCTCACCACGTCTGATTATTGGGTGTACACCCTCCTAGACCCTCGCTACCGGGACAACTTACAAAGCCTCATCACACCGTTGAACCGGGAGCGTAAAATGCGGAGTACCAAGACACACTGGTGCATCCATAATGTTTCTCATTCCAGCCGAGAGCACTGCTGCTGCTGCTACTGCTTTACAAAGCAACTGTGCGTCGAGGCAGTGTAGACAGCCTCTGCAACAAGAGGGAGCACAAGCAGCGCCTCTGCACAGGGCAAGACAATATGTTCCAAATGTGGCAAAGTTTTGTGGCAGCGCCACCAAGTCTACACCATCCGAGACGGCTCCAGTCAGCAGGAGCAATGTTTCCGTAAGATGGTGACAGACTACATGTCTTTCCCTCTCAGTGTACTCCCAGATGGATCTTCCCAATTCAATTTTGGGTCTCTAAGTGGATACATGGCCAGAGCTTAGCCAGTATGCATTGGAGGTGCTGGCTTGCCCTGCTGCCAGTGTATTATCGGAGCGGTCTTTACTGCTGCAGGTGGTGTATGACAGACCGTGCATGCGACTATCCTCCGATAATGTAGAACGGCTTACTTTTCTGAAAATGAACAAGGCATGGATCTCGCCTGAATTTGCCTGCCTGTTTTCCGATTAAATAACTGGTTGGCAACGTTTCCATGTCTCCTGTTATGTTCATCTTTCTACCACCTGAACTCTACTCCCTGGGCTACAACACGCCAGTTGCTGCTCAAAGTGTGCGTGTCACAGACCAATCCAGCTAAGTGTTAGGGTCAGAACGCCCGTGTTCCCTGGCATGTGCTGAAAAAATTAAACTCACTCCAATAAGTTCAACTCTCATACTAGGCCTCTGCTACACCCCTTACCTGGGTTCAACACGCCTAGTTGCTGCTCAGAGTGTTGGATCAGATCAAAACATCCTGATGTGTTGTGGGGTCAGTAAAGCCTGCTGTTCCCCGCTTGTCCGGCAAAAATTACAGCTACCTACTACACATGTAAAAACATGACTGTTAAAGTGGCTAGTGCTACACTAGATATCAGGCTACACCCTTTTCTAACTGTAACAGTGAAACGTCACCTTAACCATTAAATGATTAGTCTGTAACAAATCTGTACAAAATATTGGACATATTATTGCAGATATCCCAGTCTAACACAAATGTAACACAAAGCATACTTATGCTATAGGGTACGATGGTGACCTGTCCTCCATACTTGCAAATCCAACTCACATCATGCCTCAAATGCTGCCAATGTTGGCAAGTGCCTAATGTGGGTTGAAGTTGACAACAGCTGCATGGAAGTTATCCTTAGTGTTCTGGCTTTAATAAAAGCATACAAGAAAATAAATCCATTGTTGATTAGGACGATGTACACGTAATATTGTGCAAACAATGGATGTAGACTAGTCTCTCACATTACTTATATTGTGTCATTGAAAATACTATTTAATTACAAATTTAAACCTGTTCACTAGGTTGAAAGCCCTTTGACTCTATAGATTTGCAACCAGTATGATAGAAGGACCGCACACTAATGATTTAGCTATTGAAAAGAATGGAGCAGCACCAATAGAGAAAAATTCAAGATGAGGCAGGACACACGCACAGACTACAACAGCAGTGGTTTAAGAACTAACTGAGGTGATCTGCAATCCAAAAATGAAAACTAGACTACATGAACATGCACACAACTGTTCACTAGCTGTGAAAGCCCTTTGTGTACTTCATAGTGTTGCAAGCAATGTATTATGATGACGCTGTCACGCTGTCTAATGATATGTATACAATGTCAGTAAACTATTAATACAGGAACAACACTCTATACAACAACTAGTATAGCAACATCAGCATGTAAGTATAGAATAGATTTACCTGACACGATATCTGCTGAACTCAGGGTTAATCTTGAGGACTTGATGAGCTGAAACAGGAAAGAGGTGGACCGGGATCTAACCTGACCCTAAACTGGGGTCCTAACTAATCCCTCACCTTGGAGGTACTGATAATGGTTCAGAGGTCCAAGTCTCCAACCTAACCCTGTCTCCTATCAGACCCTGAACCCTGTAATCAGTCCTAAGAAGGATCCTGACTACCACCAAAGGGATATGGGCTGATCTAGCTAAATACACAGATTAGACATATAAGACAGACAGGATAACATTCGCTTGCATACACACTCAAACACCAAAGGAACATAAATGGTCTGGGAAATAAACTCTAACCAAGTTGAGCTTAGAACAACTAAGGAGCTCACAACTAAAGTCTATACAGATTCATTCCTATCTGTAGTCTGCATGAAGGTTTCACTGGCAACTCCCCAAGCAGACAACCAGGAATTTAAAGGAAACCAATCAACAAATAATCAATTGCAGCCGGGAGAAACTGCACCCAGTCCCAGCACCGAGCACAGACAGAATTAACTCCCTAGCTGCCAAACACAAAGAAACAGCAGCTCAGCTGTGAGAAGTCAAAATGTGTAACCGCGACGATCTTCGTGGCAATGCACACATGACAGTACCCCCCTTCTACGAGGGGCCTCCGGACCCTCAGGGCCAGGCCTGCCCGGGTGAGTTCTGTGGAAGGTCCGAACCAAACGATCTGCGTTAACATCAGACGCAGGGACCCACGTCCTCTCCTCTGGACCATACCCCTTCCAATGCACCAAGTACTGAAGGGACCGGCGATTCAGGCGAGAGTCAATGATCTTTGATACTTGAAATTCCAAGTTACCATTGACCAACACAGGAGGAGGAAGTAGAGGTGACGGTATGACTGGTGCCACATACCTTTTAAGTAATGACTTGTGGAACACATTATGAATTTTAAACGTAGGAGGGAGGTCCAGACGAAATGCCACAGGATTAATTATGGAACTGATCCTGTACGGCCCGATGAATCTGGGACCCAGTTTCCAGGAGGGCACTTTAAGTTTTATATTCCTGGTAGACAACCATACCAGATCGTTCACATTCAGATCTGGACCAGAAACTCTCCTCCTATCAGCCATACGTTTGTAACGGTTCCCCATCGCACTCAGATTATTTAATACACCTCTCCACACAGAAGCAAGTGACGACGAGAAACGCTCCTCCTCAGGAACCCCAGAAGGGCCCCCCCCATTGAAAGTACAAAACTGAGGATGAAAACCATATGCCCCAAAAAACGGGGACTTACCAGTGGACTCGCTCCACCTGTTGTTAAGAGCGAACTCTGCCAGAGGCAAGAAAGAAGACCAGTCCTCTTGGTTCTCTGAGACAAAACACCGGAGATATGTCTCTAAGCTCTGATTCAGACGCTCTGTCTGACCATTGGTCTGCGGATGAAAAGCCGAGGAAAATGACAATTGCATCCCCCGACGTAAACAAAATGCCCTCCAAAATTTGGACACAAACTGAGACCCCCTATCTGACACCACATCAGAAGGCAACCCATGAAGTCTAACGATCTCCCTAATGAACACCTGCGCCAGAGTTTTAGCATTAGGGAGTGCAGGAAGAGCAACGAAATGTGCCATCTTACTGAACCTGTCAACAACCACCAGTATGACAGTATTCCCTGACGACGGAGGAAGGTCCGTAATGAAGTCCATAGATAAATGAGTCCATGGACGCTCCGGAAGTTTCAAGGGTAAAAGGGTCCCAGACGGACGGGTATGAGGGGTTTTAGAGCGAGCACACACCCCACATGACGCGACAAAAGTTATAACATCTTTATTAGCATTAGGCCACCAAAACCGGCGAGAAAGGAGATCTAAAGTAGCCTTACTCCCGGATGTCCTGCAAGAGCAGAATTATGATGTGCCTCAATAACCTTTTGTCTCAACAGATTTGGGACAAACAGTCTCCCTGGAGGTCCTGCAGGGGCGTCCCCCTGAGCCTCTAACACCTCCTCCTCAAGCTCAGAAAATACAGCCGACACTACCACCCCCTCCTGAAGGATAGGACTCGGGTCATCCGTTCTCCCGGCCCCTGGGAAACTGCGAGACAAGGCATCAGCCTTTACATTCTTAGACCCCGGGCGATAAGTGACGACAAAATTAAACCTGGTAAAAAACAACGACCATCGAGCTTGTCTGGAATTCAGACGCTTAGCGGATTCCAAATACAACAGGTTCTTGTGATCAGTAATAACGGTAACCGGGTGGACTGCCCCCTCCAAAAAGTGACGCCATTCTTCAAAAGCTAACTTAATGGCCAAAAGTTCCCTATTGCCGATATCATAATTCCTTTCGGCGGACGACAATTTCTTAGAAAAGAAAGCGCACGGATGCCATTTACCAGGGGACGGACCCTGGGACAATATAGCACCCACCCCTACGTCAGACGCATCCACCTCCACAATGAACGGCTGAGATGCATCTGGTTGGATGAGAACGGGTGCCGAAGCAAAACATTTCTTCAAAGAGGAAAAGGCTTGACATGCTTTGTCCGACCATTTAGAAAAATCCGTCCCTTTTCTTGTCATGTCAGTGAGAGGTTTGACGACAGATGAGAAATTACAAATAAATTTCCGGTAGTAGTTAGCAAACCCCAAAAAACGCTGCAGAGCCTTAAGATCCCCTGGCTGATCCCATTCAAGCACTGCTCTCACCTTTTCAGGGTCCATACGGAAACCGGAGGCTGACACCAAAAAACCCAAAAACTGAAGTTCCTGTACGGCAAATACACACTTCTCCAGTTTGGCGTATAATTTATTGTCTCGCAAGATCTGCAACACCTGTCTCACATGCTCCTGATGAGACACAAGATCTGGCGAGTAAATTAAAATGTCGTCCAAATATACAACCACAAACAGCCCCACAAGGTGACGAAAAATGTCATTAACAAAATGTTGGAATACTGCTGGTGCAGTAGTCAGACCAAAAGGCATGACTAGGTTCTCATAATGTCCCTCCGGCGTGTTAAACGCCGTTTTCCACTCATCCCCCTCTTTTATCCTAATCAGATTATACGCCCCCCTGAGATCCAATTTAGAAAACCATTTGGCGCCAACAATTTGATTGAAGAGATCAGGAATAAGAGGGAGTGGATACGGATCTCGAACAGTAATCCGATTAAGTTCGCGGAAATCCAAGCAAGGGCGTAGGCCTCCATCTTTCTTCTTCACAAAGAAGAACCCCGCGGCTACTGGGGAAGATGAAGGTCTAATATGCCCTTTGGCCAGACTTTCAGAAATATAATCTTTCATAGCCTGCCTCTCAGGACCAGAAAGATTATACAACCTAGCTTTAGGCAACTTAGCATCAGGAAGGAGATTAATAGAGCAGTCATACACGCGATGAGGAGGCAACTCCTGACACCCCTCCTCAGAGAAAACATCCCAAAATCCTCCAAAAAAGGAGGCAATGTACTAGGCACGACCGCACTGATGACTGTGTTCATGCAGTTGCTTTTGCAAAACTCACCCCATTGGCTTATTTCTCTGGACTGCCAATTAATCACAGGGTTATGTTTAACCAACCAAGGAAGTCCCAACACAATGGGAGTAGGTAGACCCTCCAACACATAACAAGATAATTGTTCCCTATGTATTGCCCCTACCCGAAGGTCAATGTTATGAACCTCATGAACAAAGCTACCTTGGCCGAGAGGCCTGGCGTCAATGGAGAATATAGGGATCGGTTTGACCAATACACTCAGATGCATACCTTGAGCCTGAGCAAACTGAGCGTCAACCAGATTAGCCCCGGAACCACTATCAAGAAGAACAGACAATCTCTCCACTCTCGTACCAACTACCACCTCCACTGGTACAAGGAACTGAGAAGAACTGGCGGATGAAATACATACTCCCAGGTAGTCGTCCACCACACAACCTGGGATTAACAGTTTTCCGGCGACTTTTGGCTCAACAAGGCACGGGATGGACATTCTCCAACAAAATGTCCCTCTTTCCCGCAGAAAAAACATCTTCTAGTCCTGCGGCGTACCGCCAATCCCCTCCTACGAAATGATGTCCCTCCCAACTGCATAGGCTCATCCGAACAGACAAGGGGAACCACAACATAAGGGACTTTAGTGGTAGGTGGAGAAACAACAGGGAGTGGGGTTACCTCACCCCTCTCCCGAAGCCGTCTATCAGTACGGATAGCTAAGGCCATAGCAGCCTCCAGAGAAAGAGGAGACTCATACTGAGCCAAAACGTCTTTTAATTTATCAGAAAGCCCATGACAAAACTGGCTCCTAAGAGCTGGGTCATTCCACTGAGTATCTGTGGCCCATCTACGAAACTCAGAAGCAAATTCCTCTGCCGGACGATCTCCCTGCTGTATCTTACGTAATTTTGTCTCAGCAAGAGAGACCCGATCTGGGTCATCATATACCAATCCCAGGGCAGTAAAAAATTGATCTACAGACAGTAGAGCCGGGGATCCCGGAGGAAGGGAAAATGCCCAGGATTGAGGGTCCCCTTGCAGAAGTGAGATAACAATTCCCACTCTCTGCTCCTCACTCCCTGATGATCGAGGCCGAAGCCGAAAATACAATTTACATGCCTCCCGGAAGGTGAAAAATTTGTCTCGCCCACCAGTGAACCTGTCCGGGAGAGCAACCTTAGGTTCAACTCTGGTTTGCTCCAGGGGAGACAAAACTTTGGACTTAATGTCCGTCAGCTCCATGGATAATCCCTGCAACTGCAGAGCCAGCTGGGCTACTGGATCCATGGTAACTGGAGATAATTTTTAGGGCCAGTGAAAATGTCACGCTGTCTAATGATATGTATACAATGTCAGTAAACTATTAATACAGGAACAACACTCTATACAACAACTAGTATAGCAACATCAGCATGTAAGTATAGAATAGATTTACCTGACACGATATCTGCTGAACCCAGGGTTAATCTTGAGGACTTGATGAGCTGAAACAGGAAAGAGGTGGACTGGGATCTAACCTGACCCTAAACTGGGGTCCTAACTAATCCCTCACCTTGGAGGTACTGATAATGGTTCAGAGGTCCAAGTCACCAACCTAACCCTGTCTCCTATCAGACCCTGAACCCTGTAATCAGTCCTAAGAAGGATCCTGACTACCACCAAAGGGATATGGGCTGATCTTAGCTAAATACACAGATTAGACATATAAGACAGACAGGATAACACTCGCTTGCATACACACTCAAACACCAAAGGAACATAAATGGTCTGGGAAATAAACTCTAACCAAGTTGAGCTTAGAACAACTAAGGAGCTCACAACTAAAGTCTATACAGATTCATTCCTATCTGTGGTCTGCATGAAGGTTTCACTGGCAACTCCCCAAGCAGACAACCAGGAATTTAAAGGAAACCAATCAACAAATAATCAATTGCAGCCGGGAGAAACTGCACCCAGTCCCAGCACCGAGCACAGACAGAATTAACTCCCTAGCTGCCAAACACAAAGAAACAGCAGCTCAGCTGTGAGAAGTCAAAATGTGTAACCGCGACGATCTTCGTGGCAATGCACACATGACAGTACCGTCAACTGGTTCTCCCCAGTGCCTTTGGCCTAGGTGCCTCCATCTCCGTATCCGAGTTCCACCAACGTCTGCTGGTCCTTGGTAGTGCTTTGGAGCACAGGTACCTCCTGCTTAGTAACCGTGTCACAGTAACGTCAGCTGGTACTCGGTTGTGACATTGCCTCTTTTCCTTCTGCTACCCATCCGGGTTCCAGCACAGTCAGCTGGTCCTCGTTACTTCCATTGTCTCTTGCTCCATCTGATACCCGTCAGGGTTCCAGTAACGTCAGCTGTTTCTCGGAAATTAGATGACCTTAAAGACCACCCAGAAGAAGATGACGACAACAAGGACGACGAACATGAAGCCAACCAGCCTGAACACCATCACAAAGAAAAAATAAAAGATTACCCAGAAGAAGATCACCAACAGGACAAAGAAGGTTAAGACAAACTACAAGATACAGAACAAGAGACAGAAGAACAATAAGCAAAAGATCAAAAAGCAGAAGAATATGAAGTATAAGACCAAGATGAAGAGCAAAATATATGCTCTAAATTCTAAGCAGAAGAAGACTAAGCAGTGTATGGGGGTGAGTCCGTTCCTCCTCGTGGTGCCCCTGGAAAATGCCTGCTGCTGCAGGCTAAACTGAACACGGACAAATACTGTTGTAATTTAAATCTTTTGTGACAGCAAGAACGGAAGGATGAACAATTCATACTTTTACAGATTACAAGTACAGGAATCTCTGTCACAAATAAGAATATGATGAAGAAGATGAAGAGGAAGAAGATGAAGAATTTGAATATGAAGAAGATTAATTAGTTTAATAATAACAATATGAGTAATGTAAACAAAAACATGAATAGCAAGAAGTTTAAGAAGAAGATTAAGAAGGTGAAGATGAAGAATAATTTGATGAGAAAGATGATGCTGCTGCTGAAGATTATGAAGGAGAAAGTGTGGCACTGGCAAAAGTTAAAAAGGTGAAGAGCATGGAAGTTGTGAAACATACATATTTGCCAAAATAGAAAAAAGGTTAACAACATTGTCAATTTGTTAGTCAATCCAAACGTATTTCCAAAAAAATATATATTAATGCTATTCCAATGCATTGGGTTAAACATGTATGCCTTTATTGTCTCCTCAACCTCCCCCAATACATTCTACATTAGTCTTTGTTGTTTTCCTTCATGTACAATTAACCAACAAGGCAAGAATGGTTTTTTTTAATGTCGATATTTGGTTCCCATAGACTTACATTGGACTTCCGGTATCGGAATCGGATATCGACGATATTTAGTGATATCGGCGATACCATTCCGATCCGATATTTTTAGATATCGAGCAGTATCGCTCAACACTACTCCCCAATAAACGAAGGAATGGCCAAAAATCCACACAAGCAAAGGCATGATACCTGAAAAGAGAAAACAAGGCTAAAATACCAAATACCAGAGTACCCGGAGACAGAACACTACCCTCCCAGGCATCTCCCTCCAGCCACTTAGCGAACTAAGGCCTGATGTAACTCCGATACCGACCTGACTTCCAACCGCTAATACGTTGAATAGACGCCGGACTCAAACCCCCTGCCGCTGTCTCCGTCGCTGCCCCGATTCTAAAAGAATGAGGAGCAAAATGAGAATCATCCATGCCCAATACCCGAATAGACTTCTTAAAAATGTCACCAAACTGATACCGAGACAAACTACCCCCATCCGCATGACACAACAAAGAACCGACCAGGCTAGGCCAAAACTCCCGAAAGCGCTGGAAACATTGTACCGGACACATTAAAGAGCCCCGCACACCACACAAAACCACCCGTCGACCTTTACCAGCCTGATCTGTCTTAGACCTCCGCAGCCAAAACTCAACACCCCACAAAGTCAACACGACATCCCTCGCCAATAACCCGCCTACAACAAGTTTGTTCGGCGAAACCAGCTCACCCACCCGCAAAGCCCCAAAAAATGCGAACGAAAAAGCTAAGCGAAACAACGCCACCTCAAAATTCGAGGAACACGTCGACTCTAACGCAAGGCCCAACTGCTGTAATATACCAAATGAAATCGGGCGCCTAGTATCACCCCCTCTAATATACCAAATGAAATCGGGCGCCTAGTATCACCCCGACTTTTTACACGAAGAAATCCTTTCGCTGCCTGCTTAACCAAAAACGTTTTTGTAAAATCCTGAATCCCCCGTAAACGAAAACCGAAAGATAAAGCGGCCAAAACCCGTGATACCTTTGCGCAAGACCAACCCTCCGTCGCACCCTGTCCCAACCAGGACAACAAAATTCGCTCCCAATCGTGTCTGATGCCAATGTTTGAACCGGCTGCAAAAACCCCTTCCCACATCCGCCAAACAGCCTGATACGCCTCCCAAGTTTTGGGGCTAGCGAAGACCTGATCAACGACCCTGCGGCCCAAAAGCCATCTTCCATAACTCCTCCGGACACGTTAGACCCACTACCTCTGCTTCTGGCGCCAATGACCGGAAACGATCCCACTGTGAACGAGAAAGAGAATCAGCAATTTCGTTCTTCACATCAGGAACATGAGTCGCTGTAACATGAGCATTCAAGGACAAACATACCAACACCAATTCCTGCAACACCCGAACCACAGGGGGGGACGATGCGGTGAGACCATTAATCGCGCATACCACTCCCATATTATCGCAATTAAAGCGCACTCGATGATTACGAAAAATGTGCCCCCACAAATGAACAGCCACGAGGATCGGGAAGATCTCCAACAACATTATGTTACGCACCAAGCCCCCCTCTACCCATTCTCTGGGCCAATGAGATGCGCACCACTGTCCCTTGAAATAATCCCCAAAACCAATCCCGCCGGCCGCATCAGTAAACAAGTCCAAAGCATCATTGTCAACAACCTCAGCCATTACCAAGGAACGGCCATTGTACCCCTCCAAAAAAGATTCCCAAACTGACAAGTCCACCCTAAGCTCCGCGGACAACCTGATAAAATGATGAGGGGCTCGAACACCTGAAGTAGCGCTTGCCAGCCTACGTGAAAAAACTCGCCCCATCGGCATCACCCGACAAGCAAAGTTCAGCTTCCCTAACAACGACTGAAGATCACGCAAAGACAGTTTTTTCAACCGACGCGCTCTGACCACTTCCACTCTCAACGCCGATAGCTTGTCCTCAGGAAGCCTGAACTCCCATGCAATGGTGTCAATAACGATCCCTAGAAAACACAAACACGTACTTGGACCCTCCGTCTTGTCAGGCGCCAACGGGACACCAAACCGCTCAGCCACCCACTGAACTGCTTTTAAAATCCTAGAACACCGCCATGAATCCGCTGGCCCAACACACAAGAAGTCATCCAAATAATGAATAACCGAATCAAAACCCGAAATGTCTCGTACCACCCATTCAAGAAAAGAACTGAAAGCTTCAAAATACGCACAGGATAAGGAACACCCCATGGGTAAGCACCTGTCAACAAAAACACACCATCCCAATAGCAACCCAGTAACTTTATGCTATCAGGGTGCACCGGCAACAAGCGAAACGCAGACTCGATGTCTGTCTTGGCCAAAAGGGCCCCACGACCACACTTTCTCACCCACCGCGACGCCTCATCAAACGAGGAGTAAACAACAGAACAAATCTCAGGATCAATGCCATCATTCACTGACCTGCCCCGCGGGTATGACAAGTGATGGATAAGTCGAAACTTATTCGGCTCCTTTTTTGGAACTACTCCCAAAGGGGAGACAACCAAATCTGAAAAGGGGGGGAACTAAAAGGGCCAGCCATTCTACCCAACGAAACTTCCTTTTCCAGCTTATCCGAAACAACTCTGGGATGTAACAACGCCGACGGCAGGTTTTTCAGTACTCGCCGAATATCAAATGGGGGATGTGGAATAACAAAACCGTCCTTAAAACCAGAGTACAACAATGCCGCTTTTCCCGGTCCCCATATCTATTTAGATAGGGGACCATCCTTTCCAGTTTCACTGGAGTCTCCCCCTTGCGAATTACCGCTTCCAAATTTTCCTTTTCCTTTTCTAAAACACTTGGATGCTCCGTGAGAGGCGCCATTGCAAGTGGAGCAGAGATGTTTGAATTTACAATTCGCCCAAACTTGCACTGGCCGTCGTTAAATTGCCAGCATACCCCCGACTTATGCACTCCTGCCTGTCCTTGCCCGCTGCCCCCGGCTGTGCCGGAGGTGTTATTACTCTGGCTGGTGCTCCCAGCCCCCCATGAAAGGAATGGCTAAATTTGTTTTGCGCAATGACCCGCATCCACAGACCAATATCTTTTTGATCCCAACGAATAGCAGGACGAACTGCCTTCCTCTGCCGGAATTGTTCATCATACCTGAGCCAAGCTTGCCCGCCATACACCCTATAAGCTTCACCTATGGCATCCAAATAGCAAAATAGGGTCGAACAATTATCCGGAGCCTTTTCCCCAATGACACTTGCCAAAATGGCGAAAGCTTGTTGCCAATTAACAAACGTCTGGGGAATCAAGCGCCACCTACGTTTTTCCTCCTCCTCTTTTTTACTGTCCTCTTTTTTACTCTTATCTAAGTTAAATTTCCCAAAAGGCAACAACGAGAAAATCTCCACATATTCGTCCTTCCAAATGCGCTCTCTAACTTCCTTCTTCAAATGTGCCCCAATGGGCCTTCAAAACATACGTATACCTCCCCGTGCGCCCTATCATCCAAATGCACACGACACACCTTCTCCTTCTCAGTTTGTACTGATACCGACACCGGCTCGCCGACAGGTCCCGCCAACTCTGACCCACTCGGCCCGGTATGCCCACCAGCCTGCGACCCAACCCATGCAGCCAATGGAGATGAACCACTCAAACCCTGTTCCAAACGAGACAACAAGTCCCGCACGCCCGCCAACATGTCCCTAACGCCCCCAGTCACTTCCCCACTGGACGCAGAACCCCCACAGCCCTGATAATCGCCCACTTGACCCCCCCAACACTGTGTAGAAGACAAAATTGGGTGACGAACGCCAGACATAGAGGTGTACTCACCGGGCTGCGAGGGAGCTGTGAGCCCTCCAGCCGAAAAACCTGGATCCTCGGATGCCTCCACTCTGTCCTGGCCAACAACAGCGACTCCAGTGGCCTGCTGCTGATGACTAGGACTCCCCTCGAAAACGACTGGCGTCGAGGGCCCAAACTCCAGAGAGGATCCCGACCGCTGAGTCCCAAATGTCTCCACTACCTGGGTCGCCACATCCCTAGCACCCGTCGCACTAAGGGCCCCCCGTGATCCCTCATTAATACGATGATTTCCCCCGCCACCCTGTAACAGGGTCAATGGTCCCGGCCCTGCCACGCTGCAGGCCACTGTCGTGCCAATTACTGGGCTAATCGTCGTACTACTGGCGGTGAGAGCAGGCCACCCACTCAGGCGACCCCCCGAAAAACCTGCCGCCTCACTGCCTGTGAGGGAAAACTGCCCCGGCCCTGCCGCCAAGCAGGCCGCTGCCCTGTCATTAATTAGTCGTGACCTGCGTGATGAGCCAGGCCGCACCACCGGCCTACCGCTACCACAGCCTGCCGACAGACCTGCTACCCCACTGTCAGTGGGGGATGAAGACACTGGCCCTGCCGGAAAGCAGGCCGCTGCGCCACCAGCGATCGCCTCTGTACTGCAGGGAGAGGCAGGCCGCACAGCAGCGGTACCACTGCCGCGGCCCCCCGCAGATCCTGTACGCCTGTGCCGTCTAGCGCGTGCTGGCTCCGCCCCCCCACTAGCACGAGGCGGAGGCCTAGACACCGCCGCAGGGCCCCGCCGAGCAACCGGATTCCTCCCAGGCCGAGGCCTGCTAGCCCGGGAACATTGTGGCGCCCGGCCTGGAGGGTCCCCAGAGGGGCTCCTACGCCGACGCGAGGCCCTGGGAGCTGCATCTGGAGACAACCGCTCAGGGGGCCTCATCCTTCTCGACCGCCGCTCCCTAACCGGAGATGGGGCTGACTGCCTGGAGGTACCAGGAGCAATACCTGCGACCTGGGCCTCTAACCACCCTGAAGGCTGCGATAAAGCCGTCTCCCTCAGCAGCTCCAGAGCTCTCTCCACATCAGACATGGTAACTGTTTTTTGCTAAAGCTGGAACTGACCTGAAGCCTACTCCACTTCCCTATATAGACCCCTAATCTAAATACTCCTCCCCACACCTAACCCTTCCAACCCCCCGTCATGTTGGCCTCCGCCCCCGCCTCCTGGAGGAGGGGGGGGAGGCTTTGCTCCGACCATTTCTGTATATGCATAGAGTGAACCAGAAAAACCATCTTGTATGATTTATTTACTGCCACACCTTTTTAGCACAGGGAATGCTTGCAACATATAAAAGCATGTGGTGCAGGCATTGTTCTTCAATACGCATTGTAAATAGGGGATATGTAGGCTGATTGTGGTCACAGGTCTCGTTGTAGGTGGGGTCAGAGTACAACTCACAGCAGACCAAAATTAAAAGCTTGGACAAGGTGACAGGACAATCTTGATATTTATTAAAAAATGTCTACATTTGAGGACGTTTTTCCTTATTAAATAAATCAAACTTTTTCTTATGGAAAGAAACTTAAAGGGGTTGTCCTTAGAAGAAAGTACATTTTAATTAATAGATCTTAGAATAAAATATTGGAATAAGATAATATGTTATGTAAGAGCAGTAAAAGCCATATGGCCCAATGGCCTAATTTAAAAAACAACAAAGGATAAAAATATGTGAATAATACAGATAATAAAGTATGATGCAAACAAAACAGCCCCCAAACACAGTATGTTACCCCTACAGTGAATTACTCCACAATACTACGTACACACACGGTATATGATGACCCTACTGTACCCCGCTTAGTCTCCCCCGACAAAGAATGGTGACCCCATCACTGTATGATTCTCCAACTGTAATCCCCACACAGCCCTCCATACAGTATAATGGCCACAAAAAGTGCCCCATACAGTGTAATGGGACCCACGTAGTCCTCCATACAGTATAATGGGGCCCTGCATTGCTTTTTATACAATAGAATGGCCCCACATAGTGCTCCATACAATATAATGGCCCCACATAGTGCTTCATACAGTATAATGGCCCCACATAGTGCTCCATACAGTATAACGGCCTCACATATTACTTCATACATTATAATGGCCCCACATAGTGCACCTTACAGTATAACAGGCCCCACATTAAAAAAAATACTCTTCTCTTATCTCTTTATGGTGTCTTCAAATCCTCTGCACATCTTGGTACAGCAGGCACATTGTAATCCGATGTGCTGAGACATCAGACACAGAGGGGGAATGATTGGAGGGGGAGCGTCAGCTAACGCTCCCTCCTCCATCATTGCTTTCAACTAAGTGCGATGCTGGATGAGAGGACGATGGGACCAAATATACTCGGAGGACCCGCCAGAGGTCGCGGGCCAAATATACTCACTCTGTGGGACAGATTTTACCCATGGGCTAGAGTTTGACATATGTGAGTTAGAGCTAGTCAGCTAATGTTCGAGTCATGAACTGGACTACAGCAATACAAAAACCTGCTGAGAGAGAAGCAGAGTGTAAAGAGTGGATGTGAGAAAAACAAGTGTAGCCTACGAAAGTGAAGATTACTGTGCAGGGCCGCCATCAGGGCATGAGAACCCATACTGCTGTATGGGGCCCGGTGATTAGGGGGGGCCCGCCGCCCGAGCACGCAGGTCCGCGCTCGGGCCCGGGGGCCCCCAACATTTTGAGGCTCCCCCTGCTCCACAAGGGGCCCCCAGCTAGCAGCACATCAAGCAGCCGCTATGGGGGCCCCTGTGTGGCAGGGGGGCCTGCCTGCCCCCAGCGCCGACTCCCCCCGCCGCTGCTTTGAACTATACTGGCGTCTGCCGGTACAGTTCAAAGCGATGATGGAGGAGAGAGCGTCAGCTGACGCTCCCTCTCCCATCATTCCCCGCTCTGCCTCTGACACAGCGCGCTCACTGTGTGCCGGGCAGAGCAGGAGACAGCAGCTGGGAGCAGCGCTGGCACGAGGATGAGGTGAGGAGTGTTTTTTTTTTTTCTAAAGCTGTCAGTGCTTTACTGAACTGTGGGTGGGTGGAGGAGAGTTGAAGGCTGGACAATGTTGGCCCTACTGTAGACTATGTGGGCCCTGCTGGACAATGTGGGCCCTGCCATATACTATGTGGGCCCTGCCGTATACTATGTGGGCCCTGCTGGACAATGTGGGCCCTGCCGTATACTATGTGGGTCCTGCTGGACAATGTGGGCCCTGCCGTATACTATGTGGGCCCTGCTGTACAATGTGGGCCCTGCCGTATACTATGTGGGCCCTGCTGTACAATGTGGGCCCTGCTGTACAATGTGGGCCCGGCCGTATACTATGTGGGCCCTGCCGTACAATGTGGGCCCTGCCGTGTACTATGTGGGCCCTGCTACTATATACTATGTGGGCCCTGCTGTATACTATGTGGGCCCTGCTGTACAATGTGTGCCCTGCTACTATATACTATGTGGGCACTGCCGTATACTATGTGGGCCCTGCTGGACAATGTGGGCCCTGCCGTATACTATGTGGGCCCTGCTGGACAATGTGGGCCCTGCTGGACAATGTGGGCCCTGTTGTATACTATGTGGGCCCTGCTGGACAATGTGGGCCCTGCCGTATACTATGTGGGCCCTGCTGTACAATGTGGGCCCTGCTGTACAATGTGGGCCCTGCCGTATACTATGTGGGCCCTGCCGTACAATGTGGGCCCTGCCGTATACTATGTGGGCCCTGCCGTACAATGTGGGCCCTGCCGTATACTATGTGGGCCCTGCCGTATACTATGTGGGCCCTGCTGTACAATGTGGGCCCTGCTGTACAATGTGGGCCCTGCTACTATATACTATGTGGGCCCTGCCGTATACCATGTGGGCTCTGCTGTACAATGTGGGCCCTGCTACTATATACTATGTGGGCCACGCTGTACACTATGTGGGCCCTGCTATATACTATGTGGGCCGTGCTGTATATTATGTGGGTCCTGTTGTATACTATGTGGGCCACGCTATATACTATGTGGGCCGTGCTATATACTATGTTGGCTGTGTTATATACTATTGGGAGATATATTATATTTTATAGGGTGACTGTGTTATATACTTTGTGGCTGTGTTATATACTATGGGGCTTGGGGGGCTACGTTATATTCCTTTGGGGAGGGGGGCTGTATGATATTGTATTCGGGGATACATTATATTCTATGAGGGGCTGTATTATATTTATTATATTCTATGAGGGGTGATTGCATCATACACTTATGAGGGGGCTACATTATACTGTATGAGGTGGATACATTGTATTCTATGGGGGGCTAGATTATATTGTATGGGGGCTTCATTATACTTTTATGAGGGAACTACATTATATTCTATGGGGGCTGCATTATACTATATGAGGGCTACATTGTATTTTATGGAGGGGCTACATTATACTATATTAGGGGCTCAATTATATTCTATGGGGGTTTACATTATACTCTGTGGGGTGGTTGCATTATACTCTGTGGGGTGGTTGCATTATACTCTGTGGGGTGGTTGCATTATACTCTGGGGTGGTTGCATTATACTCTGGGGTGGTTGCATTATGCTCTGTGGGGTGGCTGCATTATGCTCTGTGGGGTGGCTGCATTATGCTCTATAGGGTGACTGCATTATACTATATGTGGGCTGCATTATACTGTATCGAGGACTATGGGGAATACATTATACCATATGAAGAGCTATGGGGTGCATTATACTATGGGAAGTGAATTGTACTACATGGATGACTATGGTGGTGCATTATACTATATGGAGCACTATGAGGAGTGTATTATACTATATGAATGACTGAGTGTATTTTAATATATGGAGGGCTATTAGGAGTGTATTATACTATATGGAGGACCATGGATACATTATATTATATGGAGGACTATGGGGTGTGCACTTTACAATATGGAGGACTGTGGTGCACATTATAATATATGGAGGACTATGGGGTGTATTATACTGAACAAGCAAAATGCTGCATATTCATCGAGTGATTGGTGTTAATGTGTCATTGGTGAGGGCATGGTGCAGAAGTGAAGTTTTTCCATGAAAGGGCGGAGGGATTTTGGAAGGTTTATGTGGTGGAGGAGGAGCTAGGGTGGATGCGGAACTGGGGGGTGGAGCCTGGGCGGAGTCTCAAGGGGGGCCCCATAAATTTTGCCAGTATGGGGCCCCGAAATTCCTAGTGGCAGCCCTGTTACTGTGGCCTGTATCATTAGCCTTTCATAGCCTTAGGACAAAGAGGAAGACTGTGACTTTAACTCGAATTTTCGTGGTAGTAAAATCCTGAATACTGTTGAGATGTATATCTGTAGGTAACTGTTCCTCTGCTCAATATTGCAAGTTGTATGTTAAGTGACCTTTACCTGTATATGTTGAAGGAACATTTCCTGCTAATTGCCATGCCCATAAAAGCTTGCACCACGTTATTGTAGTGAAACCATTAAATTCATGCTGTGTGCATGAATATTGATGTGTAACCATCGAGAACTGTGCCAAACTTTTTGTGTAATCATTAAGTGTGTACCCTTACTCAGAGACGGATCATCATGCTTGCTTGATTCACAATGAGTAAACCAGTCAAATTCAAGTCTTCTGTTTCTGTGTCCATTACAGGAAAACCTTAATGGACAATATTTGAGGAAAATTTGATGAACTCAAACAGATTTACTCAAAGTAAGGTAGGCAGTGGCACGCATGCAGGTTTGCGTGTCTCAATGGGGATGTAAACTTAATGATTACACAACGGAGTTGGCAGAATTTGATGATTACACGTCAACAATGAGGCACTGAGCTTGACGGTTATATAATAAATCGAAATGTCTTTTGCCTTGTTGAATACACAACAATAGTTTTGCTCAAATATTGATGGTTAAACTACTTTATAATATAGCTTGTTCGTTGCAGTAATTTAAAGGAAGTCTCTTTACTACAAACAGCAAAGAGTTTCCACTTGAAGCTTGCACAGCCTAACAGGTTCACGGTGGTTATCACAGAATGCCTTGCAGTATGTCTGAACAGTTTAAAGTTGCTCTCTCACAGGAATAGTCTGTAATGTGTATTCACTTTTGCACGGCAAAAACAGAACTTGTAGACATACGCCTCCTATGGTCTTCCGATGTTGGCCACAGTGTTTCCTGCAATCTCAGGTCACGGTAGAACTCATTGTCTCAAGGTTACAGTCCTTCACACTATCTCCCCCTGTAGCAACACAGCTCAGTATTACAGACTACCAGTGCATACTGCCAATGGCGGTAGACTACGTGGCCGCTATGACATACTATATGGAGGGCAATGGGGCTGCATTACACTATATGGAGGGCAATTGGGTGTATTATACTATATTGATGGCAATGGAGGCACATTATACTGAATGGAGGACTGTAAGGTGTGCATAATAGTATAATGCATCTCCACTGCCCCCATATAGTATCTGTAGGGCAATGGGGGAGCATTATACTATATGGAGGGCAATGAGGGCACATTGTACTATATGGATTAACATGGGAGTGCATTATACTATATGGAGGGCACTGTGGGGCCAATTACACTGTATGGAAGGCAATGTGGGGCACATTATGCTATGTGCGGGCCATCATAGTATTTGAAGGTCTATGTGGGAGCCTTTATACTTTATGGAGGGCTATTGTGGGGACAATTCTACTGTTTGCAGCTCTATGTGGGCATCCATTTTACTGTTTTCAGGGCTATGTGGGGGTCCATTATACTGTTTGCATGAGTATGTGAGGGGCCATTATACTGTTGGAGGGCTAGTGGGGCCATTATACTGTATGTGAGCAATTATACAATGTGAAGGTTTATGTGGGGTTTATCATACTGTGTGGATAGCTGTGTATTGGGCCATGTTACTGTTTGTAGGGCTGTGTGGGAG